>JALAZF010000179.1:5575000-5942500 GCA_022829125.1 Lathyrus tuberosus
ATCTAAGATTTCTTCAGAAATACCTTAGGATCCATAGGCCTAGTTTTCCTTCTCACACTCTGTAAAATAATGTACTTTTCCCTGTAAGATACTGCAATCCTTTGAATTCAATAAAAGGTTTCCATCACGATATGATATTTGCAACATAATTGTTAAAAGTTCTTTTGAAAACAAAAACTAAAAAAATCATTCTCATTCTTTGCATATCATTCATCATTCTTACATAACACATATTTGTCATTGAGTCTCACACATGTGTCATGCTCTAGAGTCAAACTGTCTCATTCGTATAATACTCGGGCCAATCGGCAAAAGAAAATAGACGATCTCGAAGAAGAGAATAGAGAACTAAGAGAGGAAACCAATGTTTTGAAGTAGAGTTTGGAGAAACTCCACAACACGATTGAATCCCTGGCAGCAACTCATGATCAACCACCTCAAAGAACTGCAATCTCGTAGATTATGTCTACACCAGCATTTGAGACACTTGGCAGTCATCCTCAGTACAACATGCCCAAAGGTTTTCCCTGGGGCACGCCTTTCACTTTTGTACCTGGAGGATATATACCTCCGGTCACTGAAGACCTAGAAGCTATAGCAGGAACCTCCAGACCTGAAGGTTATAAACTTCAAGTAAATGAAGACACAAGGGTTACAATGAAGACTCCTCTACCTGAAGGTTACAAACTTTAGACACTGAAGCGCCAAGAGTTACCACCATAATGTCTATACCACAACTGGTGGTACATACTATCCCAGAAGAACAGATTATGTAGGCCACTTCTGGCAGAAATGAAGAAGTATATGAAAGGATGAATGAATTCCAAGAACATTTCTTGGAAATGTAGAAAGAACTGCATGCCATTCGCGGACAGGACTTGTTTGGTAAGGATGTCGCTGGCCTCTGTTTGGTCCTTAATGTAAAGATACTGCATAAATTCAAGGTGTCTGACTTTGAAAAATACAAGGGCAACTCTTGCCCTCAAAGTCATTTGGTAATGTACGCCCGGAAGATGTCTACTCAGACAGAAAACCAACAGCTACTTATCCACTACTTTCAAGACAGTTTAACCGGTGCCGCACTCAAATGGTACAAGGGTCTAAACCGTACCAAGATCAGTACTTTCAAAGACCTTGGGGAAGCTTTTGTTCAGCAGTATAAATACAACTTGGACATGGCACCAGATAGGAACTAGCTCAGGGAAATGTCCCAGAAAGATAAAGAAAGCTTCAAGGAGTATGCTCAGAGATGGCGTGAAATCGCCGCCCAGATCTGTCCTTCTCCTCGAGAGAAGGAAATGACAAAAATCTTCCTAAAAACATCCGGCACATTTTATTATGACCGAATGGTTGCAAGTGCACCTAGTGACTTCACTGAAATGGTGAACATGGGAGTACGCCTTGAGGAAGCAGTCCAAGAAGGTCGATTAGTAAAAAATACAGAACCATCCATCAGTACTAAAAGATACGGTAGTGCTTTCCAAAAGAAGAAAGAGCAAGATATTAGTAATATTTCTCTGGGTAAGCAAAGACGAAGGTATCAACCTCGGCAGGTAGCAGCAGTAACTCCCGCCATCAACCTAATGCCAACTCCGACATGTCAACCTCAGATTGCTCAGAGCCAGCCAAGTCAACACCAGTATCAGCAAAGGCAACAACAACCTCTTCAGCAGGCTCACCCGCAGTACAATAACAACAATCGTACTACGCGGTCACCTGGGTTTGATCCTATACCAATGTTATACGTAGAATTATTTCCACTTCTGCTAGCCAAGGGGCACTTTTAAACCAGGACTCCTCTTACAGTACCAGATAATCCACCTTTTTGGTTCAAAGCAGATCAATCTTGCCCTTACCATCAAGGAGGACTAGGACATAATATTGAGAATTGCCTCACCTTTAAATCTGATGTACAAAAGCTCATCAGAAACGGGGTTTTATCCTTCAAATATACGAACCCAAATGTTCAGACGAATCTGTTGCCGCAACATGAAAAAACTTCAGTAAACTTGATAGAAGGAGAACTCGGCAGCAATTATTAAATCCACGATGTATGCCTACTAGGAACAAATCTTATGAAAATGCATTGCAGGCAGAGCGGGTACGGCCATGTACCTTATCACAACTACCATCAGTGTGATATCTGTTCTAAGAACAATCAAGGATGTGTCATTGTGCAAGCAGTTCTTCAAGAACAGATGGATCTAGGCTGGGTTCAGGATCACAGAATTCGTGAAGAAAATATGGCCCATGCACATCCAAACATTGTTCAAAATTATGACATCCGCGCAATGAATGTCAATCTAGTGGCAATGCATTCAAGACAAAGTCAGTACTACAATTTACCACTGCACGATTACAACGCTTGTCTGATTTGCTCTAAAGACAATCAGGGATGCTCTTTTTTACAAGAGGCCCTTCAGAGTCAAATGGATCTTGGATGGATCCAAGACTACCATGAAATGAATGATCATCAGATCAACATGATTCAGATCTTCGACATTCGTTTAATGAATACCAGTCTAGTGAAATTGCACACCAAGAAGGTCAGACTCGGTTTTCTGTCCTCGCATAATTATCAAGACTGCAAAGATTGCTCCGAAAATGATCAAGGTTGCGCACTTGTACAAACAAATCTTCAATATCTATTGGACCATTGGTGGCTCCCAGTCTACCAGGATGAAGACACAATCAAGTTAGCATAACCAATGGAAATCCGAACAGACACCTAAGCTGTGACATCCGCTTGCTGGAAACAGATTTGGTAAAGATGCACTGCATACATAGTGGGTACGGTAGGGTGCCACCTCACAATTATGAACGTTGTCGAGTATGTTCAGAAAATAACCAGGGATGCTACCTCGTGCGGGCAACTCTCCAGCATCAGGTAGAACAAAGGGAAACCCAAAAGGACTATTGCAATTTTCGATAAAAAAAGAACCTGTTAATTATGGATTTAACAAGGATGTTTTCACCATAATTCCTTTTCTCAAGGAACCAAAGTGCGGGGAAATCCCTCTCGACAGTAGGAAAGTCCTCAACCTGGAATCGATTGAGGTTACTTATGACAGTCAAAAGGCCTGAAAAGCACTTGTGGTCATCTAGTTGCCGGGACCAATACCATACAAGTCGGAGAAAGCTATTATGTACAAGCATGGTGTGACTACAATAGAAGATGGAAAAGAAATTCCACTGCCATCCGTTGTCAATATTGCAGATATCAGTCGGGTCACCCGAAGTGGTCGAATCTTCAATAGGGGAGTTGGAGAACCTGCAAAAGAAAAGGAACCACTGTCTGAAGTTCCTAATCAACAAATTGGTCAATCCAACAGCATAGAACCTGTGAAAAATAATGATGAAATGCTAAAGCTTATCCAGAAAAGTGAGTACAAGATTGTAGATCAACTATTACAAACTCCTTCTCAGATATCCGTTTTATCTCTCTTCCTCAGTTCAGAAGCTCATAGAGAAGCTTTATAGAAAGTCTTGGAACAGGCCTTTGCAGAACAAGATGTGACAGTGGGTCAGTTTGACAACATTATTGCCAACATCACTTCCTGCAACAATTTGGGTTTCAGTGATGAAGAATTTCCAGAGGAAGGCAAAAACCATAACATGGCACTCAATATCATAGTCAATATCCAGGATGATGCTTTAGCCAGCGTACTGGTAGACACAGGTTCATCCTTGAATGTCATGCCAAGGTCAACTTTGGTATGACTATCTTTTCAAGGTACTCCGATGAGAGGCAGTGAGATCATCATCAAAGCCTTTGACGGATCTAGGAAAACAGTTATCAGTGAAGTCGACCTTCCCATAACCATTGGTCCCCACACTTTCCAAGTCACTTTCCAGGTCATGGACATCCGAGCAGTATACAATTGTTTATTAGGAAGACCCTGGATACATGAAGCAGGGGCAGTCACTTCAACACTTCACCTGAAGCTGAAGTTTGTCAAGAACGACAAGTTGGTCACAGTATGCAGAGAACAAGCTTTAATTGTGAGCAACCCATCATCATTTTCATATTTAGAACCAAAGGAGGTTATTGGAACTCAATTCCAAGCACTCTCGCTGGGCAAGGAGAATCACCATGAAAAAGGAATGTCAATTTCCTTGTACAAAGACGCTCTCCAAGTAATGGGAAGCAGTGACATAAAAGGATGGGGGCAAGTTGTGGTTCTTGTTGATAAAAAGACAAGAAAAGGTCTCAGTTTTTCTTCAGCACTTACCAAGACCACAAAAAAAGAAGAAAGCTTTCGTCCCATTCAAGATTTCTTCCACAGTGGAGGCTTCCTCCACCCAATATCTCAAGAAGTCCACACCATCGAGGAAAATAACTTTTCTGATACAGATGAAGAGTGGAAATCCTATTTCAATGATGAAGGTTATATATCTCAGGAAGAAACATACATGCCATTTTGCTCTCCAAAGCAAAGTCCCAGATATATACCAAGATCAGACGTCAGAATGATCTACGGAGATTGCGATCCCGAAGGGTGCCGTGATCTACCCAACTCATTAGAGGAAGACACTCTGATGAAAGACAACTGTGACTATAACTCATGTGATCCCATGGATGATTTGCCCATCTAGAGGCCTTACATGGAAGATTCAGAGCAAAAGAGTCAGCCAGATAATGCATATCTGCTGAATAACCTTGAGAAAAAATACACATGTTCTCCTAGAATCATGGAATCCTTACCCAGAACATTCCAAGGATGTTAAACGCCGCATTGATGAATTTACGAAAATTGCATGAAAAGAATTTATCAACTTTGCATTTCCTGAGGTCAGCGTCATTGAAGAGGATGACTCGTCTATCCCCTTAGAAAGTTAGGATACTTTGGGACAGCCAAGCGGCAAGTACGACTTTCTAGTAAAGTACACTGTTCCCGAAATCTCTCGTATCAGATATGAGGACATCCAACCAACTGGATGGGGAAATCCTCTTGAGAATGAAAATACCGTTGAAGATGCAACAGAAGGGTCCTCTTATGATAACTCTGCATGGGAAGAAGACTCTAGTGATCCAACCCCGCCAGAGATCTGTGTTATTACTGAAGACAAACCTAGAAGAAAAGTATCGGACTTTGTGATCCACAGGGGATTTCGTCGCCATTGGGTCGCAGTCGATGTCCCGAATGTCGTTCATAAATCAAAGTAATTGTCGCGTCTTTGTTTTGACCTTTCACTTTTCCCGGTTGAAAAATATGTTTTATAGGGCTTGCTTTTCTGTAAATGTCCCTCTTCGCTTTGCCCAAAGAGAAAGAGTTTTGTTTTATAGGGTTATGTTTCAAGAATCGACAAATCATAAATAAATAATGTCATTCTGAATTCCTGCATTTATTGCTATTTTCACTTTAGGCTTTTTCAGAAAATGGTAATCCTAAAAAACAGACCAAAATAAAAATAATCGTTTTCCAAAAAAAATACACTGCACACACTTTTGCATTCTCTTTGTCTTTTCTAAAAAAGGAATCATCACGTCATGCAGATTACTTATTTTAAACCCCATTGAAACATACGATCGAATGCCTTCCCCCAACTTTGAGTTCCCGGTATTTGAAGCCGAAGAAGAAGAGGACGAAGAAATTCCAGATGAGATCTCCCGACTACTCAAACATGAGGAAAAGTCCATTGATCCCCAAAAAGATCCATTGGAAACAGTTAATTTAGGTTCAGAAGAAGACGGAAAAGAAGTCAAAATCGGAGCACTACTCAGTCCAGCTGTCAAAAAAGGCCTAATAAAACTACTCATAGAATTTTCAGATGTGTTTGCTTGGTCCTACCAAGACTTTCCAGGGTTGGATACCAACATCGTAGAACATCACTTACCACTGAAACCAGAATGTTTGCCAGTCAAACAAAAACTGAGAAGGACTCATCCAAATATGGCCATCAAAATTAAGGGAGAAATGCAGAGACAGATCGACGCAGGTTTCCTTGCCACCAAGAAAGACGAAAAAGTTAGAATGTGTGTGGACTACAGGGATTTAAATAAAGCAAGTCTGAAGGATGATTTTCCCTACCACATATTGATATGCTAGTTGGTAGCACCTCAAAATTTAAAGTATCTCCTTCATGGAAGGATTCTCGGGCTATAATCAAATCAAAATGGTGCCAGAAAACATGGAGAAAACTTCATTCATCACCCCATGGGGCACCTTTTGTAATAAAGTAATGTCGTTCGGTCTGAAGAACGTAGGGGCAACTTATCAAAGGGCCATGACAACTCTGTTTCACGACATGATGCACAAAGAAATCGAAGTACATGTCGATGACATGATTGCCAAATCTAAAATAGAAGAAGAACATGTGGAACATCTATCAAAGTTATTCCAGCGTCCGAGGAAATACAAACTCTGCTTGAATCCCAATAAATGTACATTCGGTGTTCGCTCAGGAAAACTTTTAGGATTCATCGTCAGCCAAAAAGGAATTGAGGTTGATCCCGACAAGGTCAAGGCCATCCAAAAAATGTCTGCTCCAAAGACTGAAAAGCAAGTAAGAGGATTTTTGGGACGTCTGAATTACATCTTAAGATTCATATCTCCCATGACCACGACATGCGCGCCAATCTTCAAACTACTCAGAAAGAACCAAAGTTGTATATGGACAGAAGATTGCCAAAAGGATTTTTACAGCATCAAAGAATATCTACTAAAACCACCTAATATGTCTCCTCCAGTGGAATGAAGACCATTGATCATCTACTTAACAGTCTTGGAAGACTCCATGGGCTGTGTGCTTGGCTAACAAGACGAAACAAAAAGAAAAGAGTCTTCCATTTATTACTTAAGCAAGAAGTTCACGGACTGTGAAACTCGATACACTATGCTCGAGAAAACTTGTCGCGCTCTAGTTTGGGCAGGTAAACGTCTTCGCCAGTACATGATTTGTCACACTACTTGGTTAATCTCTGAAATGGATCCGATCAAGTACATCTTTTAAAATCCTGCTTTAATGGGAAGAATTGATCGTTGGCAGATGTTGTTATCAAAATACAACATCGAGTACCATGCTCAGAAAGCCGTCAAAGGAAGTATCTTAGTCGATCACTTGGCTTATCAACCGATTAATGACCAGGAATCAATCAAGTTTGAGTTCCTAGATGAATATGTAATGTATCTAAAAATGAAAAATTGTGATGAACCTCTACCAAGCGAAGGGCCTGAGCCAGGTTCCCAATGGGGACTAATATTCGACGGAGCTGTCAACGCTTATGGAAATGGAACTGGGGCAATCAATGTTACACCTCAGGGTGTCATACCCTAAATTTTGACCACAATATTTCCCATCATTGTGCAAATCATCACCACAATATAGATGTACCTTCATGCCTCATCAATCTCCTCAAAGATGGTTGAGCATTCACCACAATCAAGAATTAGGGTTTTAAGCCCTCTCAAAGCACTTAGACAAAGGATCAATAAAGAAATGACATGATCTTCAACTTGTATAACCTTTCAAACACCCATAAGGGATCAAGAGGACTCCCACATCAAGAATCAATCACAAAGTTGCAACATTCCAATGGGATCAAGCCTCGAGATCGCTAGTGTCACCAAATTAGGGTTTTGGTCGACCAAGGCCTCCAGATGAAAATTTTCTTCTAGCCATGAGCCAATGCTTCAAATCATAACCCAAGATGCTCAAATGGACCTCATGGAGCTAATCATCAAGTCAAAATAACCTCAGGGGATACATTCATAAAAAATCAGGAATTAAGGTTTCTTGACCTGATTCACCCCTAAGTTGACTTTTGAGGCAAGACATGAACCAAAACCTCAAGACATGATTTGAGGGCCTCAAATACACTACATTGATCCATTTAAAATAATGGATTGATCCAAGAAGCTTGATTCATAAGTTTCAATCTCATCTGGACCACAATTAGGGTTTTGAAGAAACAGTCAACTGTCCCTTTGACTTTTGGCCAAGACATGCTCTCAAACCTTGGGACATGATTAAAGACACCCTAAAAAACCTATAAAATCCATCCATTAGGTTTGAATTGGGTCAAGAACTTGATTTCACAAAGGATCACACAGTTTGGATTTCATCTGACAAAAAGTCAACTGTGCCCAAAATCAAGTTTGACTTTTTGGAATTTTTCACAAATATGGTTCCCCTAAGTCAAAAACAATGTTAATGTATGGTATTAATCATCATTAATTAAGAAAAATCAAGAAAAGTTAGGTTTCTTGTAAAAGGGGCAACCATGAGAAACCAAAAAATTTCTAAGTCATGGAACAAAAGTGATTTTGTACCAACTTTGCAAGGTCATAACTCCTAAACCACAAGGCCTTTTTCTCCTATCCAAAGCTCAAATGAAAGTTCACATGACATACTTCAAATATGTCAACTACAAAAGATTCCAAATCCTCATGGATTTTGACTTATGGATTGATCAAAATCACAAAAATGGGAAATGGCCACTTTTTCCAACACTCAGTGAAAACTGCCTAAGTTTTCAGCCTTGAACATCAATGTTCATGAGGATTTTTCAGTTGGATTCAAATATTTTCAAGACAAACTATGATCACACATGGATTGTACCATATTAGGGCTTTCTAAAAAGCACAAGATCTTTCCATAACTCCATTTGAGCAAGGAGATATGATCCCCCCAAAATGACATTTTCCAACTGTCATGTACAAGGCAGTTTTGTGCATTTTTGCTCGAGCTGGCTAAATTGTGCAACCTTAAGCCTTGTCACACTTCTGAAAACATATAAGAATCTTATCCAAGCAAGTACCTCTGATTCACAAGCCTCACAAGTCCAAAAGCTATCCTTTAGGTATGTAGAAATTCAAGGTTCTTACTCAAAATATTCAAAGTTGTCAAGAAGAATTGAATGAGTGCATAGAGGTGGCATGCATCAAGGCAATGTTATCCAAGATGATTCAAGCCTTAGCCCTGTAATAAAGGACCATAGGCCTGCTGCACTGACCCAAGTCAATGGCCAAAGAAAACTTGAATTCCTTTATGCAACCATTGGCCATAGATCTGTACCAGTTGCCTTTCACTATAGATGCCAAAACAAACTTGTTGCACTATAAATAGACATCAATTGTGATCAGTTTGAGTACAACAAAGCACCCAAATTGATGCTTTACTCAAAATCTCTCTTTCACTCCAAAAACACCTTCATTTACAAGTCACTATCGAATTTTTCATTAGAGAGCTATTCCGTCACAACCAATTGTTCTAACACATCCCATACAACATATGTGAGCTGATCAAACACTCCTCACACTTCTGTAACACCAAAATCACAAAGCTCCAAATCCACTTGAAGCTCATATGCAACTGAGATGCCATGAAGTGATCCAACCATCTCCAATCAAGTCTAAGCTTCCCAACACACTCCATAGGGTATAGTGAAGTTGTTCAAGTCATCACAACTCATCTGGAACACCTTTAACCCCAAATTCGAAAGTCTCTTGCACAAGCAAGTTCAAGTAAGCCTGAGACCGTCAAACTCCCTATTACATGCATCATAAATGAATTTTTGAGTTACCATTTTGTTTCTGCATGTATATAGAGTGATAACCCTCAATCAATTGCTATGTATGAATCGTGTGTGGAATTTCATAATGTTCATGCTGAAACTAGGGTTCTTGAGTTAATCCTCTGATTTCTCACTCCACACTTAATATAAATGCAATTAATCTATATGGTTGTGATCCTTGTTCAAAAACGAGCAAGTTGGTGTTTGAATCGTGTAAAACCATTGAGTAATCAGAGAGAAAAACGAGTTCTTGCAAATCATCCATGGCGCGGTCACGAGAAAGAAGAAAGTGACCGTTGGCGCCATAATTCAAATTTTATTTGAATTTTTGAATTTTTGATATTTTATTTAATTGATTTCAAAAATTAATTTCTCTCTCATTTTTTATCATTTTTTATTGGTTCTTTTTTCAAAAGTCACAAAAATGTTAAATTATTTTAATTTACAAAAAAAAAACAATTTATATTATTATTTTTAAATATAGTTAGAATTTTTGTAATTAATTTGATTTTATTTATTTTTAAACATTTTAAAATGAAATTCTCACTTTGATTTTCCCATTTTCAAATAAACTTCAATCTTTTACATGATTAAACATGGTTTGTCAAAACATTTTTTGAATTTTGCAATTGGTTTTTGAATATATTTGATATTTTATATTTAATTTCCTTTGAAAATTATGTCTTTTAAATTCAAAATTAGGGTTTTCTCTAAATTTTGATTTTTCAAACTTCATATAAACACTTTGGGCCTCTAATTGAGTGTAAGACCCATCCCTTGTTGTACAAAATAAAATTGGGCCTCAGTCATTGTATAAGTCCCGATACAATTTTTAAAATAACGGTGCGATCGTTATTTTTCATCTGGGTCTCTCCTTGAGTTGTAAGCCTCATCTCTTGTATAAAAATAACTTTGGGCCTCTAATAGAGTGTAAGACCCAACCTCTTTGGTAAATACAACAATTTGGGCCTCAGTCATTGTATAAGTCCCTTTGTGTTTTTCAAAACTACGACGCGATCGTCGCCTTTTCAAAAGAATTCATCTAGGCCTCTCCTTAAGTATAAGCCCCAAACTTCCTTTCAAAATAACTTCCCTTTTGATTTAGATTCAAATTCATAGTTGTTATCAAAACTTTCTTCTATTTCTTGAATAATTAACCATGCAGCTGTGTTAATAACACTGGGAGCTTGCTCACCTGTAAGTTCTACCAGCTTTCTTTTATATACTTGCTTATAAATTTCATCTGTATATATATATATATATATATATATATATATATATATATATATATATATATATATATATATATATATATATGCCTGTATATTACTTGCTTAGAGTTTTCCCCAGCAATTAGGTCTAATATTAGATCAAGCCAGTGGTCACTCTTTCAACTCAATCAAAACTAGTTCCCCATAAGAAATTCCAGATACAGTCTTGCCTCCTCTTGGGCTTATACAATATGGAATAGAGAGAGGCATTATTCCCGGTGAAAATTTTCTCAAGACTGTCACTATCTAGAAATTTTCTAAGAAATTCATTCCCCCAAAGAGGATTAATTCCCGGTGAAACCTCTCTTGAATTTCTTTAAACCCTTGAACTGTTCACTAAAGAAAGGATTATTCCCGGTGAAACCTTTCTTGAACTTTTCTTAGGTTTGGACCCACAGGCTTCCTAAAAGCATCCCCAGCCTCCTCTTGGGATTTGTACAAGGACCCTCAGGCTTCTTAGAAGTTCTCATGCCTCCTATTGGGCTTAATACAAGGACCCAAAGACCTCCTACAGGTATAGGACAGAACTTAGTCATCCTTTGATAGTTCAATCCTCTAGAGAGTCAGAATCTCAAAACATCAGAACAATTTAGGGTTGATTCTCATCCCTTAAAACACCAGCCTCCTCTTGGACATCATACAAAGATAAGCCTTTTCATACCAGTAGACTTGGGCAGTCTCACCTCCTTTTGGATCTCCAGAAACCCTCAAGTTTCCTAAAAACACAGGATAAACCCTGATCATTTCATTAATCACCAACAGAGTTGAAACCTCCATAGGTTTTAAAACTCAATCTTTAAACTTTTCATCCTAAGTTCCCCAGCTAAGGTCCGCTTACTATTAATACAACACCAACAGAATCAGAACCTCAAGGCATCTGATATCTGAACTTTTTTGTAATCCTCAGCAAGAGTTGATTCCCAAATTTGGACCTGTCTCTGTATCTCAATAATCCTCAGCGGAAGTTAGCCTCCTCTTAGGCTTTATATAAGAAATTCCCCTAACCAACCTCCTCTTTGGCTTTGTATAATGATCATCCCTCAACACTTTTAGCCTCAATCTTGGGTTTTGTACAAGACAGATAAAACCTCTCCCCAATAGAGTCAATTCTCTTTAGCCTCAATCTTGGGCTTTGTACAAGGCAGATAAAATATTTTTCAGCTGAGTCATTAACCTTTAGCCTCAATCTTGGACTTTGTACAAGACAGACAAAATATTCCCCGGAAGAGTCAATTCCTTCTAGCCTCCTCTTAGGCTTTGTATAATGATCTCCCCAAAAAAGAGTCAAGTCAGTATTATTTAGCCTCAATCTTGGGCTTTGTACAAGACAAATAAAGCACTCTCTTGTTGAGTCAGTATTTTTTAGCCTCAATCTTGGGCTTTGTACAAGACAAATAAAACACTCTCTTGTTGAGTCAGTATTATTTAGCCTCAATCTTGGGCTTTGTACAAGACAAATAAAACACTCTCTTGTTGAGTCAGTATTTTTTAGCCTTAATCTTGGGCTTTGTACAAGACAAATAAAACACTCTCTTATGGAGTCAGTATTCTTCAGCCTCAATCTTGGGCTTTGTACAAGACAGATATAAAACTCCCTAAATAGAGTCAACCTTTTAGCTTCAACCTTGGGCTTTTATCAAGGCACACAAAAAAAAACAACATCCCCTCAGAGGAAATCAAATTTTCTCTGTAAAAGGACATTTCTCTGTACATCACACATCAAAATAGACAATCAAAACAAAACTTAATCCCAGATAACTGTTGTAAGTGGCACACTTGTTGATTCAAAAATCCAAGCTGTAGTCCATCTTTTATCCTGGTAAACTTACTCTTTCATCTAATTGCTGTAAGTGGCAAGCCTCTAGATTATTTACATCCAGGCTAATGTCCCTCTCTTAGCATGAAAGACTCCTAAGGAAAAATGGCATTGCTCTACACTGAGTTAAAGTTTCCTCCTTCAGGACAAATCCCATATAAAGGAAATTATGGCATTGCTAGACTCCACGTATTCCCGTTAAAGTAATTCTCCTTTATAATCAGTTACCCAACAACTGTGATAAAAAGATGAGATATCTCCCTTTAGAGATGACAAATTCTCTCTCAGTCAAAACCATTAGCTTCAATCTTGGGCTTTGAACAAGACACAAATATCCCTTTAGCTTCAATCTTGGGCTTTTAACAAGACACCAAACATTTTTCCTCCCATAGAATATGAGGAACTACGATTGCTCTAATTTCCCTGTTTTCTTTAACGGGAATACGTAGGCATAAGATTGCGAAATATTAGCAAACACACATAACAAAAACTTTAGGTCCAGTACCTTACCAAAAACATCGAAAAACCCGAAAAACAACAAAAACACTCTCTAAACATTCCCAAAGGAGAAACTTTCCCAACCAATAACAGATAAACACCAGTAAGTAGATAACAGAAGGAAATGCCAAACAATCTATGGATAACCGTATATAGGATGGATAATTAACAACTCCCCATTGTATAACCTGACCCCGGACCCCCCAAACTCTTAGCATTTGTTAAAGAAAACATTTGCGTGCAAGGTTAGTTTTAGATAGCTTCCATTTCCTTTCCAACTTTATAGGATAAATAAGAAATCAGAAAGTAGCACCCAATTCCAACCAATGCGGCAAGGTGGTCGCGTCACCGAAAAAAATTGCACGCTACACAGGGTATCCATATTCCTTTCACTGCTAGATTGGCATTCAAATGTACAAACAATGAGGCTGAATACGAAGCTTGCATCATGGGCTTCGAAGAAGTTATCGACTTAAGGATAAAGAACTTGGATGTGTTTAGAGATTCAGCCCTGGTTATAAATCAGATCAAAGGAGAGTGGAACATATATCAATTAGGATTGATTCCTTATAAGACTGCGTAAGAAGGTTGTTACCCTTCTTCAACAAGATTGAGTTTCATCACATCCCTCGTGAAGAAAACCATATGGCTGGCGCACTAGCTACTCTATCCTACATGATTAGTATGAGTCGATGGAATGACGTACCCAAGATCGACATAATGCGCCTTGATAGGCCCACTTACATATTTGCAGTTGAAGCAGTCATAGATGACAAACCATGGTATCATGATATCAAATGCTTCCTTCAAAGACAGGAATACCCACCTAGGGCATCAAGAAAAGATAGGAAGACTCTCAGAAGACTGGCTGGAAACTTCTTCCTGAACAATGATACACTCTATAAAAGAAATTTCGACATGGTTTTGCTCAAATACATAGACAGACATGAAGCAAACATGTTAATGAAAGAGATTCACGAAGGATCCTTTGGCACTCATGCCAATGGACACACAATGGCAAGAAAAATTCTGAGAGCAGGATATTATTAGCTGACAATGGAATCCGATTGCTACAAGTACATGAGGAAATGTCACAAGTGTCAGATATGCCCCGACAAAATTCATGTACCGCCAACGCATCTCAAAATTCTCTCTTCTCCATAGCCTTTTTTTATACGGGGAATCGACATGATTGGCATAATTGAACCCAAAGCTTCAAACGGACATCGGTTCATTCTAGTAGCCATTGATTACTTCACCAAATGGGTTGAAGCAGCATCATACACCAATGTGACTGGACAAGTGGTGGTCCAATTTATCAAGAACAATCTCATCTGCCGCTATGGTGTTCCAAGCCAGATCATTATGGATAATGGATCAAACCTGAACAACAAGATGATCAAATAATTATGTGCTAAATTCAAAATTGAACACCATAACTTATCTCCCTACTGGCCTAAGATGAATGGATCGGTAGAAGCAGCTAACAAAAATATCAAAAAGATCATTCAGAAGATGGTTGTAACCTATAAAGATTGACACGAGATGCCACCCTTTGCTCTTCACGGTTATCGCACATCTGTCCGGACTTCAACAGGGGAAACCCTTTTCTCTCTAGTATATGGCATAGAAGCAGTGCTCCCCATAGAAGTAGATATACCATCAATAAGAGTCTTAATGGAAGCCAAGCTAATGGAAGTTGAATGATGTCAAACTAGATACGATGAACTGAACCTAATCGAAGAAAAAAGAATGACGGCTTTATGCCATGGTCAGTTATATCAGCAAAGAATGAAGAAAGCTTTTGACAAAAAGGTCTGACCCCGTGTCTTCAGAGAAGGAGACCTCGTACTTAAGAAGATACAATCATTTCTCACTGATTCTAGGGGCAAGTGGACTCCAAATTACGATGGCCCCTATGTTGTTAAGAAAGCCTTCTCAGGCGGTGCCTTAAGACTCACAACCATGGATGGAGAGGAGTTTACCTATCCCACAAATGTTGATGCAGTCAAGAAATACTTCGCCTAAATAAAAAGAAAAAAAAGAAAGAAAATAGCTCGCTAAGTTGAAAACCTAAAAGGGCGACTTAGGCAAAAAAAAAACGTCTTAGTGGACTGAAAACCCGAAAGGGCGGTCCAGGAAAAAATTAGAGGCATATAAAAAAATCTCTTTAGGAAAAAATTAGGGATTTATGGCAAGTAACTACATCCGACAAGATTGGCTCCTCGGAGGTAACGTCATATGTTAGGAAAACGTCAATCAAAGTCACCTTCAAAGGAAGCTCGAGAATTTCCAGAATTCAAAGTTGGTAGAAGGATAGTGGTCGTTATGTTTCAATGTAGCCCCTTTCCCTTTAAATTAACATTTTTTCTAAACTTTGAAATGCTCCATGAAATCACGCATTAGGCTGATTACCATTCTATCAATAAAAATTTGAGCCCTTGTGCCTTTTGTTTGCAATTCTCATTTATTCTGCTTTGCAAAATGACATTTTAATATGATCAACGATTCTTGAAACAAAAAAAATGAATTTATCTTTGTTTTCAAAACGGAAATTTCAAATTTTACTTCTGCTTTTAAAATTAGGATGGCAATTTCCTTTTGATTACTGAACACAAAAGGGAATATCGACGACTTCTCCAAAAATGATCAAACCTCAAAATGCAGAATCAAAATACTCCTTATGATCAGTACACTCTAAATGAAGGATCAACTACTTCGGATGGAATGTCCCATTTGTCATCCCCAGTAGAGTTTTACCTCTGAGAACAAATGACTGGTTTTTCTCCCCAGTAGAGTCCACCCTTGAAAAGCAAGAACAGGTTTCTTTCCCTACCAGGTTTGTACCTCCGGAAACCAGAACAAACACAAGAATCTTTGTTCCCAAACAAAAGTACTACCTTCAAAATCTCCAATTATACCCCCATCTACTAGAATGGCCGAGTATCTAGTTGTGTTCATCACCAATCCGTATGTCATGTATGTTTTGTCAGCATAGGAATTTCATACATACATCATGCATAATTGATTCATATTCATATTCATATTGCATTACAATCACTTTGGTCATACTCATTTCTCAAGTGATAAATGTCCTCTCTCCATTAGAGTTATCAGTTTTCCTTTCTACGTCAGATAGGATAAAATCCCGGTTTGAGTTCTTTCCTCGTCAGGAAATGTATCGTCTAAACAATCCCTCTCCAATTTATTCCTGGATTGAAATCGTTCCTCAACCACTTTGATAACTTGAACCTCTGAAAGGCAAGAAGACATTTGGATATGCACCTTTGGAGCATCACTCTTCACCATTGAAGATGATATTTTGCTTTCCCGGATTAAGGAAAATCCCCCCCGTGGAAGCTTCTCAACAAAAGACTCTCGGTGATATGGACATTACATCCTCCAAGAAATACCTACCGATCAGCAGACAAAGAAGATTGTTCTTTCCCTTGTAGATTTCCAAATAAAGTCGACAAATGGTTGTCTCTCCCCGAGAAATTTTTCTTACTTTCAAAGAGGTCATCAGCACCACAAAATTGAATTACATCACATGGCGTCTCTCCTAAGAAGTCTCGAGGGGAAGTATGATGTAACCTCTCCAAGCAAATGTCATCTTCGTCTGAGAAGTTTGCACACCTCTGCGATTCAGACAAATGGTTATCCCCAGCAAGTCTGACATCAAATCTTTTTTCATCAAATGGAATCTCCCCAAAAAATCTCGGCGAGAAGTTTGATAAAAAACCATCACAAATAGCATTCCTTGTCAAGAAAAGAACTCGACAAGAAGAAACAGAGACCAGTTCCATGACTGAAGACCATGAGCGAGGGGAGGTTTATTTCAAAAGAAACTGAGACTAGTTCCATGGCTGAAGACCAGGATCGAGGGGAGGTTTATTTCAGAAGAAACTGAGACCAGTTCCGTGGCTAAAGACCAGGACCGAGGGGAGGTTTTACCCTTTTCTAAGTAGCATTACTTAGTAAGAGAAGATGGACGAGCAAATCAGCTACCATTCACAACCACAATCAAAATTTCGGATATTCTAATATTTAATCCTTTTTACCTTGAATGTCTGAATGTCTTCGTCATTCACACCTTTAGGTCCAAGAAGATTAAATAGGGGAATTTGTCATACCCTAAATTTTGACCACAAGATTTCACATCATTGTACAAATCATCACCACAATATGTATGTACCTTCATGCCTCATCAATCTTCTCAAAGATTGTTGAGCATTCACCTTAACCTAGGATTAGGGTTTTTGAGCCCTCTCAGAGCATCCAGGCAAAGGATCAATCAAGAATTGACATGATCTTCAACTTTTCCAACCTCTTAAACATCCATGGAGGATCAAGAGGTCTCCCACATTAAAAATTAAACACAAAAATGCAACATTTCAAGCTGGTCAAGCCTCAAGATCATCAGTGCCACCAAATTAGGGTTTTGGTCGACCAATGCCTCCAGAGAGAAATTTTCATCTGGGCATGAGCCAATACTTCAATATATGATTCAAGAAGCTCAAAAGGACCTCATGAGTCTATTCATAAGTTCAAAATAGCCTCATGGGACGCATTCACCAAAAATCAGGAATTAGGGTTTTCATGACCTAATTTGCCCCTAAGTTGACTTTTGGAGCAAGGCATGAGCCAAGACCTCGAGAGATTATTTAAGGACCTCAAATACCTCATATTGATCCACTCACAAGATTAGATTGACACAAATAACTTGGTTCATGAGAAATATAAGGATTCATATTCATCTGAACCATAAATTAGGGTTTCTGGGAAAAAGTCAACCAAACCTTTGACTTTTGACCAATACATGATCTCAAACCTTGGGACATGGTTCAAGACACTCAAGGACATCTATGGAATTCATCCATTTGGTCCAATTTAGCCCAAGGACTTAATTTCATAAAGGATCACAAAATTCAAGTTTCATCTAAGATAAATAGTTAACTGTGATCAAAACCAAGTTTGACTTTTGGGATTTTTTGACAAACATGGCCTCTTCAAGTCAAAAAAAAATGTTAACTTGTGATTTGAATCATAATAAATCAAGAAAAATCAAGAAAAATGAGGTTACTTGCAAAAAAGGCAACCTTGAGAAACTTGAAATTTCACTAAGTTATAAAAAGAAGTGATTTTTACCCAACTTTGCAAAGCCATAACTTGTGATTCAAGCAACCATTTTCTTCCATCCAAAGCTCAAATAAAACCTCTCATTACATACTAAAAAAGTGTCCTACTGACCCATGGTCAAAAAATGTTTGGATTTTGAGTTATGAAGTGACCAAAATCAAGAAAAGTGTGAAATGAATTCCAACACTTAGTGAAAATCTGCATAAGTAAAATCAGTCAAAACATCAAAATGTGGAGGGATTTTTCACCATGATCCAATATGAATCAAGTCCAATGGTGAACATCAAAGTTGAAGTACATAATCCCAGCTTTCCAAAGAGCCTGAGAGTATGAGATAACTCCACTTGAGCAAGGGGTTATGGAGGTTGCAAGACACCTTGCTGCAACTGTTTTGCCAAAACCAGTTTGGTCATTTCTTGCACCACACGATTTTGGAGTCAATTGCAATGATCACGATCATACCAATTCAACATGAATCAGAGTGACTCATCACAAACCTACAAGACAGTGCCAAATAACCAAGAAAAATCTCATGAGAATGATGAAGTTTTGTCATGAAAGCCTTGAAATTCAAAGTGCATTTATGTACAATAGTGCACATTCAACAAAAGTACACTCCTAAGTCAAGATGCTAACATAAACAACAATAAAAACATCTGATGAATGTGGAATTGGTCAAAAGTTGGCTATGCTACTTAGAAGTGACAATGTACCTTGCATAAGAAGTAATGGCATCTTGCCAAAAGACATTGAATAAGCTCTTATCCTCTAAGCCAACCCTATTCGTCCAAGACAAACTTATTCACCTATAAATAGAGCTCACTTCTTATGTTTAAAAACACGCCAAAACAACTTCAATCCTTGTTTTCTCCAAATTCATTTTTGTCTCAAATTTCAAAACACCAAGAGAGGGAGAAATCGAATTTCTCAAATCAGAGCAATTCTATCCAAACCAAGCATTCAAACACTTCACATACACTATGTGGAAGTGATCCAAACACTTACATCCCATCTGTAACATCCAAATCATCATCTCCATAGTTCACTTGATCAAGTTGCAGTTAGATTCGAGCTACTCAATCCAGGAGTTTCCAAACCATTCCAAACACATAAACACATTCCTTGAGGGTCAAGGAAGCTATTTGGATCATCACCTTGTATCTGTAACACCTCCAAGGTAGAATTTGATTCCTTCTTACAGAGGTAAGCCTTAAACTTTCAATCTCCATGATCCATGCATCATTTTTAAATTTTCAAAGCCCAGACATGTTTGTTATATTGCTGTGATCATTTCCCATCAATTAATTGTTATTGATCATGTGTATATAAGATTACACAATGTTCTTGCAAAAATTAGGGTTCTTCAGGTTCATATGAGATAACTCGTGCCACACTTAATTTAAATAAAATTGAAAAAAACCATTCAATTCCTTGTTAAAAAACACACAACTTTGGTGTTTACATCAGGTCAAATGGTTACGAATTGAGAGAGATAGAGTTGCGCTTGCAACTCTGATGCTAGCACAAGGAAGAAGATGGCCATGGCGGGCCATTTTCAGGTTTTCAAAACCAAACTTAATATTTTATTTTATCATTTCATTTAATTCAACAGATGTATCACCACCTCAGTGGTAGAGAGCGCGCGTTTTGAGTGATTTTGTCCCTTAGGTCTGGGGTTCGAATCCCCCTTGCCCCAGACCTTTTGATTTTATTTTTTAAACTATTTTCAAAAGGATTTTTCACATATTATTCACTCCCTTCCATTCTCTATCACCACACGCACATGACTCAGTTGGTAAATTTTGAACACTCCATCCCAAGGGCGTGGGTTCAATCCATGGGAGGGTCATCCTATTTTTTTATCACACATTTTCTTCACAACTTCAAAAATTAATTTCTCTCTCATTTTTAATCTTTTTAAGATAATTTTATAAACATAAATCCTTCACATATTTAAATATTTTATTACATAAAAAAAATATACAAAAAAAAATTTATTTGATATATATTTGAATATTTTAAAGAATTTCCTTTTATTGTTTCTTAAACATTTTAAATTAATTCTTTCACTTGATTTTTCAAAACCAAATGAGTTTCAAACCATCTTATGAATAAAAACATCCATTTTTAAACATTAATCAAAGTTCATAACATGTTTATTAATATATTTGATGTTTTGTATCATTTTTATTTGATTTTCTTTGGAAAAATGCATTTTTAATTAAAATTAGGGTTTTTCCTTGATTTTAAATCTTCAAACTTTCTTTAAATAATTTTTTGGTCCTCTAATAGAGTTTAAGACCCAACCTCTTTGTAAATAAATAATTGTTTGGGCCTCTGTTATAGTATAAGTCCCAGTACAATTTTCAAAATAACGGTGCATCCACTGTTCTTTTCACTTGGGCCTCTGCTTGAGTATAAGCCCCAATCTTTTGTACATAAACTTTATTTTAAACAATAAACAACCCCCTTGGGTCTCTCCTTGAGTTGTAAGCCCCATACATCTGTTTTCAAAATCATCTGTCTGTTTTAAACTGGTACTAAGAGGAGCATTATTCCCGGTGAAACTGCTCTTAGAGCACTTGGGCCTCTCTTTGAGTTATAAGCCCCAAACATTCTTTTGTTTTCATTCAAATAACAATAACAATTCTAATTCTAATTCTAATTCTAATCCAAAGTTTTCTCAAAACTTTCTTTAATTTCTCAAAGCCCTAATCATACATTTGTAATCAATATAACCAATCACAATACACTTGGGCCTCTTTTTAGAGTGTAAGACCCAACACATTTTCAATTCAATGCATACTTGTTTATATACCTGTTAATTCACTTACATGTATATAATTTTACATATATGTTTAAGTTTCCCAGTAGTTAGGTCATCCTCAGTTCACACTTAGGATAAAATATAGGATACTTATAACTTAGTTCAATAACTAGTTCCCCCATAGGAAACTTCCCCAATACAGTCTGCCTCCTCTTGGGTTTTATTCAATATGGAACAAAGAAAGACATTATTCCCGGTGAAACTTTTCTTAAGACTGACAAAACTTAGAGACATATAAAAGAAATTCATTTTCCCCAGAAGAGGATTAATTCTCGGTGAAACCTCTTTTGAATTTCTTCAAACCTTAAAGTTGTTCAACAAAGAAAGGATTATTCCCGGTGAAACCTTTCTTGAACTTTTCTTAGGCTTGGACCAACAGGCTTCTTAGAAGTTCCTCTCAACCTTCTCTTGGGCTTAGTACAAGGACCCATAGGCTTCTTAGAAGTTCCCCCTAGCCTCCTCTTGGGCTTAGTACAAGGACCCACAGACTTCCTAAAAGCATAGGATAGATCCTAATCATCTTTATCAATACATCAATCCCCAGAAGAGTTAAAACCTATAAGGTTTTAAAACTCATCTTTAAAACCCTTCTAAACCCCAACAAGGCTTAACTTTCATCTTTAAAATCCCCAGCCAGGGTCAGGTAACCATCAACAAATCCTCAACAGAATCAGAGCCTCATGGCATCTGATAAATCAACTCTGCTTAAATCTCCAGCAAGAGTTAGTTTCCCTTTGGATTCCCCAACACAGTTTAGACCTTCTCCTGGATTTCAATAAATCTTTAGCTAGAGTCAGCCTCCTCTTAGGCTTCATATAATGATTTTCCCAGTCAGCCTCAATCTTGGGCTTTGTACAAGACAAATATCATACTCCCCAATTGAGTCAGTTTTCTTGAAAGCTATACTCAAACTCTTTAGCTTCATCATCTTGGGCTTCAAATAAGATACTCAAATAAAACATTTCCAGTGAAGTCAGTTTTTAATTTTTTTTAGCTTCAACCTTGGGCTTTGATCAAGGCACTAAATCCTTCATCCCCATAGATGATACCATGAGTCCTCTCTGTAGGAGGACATTTCCTCTATACATCACATATCAAAACAAATAATCAAAACCTTTTTCCAGATAATTGATGTAAGTGGCACACTTTTTGATTCAAAATCCAAGCTGGAGTCCCCCCTTTATCATGGTTAAAATTCCTCTTTCATCTAACTGCTATAAGTGGCAAGCCTCTAGATTCTACACATCCAAGCTAATGTCCCTCTCTTAGCATGAAAGATTCATAAGGAAAAAGTGGCATTGCTCTACACTGAGTTAAAGCTTCTTCCTTCATAACATTTCTCTTATAAAGGAAATTATGGCATTGTTGGATTCCACACATCCCAGTTAAAGTAACTTCCCTTATAAATCAATTCTTCAATGTTTGTGATGAATAGGTGAGATATCTCCCTTTAGAGATGACAAATTCCCTCTCTCAACCAAACTTTAGCTTCAATATTGGGCTTTGAACAAGACACAAATACTCTGATAGCTTCAATCTTGGGCTTTAAACAAGACACCAAATTTCCTCCCATAGAATAAGAGGAACTACGATTGCTCTGATTTCCCAAATCTATTTACGGGAATACGTAGACATAAGATTTCAAAATCTTAGCGGGCACACAAATAAAAAATCATAGGTCAGGTACCTTCCCAAAAACAATAGAAAACCCAAAAACAACAAAAACATTCCCTCAACCCTCACAAAGGAGAAACTTTCCCAATCAACAGCATATAGACTTAAGAAAGCATTTCAAATAGTAGAAATATATGCAAACGAAGATTCCTATAGATTACTATAGATACTATGGGTGTTAATAGCTTCCCTTTGTATAACCAAACCCCGATCCCCGATCTCTTCACATTTGTTAAAGAAATCACTTGCACAGCAGGGTTAGTTTAAGATATCTTCCCCTTCCTTTTAAGCTTCATAGGATAAATACAGAAATCAGAAAGTAGCACCAAAAGCAGTTATGGTCGCGTCACAAAAAAACCGACGCTACATTATGGCATTATTGCTTTTGTTTGTTCCCCAAGTAGAAAATCCAGAGCAGTGTTTCCTACTAAGAAGTGTTGAGATAGCAGTCAACTGTTGGGTTTTCTCACACCTTTGGTTGAGTTTTGATTTAAAACCCCTTGTAATTTAACTTTCTTCTGTGATGTTAACTTCTTAGTTCTCCCGCAAGTACATGATATTTTCTCCTCAAAGTTTGTTAATCCCCGAGGAGTTTTCTTTGATGCTCCCCAGGTTTACATTTCCCTCATCGGAGTTTGTACAACTATTACTCTTGGTTTTAAAATAATTTTGTGGTGTTGATCCTCAGAAGATCCCATAACAGAGTTTTTGCAAAGATGTGTTATCCCTATAAGTTTGTCTTTTGGAAGACTCGTTTCACCCCAAACGGTCTTTCCATCCTCTTAACAGAACTGATACAAGTGTTACCCCTCCCAGAGGTTGATATTCCCCGAAGAGTTTTGCTTTGTGTGTATCCCTAGCAAGTCTTCATCTTCCTGTAGCAGGATTGTCAGGTTTTTCTTTTCCCCAACAAGAGTTTGGAAGATTTGAGTTGTTGTGTTTCCCCAGCGGATCTTTCTATTCCCTCAAAACAGAGTTCATGTTGTTATTCCCTTAGTAGATTATTGATGTTAGAATATTGACCTTTAGTTTTTTCCCCAAACAGTATCTTCCTCTCCCCAGAGATGTGAGCCTTGAAGCAGGACTTCGTTCCTTCAGTGGCTTCTGTTTATCTCCAACTAAATCCCTAGCAGGATCTCCAGTTGTATTTCCATCTTGTTGAGAGCAGATTATCCAGTTGTACTATGATGTTTGGTCATCCCCGATTTATCTTTGTGCCTATCTTGTCAGTATATACAATACATACATTCATTCATTCATACATACATCATGCATAGCTGAATGAAAAATTCATTCTAAACTCGCATTTCTTGGTGTTTCTTATCCACTTTTTCTGGTGTTGTTATCCCCCGCAGAGTATTTGTATCCTCTCTCTAGTAGAGTTTCTATCTTAAGCAGAAAATGTATATCCTTTCTAATTCCCCACTGAGTTTATTCCTCGTGGAATAATTTTGCTTTATTTTTCCTTTCCAGCTCATTATCTGGATGGAACCACTCCCTAGTTGAGTTTTTTCCTTATTGGGTAGAGTCTTGTTTGGCCGTTTCTCTCCAGTTTGTTCCTGGATTGAACTTTGGTCCCTGTAGCATTTATTTTGAATCTATCTAGGATGTGAAACTTAGATGATGATAACACATTTTATTTTGCACCTTTGAGGATTTTATTTTCCTCAGCAAAAATTTGTTTATGATTCCCCCATCAAAAGATGAAGATTTTGTTTCCCCAGTAGTGTTGTGATAACACTCTTTTGGAATCTCTTAACAGCAAGTGGTGGTCTCTTTATTTGAGCAGCTTATATGTCCCCAAATATCAATATGTATCTTCACATTAAATGGCATCTCTCTAGTTTGTCCAAAACAGAGAAGTTTTTTGTGAAACCCTTGATTCTCATCCAATCAAGTGAAGCCCTGGACTCGTTATTTGAACAGGTGACATCTCTTTATTTGAGAAGCCTGTTGCGACTCCATCAACTTTTCCATTAAATGGCACCTCTCTGGTATATTCCCGTTAGAGAAGTTTGTTGTGAAATCTTTATTATCACCAACAGGTGGCATCTCTTTATTTGAGAAGCATGCTTTGCAATCTCTTTATTATCACAGCAAAGGAAATTAAAAGACGAATAAATTCTAACCTGGAAACTGGTACAAAGGTTTCTTTATAGTCTACCCCTTCTTGCTGACTATAACTTGGTGCTACCAGACATGCTTTGTTTCTTACGACTTCACCTTTCTCATCTAACTTGTTTCTGAATACCCACTTTGTTCTAATGACGTGGACACCTTTGGGTTTCTGAACAAGATCCCAGACATCATTTCTGGTGAATTGATTCAGTTCTTCTTGCATGTCCAGAATCCACTAATTCTCCCTAAGAGCTTGATCAACTGATGTTGGCTCTATCAGAGACACCAAACTCAGAAGAGTTTCTTCAGAAGGTTTGAATGATGAACAAGTTCTGACTGGATCAACTTTGTCTCCCAGAATCAATTCTTCAAAATGAGAAGTCTTTAGTCTATTCTTTTTCTGATGAGATGGACTATTTGTTGTTTCTGGTAAGGTTGTATTTGATTATGGAGAATCTGCATCTTTGTCTCCTTCTTTTGAATCTTCTTCCTTGGATTCTGATAAGGTGATCTTCAGATCTGTAAACTTTTCAACTAGCTTTGACTTTTCAGGGTCAAGCTTATCATCGAAGCTGACATGAATTGATTACTCAACAGTACGTGTTTTTGTGTTATAGATTTTGTAGCTTTTAGAGCGTTCAGAGTATCCTAACAGTAAACACTTTTGAGCTTTTGAGTCAAACTTGCCAAGATTCTCTTTAGTGTTCAACATAAAACAAATACAGCTAAAAGGATGAAAATACGAGATGTTGGGTTTTCTATTCTACCACAATTCATAAGGAGTCTTACCCAGAATAGGTCTTATAGAAATCCTGTTCTGAATATAAGATGTTGTATTTACTGCCTCTGCCCAGAAGTGTTTAGCCATGTCAGTTTCTTGGATCATGGTATGAGCCATTTCTTGCAAAGTCCTATTCTTCCTTTCCACTACTCCATTTTGTTGTGGAGTTTTGGGGTAGGAGAAATCATGGGAATCAAAAAGATTCTCAAAGTATCTATTCTCAAATTCTCTGCCATGATCACTTATGACTCTGACTATTTTGCAATCCTTCTCTGTTTGTGTAACACCCCATTTAAATTTATTTAATCTTCGTGTGTTATTTTAATTGTGTGGCCTTGGTAAGGGGTGTGTGGTTGAGTGCGTAGGGTGGAGTGTCCTTAGTTAAGTGTTTAACAACAAAGACATTAATTTAATAATAATGCATTGATACATAATAATAGGTAGACATAAATAATAATGTTAGTATAGTTATTATTATGTTATTATTATAGTCACTATTATTAATATTATTATAAGTATTATTATTAGTATGATTTTACCATTATTAATATTAATATTTTTTTTTTATTAATTAAAAATCAGAATTTAATTAATAATATTATTAGTGGGAGGAAAATAAGGAGATTAGGTCCTTAATCTGGTTTAGGGACAGATTTAGTCATAACCACTTTTTCACGTAAAAAGAGAGAAGTAGGGAAGGAAGAACAAGAGAAAGAACACGGAGCTAGGGCAATTTCTTCATCAATTTTCGCAGGATTTTGATCAAGAATTTGAGGTAAGGGGGAGAATGGGCTCAATATAGGTGTTAATATCATGAGAGGGTAGTGAGGGGTCCTTTCCCTAATAGGATTTTATTTGTGTAATTGTGGTTGCAGATCTGAATCTGGTATGTGTGTATCTGTTGTGAATTGCATGAAATCGATCATTGTTGTTGTGAATTGGAATGATAATTGCTGTTGTTATTGCCATGTTATACTGTGTTTGCAGATTTGATTTTTAACAGATTTAAGAGTGACGAATATAGATCTAATAGGTGATAATTTGGCTAGTAAAAATAGGTGAATGATAGATGAACAAATGAATATAATCGATGTTTTAACGGTTAGAATATGGAATAAATTGCGTAGTATAGTTGGGTGATGATGTGATTTAATTGGGAATACTTGTCGGTATGTTTAGACACTTGTTTAATTGAGTGATTGAAAACCTAACTTTTTCCACTTTTGATAACAATGGTGTTAATTTTTGTAAATGTGTTGGATGGCGTTTTAATTGTGAAAATATCGTAGTATGTTGAATTCTGAGACCGGGGCTTTTTACGGAATCGAAATTGGAGGTCCGGAAGGTATTTAACGATGAAAAATAGAAAATTTTTATGTTTTTGCACAACATGAGTCGACTCATGGGCCAACCTGTACGGACCCGCAGGTTGTACAGTTTTTCCAAAATGTCAAATTTTGTTTTCTTCATAACTTTTGATCCGTGAGTCCGTTTTGACCCCTGTTCGAAGCGTTTGAAAGCTAATAAAATATTCTTTCTATTGAGAATGGTTTAGAGGGCAATAGATGATTTATTTATTTCATGATTTTTGGAAAATTGTCGTGTTGTCGGAGTTTTGTCGCGTTTTCTTTTCCAATTTTGCGTCCGATATAATTTCTTTTGGTTTGTGAGGCTAATAGGAACATAATTGAACATGTTAAGACTAGTAATGGTGGTAAGAATGATAAAACATGATTTAGGTGGATTAATTAAATAATTAGCTAATTAAGGCCACGTGAGGTGTGGTTATTAATCGTGTGAGCTGTGTGAGACTGTTTGGACATGGTGGTAATTCTAAGGCAACTCATAGTGAGGACATATATATATGTATATAAGAACATGGGGAATCTAGTAATACTAGGAAATATGATAAACTGTATTTTTGTGTGGATTACTTCATTAATGACTGATTAATGTAAAGTAATGGATTGTTGTATATGTGATAACTGTATTGGTGCAGGTGGGTAATTCTAGTGGGAATTACGGTGAGTGTATGACTCACGTGAGATCAATGAGGATCGTGTATTATGCTTGATAATAACGTCTCATGCATACTTTTTGTGTGTAATGATATTGTGATATAGGTGTAGTAATTCAATGGTGAATTACGGTGTGAGTGTAACGCACGTGTGATCAGGAGGATCGTGTAGATGTATAACTGATTTTTATACATGTGTTTGTGCATCTTTTGTGTCATGCATTTCATGATGTGTCTGGTGGAGACAGCTAGGTGGGAATCCATGATGGGTGCCTAGTTTTGTCCGGCCTCCAATGTGGAGTTGTGATGGAGATAAATCATTGCTCAGTGGGAGTGTATGTGATTTATCCAGATTCCAGTAGGAATTGGGTTCGATTGAATGAACCATGGTGTATTGGTACCACATGCATAGTGTCAATCATCGAGTCACATTACATTACTATGTGTTTATTGAATTATGATTGAAAGTGACAAGTGTGTCGTGATGGTGTACTGTTTATGTGTGATTGTGTAATAACTACTCCTTAACATGTATTATACACCGTTAATTATTGAATGTAGTTCTCACCCCTTTGTTGTTTGTTGTGTCTGTGCTTCTCAGGAAGTACAGATAAGCAGGTACCTGAGTAGTGCGTGGAGCTTGTGTTGCTCGATTGAGTTTTAGGAGTCGCTCTGATACGTAACACAGAATATTGGGGGGATTTGTTATGTTTTATACCATGTTATTTCGTTACGTATCTCATTTATTAAACTTTTATAAGACCACTTATTATGTTGAGAGTATTGTGGTGAAGGCCTTAGTACCATAGATTGAATTGAATTACGATTCCCCTGTAAAAACAATTTTTATGAGTAATAAAATGAATGAAGTAATTGAGACTTCAGGAAATTTTTATGAGATGTGACATCCTACTTTGTTGTAGACTCTGATTATTTTCATATTATTTATGTATTTTATAAAATGGGAAAGTGGGGTGTTACAATTGGTATCAGAGCAGGTCGGTCCGTCCGGCCAGGTTGTCTGACAGGTTTGGTCTTTAGTATGAGACATGTGTGTGAAAGACTGTCGATACTTGTTTGTTTTCTAACTTTTATCTGCAGGAGTTGGGGATGAAATAAGTGGGGGAGAAGTTGGTGCTTCTCCGAGATGCTTCCAGTGTGGAAGGATAGATTAGTGTGTAGTGGAGTGCTGTCGTAGTTGGTAAGGATGGTCTATACTTCGTCATGATAGTCGGCTGTCTATTGACAAATTGAGGAACTGATCACCCTCAATCTCTTATTGATAATAGACGGGATCATGTTGGATGGGTAGACGTGCTTTGACAGCTAAGATAGCGTATGCCGTGGATTGTTTGGAGTTAAGCCAAGTGCTTACAAATGGTTGTGATGAGTCGGTATAGATTCTTATACCTGAAGACGATGTGGATGAGAGGTACTTGTTTGTCAGTCAAGTTGGGGACGTCTTCGAGGAAGGACGATCTGGTATGGTTGATAGATTGCTTCTCAGTGAGCAGAGAGCAAGGTGATGGCTAGAGATATGCCGGTAGTGTGTAATTCCCGATGCCTTCCAAGGTATGGATCTGAGTTAGGTGATAGCAGAGGACTGCTGTCGTGGTGTGCTAAGCAAATGGATGAGCTTATATTGGGCGAAGCCTCAATGTCTTAATGTTCGCATCATTGTGAGTTGATCGTGAAGTTACAAGGGCTGAGTTACCTGTTGTTGGAGGATTTTTGGATGTATTTTCGGACGTAGGGTGAAGTAGGATTGGCTATTGATTTAGCACTTGGTACAAATCTGATGTCAATGACTCCGTACAGAAAGTAAACTCCAGAGTCGTGTGAAGAGATAATCGGAAGGATTACTCAAGGAAAGGTCTGTCCGACCAAATGTTTCTTGGCGGGTTACGTCCATGTTTTTGGTTAAGATGAAGGGTGATAGTATGCGTATGTGCATTGAGTTCCACCAATTGGATAAAGTGACCATTAAGAATAAATATCTGCTTCCAAGGAGTGAGGACTTGATGGATCATCTTATGGAAGCTTGTGTTATTAGAAAAATTGATTTGAGATCGGGTCATCATCAGATTCGAGTGAAGGAGGATGATATTTGGGGGATGACGTGCAGAACTTGTCACGGATATTGTGAAAATGTAGTGATGCCTTTTGGAGTGTCTAATACGTCGGGTGTATTTAAGGAGTACATGAATCGTATCTTTCATGCTTATCTAGATTTGGTGGTTGTGATATTTATTGAGGACATTTTGATTTATTCCAAGTCTGAGGAAGATCATGCAGAGCATCTGAGGATTGTCTTGCAGGTGCTGAAGGATAACAAGTTATTTATGAATTTTGAATAGTGAGTTTTTGGTTGCAAACTGTGAGTTGTTGGGACATGTTATTTCTGTAAATGGTATAGCGGTGAGTCCATCTAAAGTAAGTACACTGCTTCGATGGAGACCTCCGAAGACAGTGACAAAGATTAAGAGTGTATTGGACTTAGCAGGTTATTATTGAAGATTCATCGAGGGAATTTATGAGTTGGCGTTGCCATTGACTCAGTTAAATAGAAAGGGTTAAGTCTTTGTTTAGAATGTTGTGTGCGAGAAAAATTATTAGAGAGCTGAAGAAGAAGCCAACTATAGCGCCAGTGTTAGTGCTACCAAATTCGAGTAAACCTTTTGGTATTCTACGATGCGTCTAAAATGGGATTAGGCAAAATGCAGGTGCGAGATGGTAAAGTAGTGACGTATGTTTCACGACAATTGAGGATAAATGAAGGGAATTACCCTACTCATGATTGTGAGTTAGCAGCAGTGGTTTTTATGTCGAGAATTTGGAAACATTGTTAGTATTGATCGAGGTTAGAAGTGTTCAATGGTCGCATGAGTCAGAAGTACTTATGGAACCAGTAAGAATTGAATATGGGAAGAGAAGGAGTTAGAACCTTTGAAGGATTAGGAATTTAGTTTGAGTTATCATCCGGGAAAAGCTAATGTGGTAGAAAATGTTTTGAGGAGTAAGGAAATACATATGTCGATCTTGTTGAGGAAAGAAATGGATTTAATTGAACAGTTCAGAGACTTGGGTATGGTTTGTAAGTTGACACCGGAGAGCGTCAGTTTGGGTATGCTTAAAGCGAATAAGATTTTCTTGAAGCTAGTTGATTTGATGCCTGTAGGTGAGGGCAGTTCGGATAGTGACTTCAAGATGGATGGTGTGGTGTGTTGAGATTTCAAGGAAGAATTTGTGTGCCAGGTGACATTGAATTGAGAAAGAGGATCCTAGCGGAAAGTCATAGAGAATAGCTTGAACTTTCGGCCGGGAGCTACGAAAATGTATTAAGAGATTACGAGATTATTTTGGTGGCCAGGCATGGAGAGTAATATAACTCGGTTATGTATGATTGTTTGCTGTGTCGGGAATCAGAAGTTGAGCGTCAGGAACGGTTAGGTTGATGCAACCTTGGAAAATTCTGGAATGGAAGTGGAATAATATTTTGAGGAACTTGTTATTGGATTGCCGAATAAGGCGAAAGACTTGGAATTCAGCGAAGGTGACCATGTATTCCTGAGAGTCAACCCTGTGACCGGTGTTGGACGTGCATTGAAATCAAAGAAGCTGGATCCTAAATTCATTGGACCGTACCAGATCTTGCAGAGAGTGGGTACAGTTGCGTATAGGGTGGCGCTGCCACCTGAGCTTTCAAACTTGCATGACGTATTTCATGTGTCGCAACTTCGAAAATACGTATCTGATCCATCTCATGTCATCCAAAGGGATGAAGTGCAAATTAGAGATAATCTGACTGTGGAAGCGATACCGATAAGGATTAAAGATCACAAGATGAAACAACTTAGAGGCAAAGAGATTCCCTTGGTGAGAGTAGCTTGGGGAGGAGCTGCTGGAGGGAGTGCGACTTGGGAGTTGGAGAGCAAGATGCGAGAGTCGTATCCGGAATTGTTCGCACCAGGTACATTTTCAAGGACGAAAATATTTTAAGTGGGGGAGAGTTGTAACATCCCATTTAAATTTATTTAATCGTCGTGTGTTATTTTAATTATGTGGCCTTGGTAACGGGGTGTGTGGTTGAGTGCGTAGGGTGGAGTGCCCTTAGTTGAGTGTTTAAGACATTAGTTTAATAATAATGCACGGATACATAATAATAGGTAGACATAAATAATAATGTTAGTAAGGTTATTATTAATGTTATTATTATAGTCACTATTATTAATATTATTATAAGTATTATTATTAGTATGATTATTACCATTATTAATATTATTATTATTATTATTATTATTATTATTATTATTATTATTAATGAAAAGTCAGAATTTAATTTATAATATTGTTAGTAGGAGGAAAATAAGGAGATTAAGTCCTTAATCTGGTTTAGGGACATATTTAGTCATAACCACTTTTTCACGTAAAAAGAGAGAAGTAGGGAAGGAAGAATAAGAGAAAGAACACGGAGCTAGAGCAATTTCTTCATCAATTTTTGCAGGATTTTGATCAAGAATTCGAGGTAAGGGGGGAGAATAGGCTCAATATAGGTGTTAATATCATGAGAGGGTAGCAAGAGGTTCTTTCTCTCGTAGGATTTTATTAGTGTAATTGTGGTTGCAGATCTGAATCTGGTATGTGTGTATCTGTTGTGAATTGCATGAAATCGATCATTGTTGTTGTGAATTGGAATTGTAGTACCCTAAATTTTGACCTTTGGTTTTGGATTTTTTTTAGGGAATGCCATTTTGGACATTGGGGGTTTGATTAGCAATCTTTGGGCTCATTTTGGGATATGGTTCTATTTGAGGTTTCTAGTGAATTTTTTTAATCATAATGTTTTAGTGGTTCGTACTAATTTATTTTCGAATTTTTTGTTTTATTTATTTAAAAATAGATAATTAGGTTTATTTATTTAATTTTATTAGGAATGTTGTTTTGAAATTAATGTCATTTTATTTTTTATAGAAATTAGATTTTTTTATTAATTAGGAATTGTGGTTTTATTAATAATTAGGGTTATTAGAGTTTTTTTTTAAATTAGATTTTCTAGGATAATTAGGATGTTATTTTTGGAATTTTAGATTAATTAGAGATAATTAGGTGTATTTAGATTAATAGTCTTAGTTTTTAGAGTTTTGGTTTAATTACAATAAAAAGGATGTTTTGGGTTCTTTTTCATTTTTATTATCTCAGATATTTATCAATTAGAAAAGGATTTTTTTTAATTTAGTTTAAGTTTTATTAATATCTTTTTATTAATTAGTTTTATTAATTATTAAAATTTAGATTTTTTTAATTAGGGGATTAGCTCTGATAATTAGGGTTCTATGTTAATTAATTATTATTTATTATTGTTTTAAATTATTATGGTACGGTTGTTATTTATTTGTTATTAATGTTGCGGAAGATTTTTAGTCACGATAGGTCATTTTTTTAATTATTTTATTGCTTTTTTTTAATTAATTATTGGGTCAAATTGTTGACCATGTACAGTGTACCTTCTTCCTCTGAAACCCTAGATTGGGCAGAAATTAGGGAAAACAGATCAAAATCGAATCAAACAAAAAATCAAATCTTTTCAAAATGGATCAAATCCAAAATCAATACATTCAAATCTCAGAATTACAATCAATCTTAAAATTACATCAATTGAATCAGATCCTAAATTCCTAAAACTGAATCTAATCAAATTAATTCCTAAACCTAATTTCTAAACTATATAAACTAAAGGTTGAATCCAGAAAAGGGGACAAAAAAAAACCCTAAGGAAAAATCTGCAGCTGCGCAAACCCCACCCTTTCACTAAAGCTCCAAAAAAATTGCAGAAAGTTAAGGTTCAAAACTCAAACCCTAACTCTTCTGAGCTTAGCCTTCAACTGTCCTTACCTGCAAAGAAATCAAAGTGAGAGAAGGATTAGACGAGGATTAAAATAATTTGTGAAAAGAATCACTACACGGACGGTAAGAAATTACATAGATTTTTTTATGGATCTATGGTTGTTGGCTTGTGTTTGAATCTTGTGGATTTTTGGTTTTTTTAGGGTTAGGGTTCTTCAGAAGGGGTTAGGGTTCTTGGGGTTTGATTGAATTCTGGGTTGTTTTATGAAGGTTTAGGTTAGGGTTCTAATGGGGGGGTTAGGGTTCTTAAAGATTTGAATTTTTCGGTTGAATGTCAACCGGAATCTGGGTTCGGATGGTGGTTTAAGGGGCGTCGCACGGTGGCCGGACGGCCCACCAGCGACGGGATTTTAGAGAGAGGAGGGAGTAATTCAGAGAGAGACGAGAGAGAGTGAGATTAGAGAAAGAAAAAAATTGGAGAAATGAGGAGATGAGATGGAGGTTGGAGTTATGTACTACCTCCGGGCGGCCTTGGATGCATGCCAAGTGTCCCTCCCCTGGACCGCCCAGATCCTCTGACCGTTGAGGTTAACGTTTTCCTCTCCACGCGGCATACCGTGAGTATCATTTGACTCCACATCTGGGCCGTCCATCTTGCATACATGTGGCAGTAATTAGAATCTAAGAACCGTCTGATCATCATCAGACGCTCTTGAGGGAGTTCTACGTTGACTCCACCAACTGGATTTTTTTGTTTGTTTTTTTGCTCTTGGGTTTAAAGCAACTGGGCCTAGCGCCCAATTTACTTTTGGCACCCCCACGAAATGGCCCAGTTGCTGTTTAAAAGGGTTTTACACCCTCTGGTTCTTTTTTTATTTTATTAATTTCATTCTTTAATATAATATAATATAATTATTAATTATTTGAGGGTTAATTAGGAGATTTAGGTTTTTATGACAAATTAAGGGTTTAGGGATTTATTTTGGGATTCATGTTTTATTTATTTATTTATTTTATTTTTATTAAACATATTTTTATTCTTTTTTTTCTAAGAAAAAACCACCATTGAATCAATTCCTTGATTCAAGTTGTGAGATAAAATTTCCATTTTCTTATGATTTGTTAAATTAGTTTTTTTAATAATTTAACTTTTTTTATTTGGTTGTAATTAAGTTTTTAATGATTCATGTAATTTAAAAATATTATTTTTATTTCAATTTTAAGGAGAAATTATTTTAACAAAAAAAGGATAAATATGGGGTGTGGATTTAAAAAATAAGGTTAATCTTATTTTGGATAAAAAAATATTTTCTTAAAGAATTTTTGGAATTTGGATTTTATTTTGGGGACTATTTTGTTCTTTGACATATTAAATTATTCAACTTTGAGGTTCAACTTCTTTTCTTTTAATTAGAAAAAGTGGTTTTTTGGGATTTTTAAGATTTTTAGGGATTTATACATGGGGATAAAGCTCTTGGTCCGAGAGCCTAAATAAAGGATGGGATACGGGATAAGGGATTTGGGTTCGGGGATAAAACTCTTCCTCCGAGAGTATAAACAATGGACAAAGGGATTTAAGGGATAGAACTCCTCATCTAGGAGTATAAACACTATATTTAAGGGATAGACCTCTTTATCCAAGAGTATAAATAGTGGATGGGATTTAGGGATAGGATTTGGGATTTAGGAATAGGATTAGGGGGTAGGAATAGGGGAGGTGAACTACGGTTACTCTAATCCTTCATTTTGAGGGTACGTAGGCATAGGGTTGCAAACCAACCCTAGCGAGTATAATTAGGAAAAAACTTTGGTTTTCTTTTCATTTAGACAAATAAACATACCCTAAACTCAAAGGTGGATCCCATTGAGTACAATGGAAGTGAAGGGTGCCTAACACCTTCCCTTTACTTAACTGACTCCCGAACCGTAGGAATCTCTACCTTAGGATAGGATATTTAGGTTTATCATTATTTTCCTTTAAAAATATGGTGGCGACTGGAATATTTTTGCCGGCCGCGACAGCTGGCGACTCTGCTGGGGAATCCTTCCTAGCGAGAGTCAATCCTAGCCTTAGGATTTAGGGTTTTGTTTGTCTTGGATGTTTATTTTTTTGGTTTTTATTTCATTGTTATTTATTTATTTTTATTTCATATATTTTTTATTTAACATTTCGTTTTATTTTGTTATCATGCAAGGGATTGGGGCAATAAAAAAAAAGGAGTGAAGCTAAAACCCAAAGCTTGGAGGATAACCCTAGAACCTAAAGTGGAACGGAAATGTTTTTGCGGGGGACGCAACGTCCTTTAAAATGCATTGATGCCACACTCAGGGTAGATCCTTCCAAAGTCGTCCTCACGAAAGGGCTAGCCCCTCTCGTAGTGGAATGATTTGGATGTGGTCCGAGACTCTGAGAACCTTAACTTACCCTACACCAATCATGAACCTTATGTATTCAACCCTCAAGGGTTATTACTAGGGTCCTATCCCAAATGAGACTTATCCCGAAGGATTACTGTAGGAAGGCTTGCTCCTTCTCATGGTAAAACAAGGGTATAGTCTAAACATTTTGGGGTCGTTATGCTGGCCAAATTTAGGTAACCTACCTATGAGGGGATTGGGTAGTCTTAACTTAGACCCAGCCTGTTCTAGGGAAGCCCACCTTACTAGGGGCATGCTTACACTTTACCTTTACCCTAATCAAGACATCATGTGCATTCATCATCCTCATAAATTTTTCTCTTTTTTGCATTCACAGGAATCTTAAAATTTTACAAAAAAAGGATTAAATCAAAGGACAATGGAAGTTGGAAAAAAGAGAACTCTCCCCATTAGAGTAAGGATATCAGATATAAAAAGCCTAAAGACTTATGCTGCTAAATTACCCAAGGAAAGAAGGAAACCTATACTTCGTAGGTATGGAGATATATTGGACTTGGTTCTATTTCCTATGCAAGAGGAGGGTCTAACTGCCTTGGCCCAATTTTATGATCCTGAGTTAAGGTGTTTCCAATTCAAGGATTTCCAAATAGCACCTACTTTAGAAGAGGTTCGAAAGATATTGGATTTCCCCAAAAATAATAAAGGTTCATTCAAAGCATTGGGGTATAGACCTTCATTGAAAGAGATGGTAAGCTGTTTGTATATTCGTGAAGAGGACCTACAAGCTCATTGGAAAACTAAAGATGACTTCGAAGGGTTCCCTAAATGGTTCTTAGAGAGTAAAGCTAGTCACTTTGCGGCTTGCAAGAATTGGGTAGCCCTAGACGCCATCATGGTATTACTTATCTTTGGGTTGGTCCTATTCCCAAGTGTTCCAAACTTCATAGACATCACCGCTGTCAATCTATTTCTGGCTGTTACCCTTGGAGATGAGGATCCTTCAACAGCTCTCTTGGCAAATATATACTTCACTCTCCATTATAGGTTTGAGAAGAAGGGAGGGACTATGCTATGTTGTCCTCAGCTATTATACAAGTGGCTGTGTTCCCATCTAGTGAAGGACAAAAGGGACATGAGACAAATGAAGGCCTACGAGTGGTCCCAATATTTGGTATCCCGTGTTGGTAAAGACATCCTATGGTTTCCTCAAATAATCCAAAGAGATGACGTGATCTTAAGTTGTGGGAACTTTCCTAATGTACCTTTGATTGGCTCAAGAGGGTCCATAAGCTATAATCCTATTTTGGCGATGAGGCAGCTAGGACACCCTTTGTCCTACAAGCCAGAAGACAAGTTGCTAAAAGGCTTCGTCCTACAAGGTGTGAAATGAGATCATCCTGATGTCCTAAGGATTTCTGAAGCATGGAAGCAAAGTATAAAAGGGAAGAGCAGTCTGAAAAGGCCAAGAGAGGAATCAAGGGTCCCATATTCACAATGGATGGAGGAAAGGATAAGGAAGATAAAGCTTCCCTTTACTTTAGATCGTCCCGTTGATCCATGGTTCCTCCACCTACTGCAATCTCCATGGAAGAAAGTGAAAAGCTTAAGGAGACCATTTCCAGATTGACAAAAGAGAAAGGTGAATGGGAGGCTAAATCCTACCAAGCTATTGGAGAAAGTAGCCAGCTGAGGTTGAGCCTTAAGGAAGCCATGGAACGATCGAAGGTCAATGAAGGATTAACTCGAATGGAGGAGGAAAAGAATGAGCGTGCCCATGCTGATCTTCAAGCTATGAGGTCACACCTTCAAACTCAACAAGCGGACCTAGATAGGGCTTGGAGGCAAAGGGACGAATAGAGAAACTTAAGGATGTCCTCAACACAAAGGGAGGTCAGAGAAGGGTATGATAGGCGAATCTTTGACTTAGAATCTGAGGTTCAAAGTTTGGCAGATGCTCTCCTCAGGAGTTAAAGGCAAGCATTGGATGCGATCGTGCGGATGAGAATAGCTGAAGAACTTCTTGCCCAACGACATGAAGGGTGGTTACAAGCTCAAGAGGAAAACCAGGCACTTAAGAGAGCCTATGCGGAATTGGAAGCATCCTATGAAGAGCTTAGAGAGTGGGGCCACTATGCTGAAGTACACAATAGCCAATTGGAGCACACCGTTGCAGAAGACTTGGAGATCATGGATAATCTACAAAGGGAGAAGGCATACTTTGAAGACATATATGATAAGTTGGTCTTTCTGACCAATGACCTTATACATGAGATCCCTTGGAAATTAAGGGAAGCTGAGGAAATAGCCATTATTTTCAAGCCAGCGAAGGAAATTTCCGATTTCCTTACACTTTGTCGTGAGATGGTGGAAGACTTCAGAGCCAGAATTAGGAGAAGGATTTAGGCTTTTTATGTTTGGTTTCTTACTTTTGGGATTTTGTTATGAATATTTTAAGGGTTATCCCCAATTTGGTTTTGCTTATGTAATAAATAGGGCTTCGACCCTAAGTACTCTCTTTCATTAATAAAAATGTTTGAATTTCCATTATCTTTGGTTTAACTCTTAATTGGTTGAAAATTTAAGATTCTTGAAAAAAAAAACATTTTGCATACTCATACATTCATTCATGCATGACATATAAAAGAAAAGGCATTAAACGGAAATCATTTTTTCTCTCAGAGTCATCTCAACAACCTGACTACTCGACCCAACACCCGTGCTCACCAAAGGAAAGCTATGAAACAAATGGAACAGAATCACGCTGCTCTAAAGGGAGATGTGGATATTGTCAAGGGAAATGTGGAGGAGATGAAGGACAAAATTGACTAGCTGAATATGATAGCAAGAGACACCGAGGCTAGTAACCGTAGGAGTGTCCCTACCCCCTCCGCCCCAGTATGAAGACAATAATCCTCTTTTGGGATTTGTGGCTGACTTGGAACGTGAAGCGTTAGAGGCTAGTAAAGGGAAGACTAACACTCAACCTCCTGTAGGGTCTATTCCTCCATCCGAGCACAATGGAGAATCACGACCTATACAGATACCTGTCACTCGTGAGGTCTCTGATGACTGGCACCTCCAATATGGAGAGGAAGACTCAAGGCAAGTAGTTCGTGAAACCAAACTAGCTGTCATGGAAGGAAGAAAGGAGGATGAAAAGTATAAGATAATTGAGGAACGGTTAAGGGCTGTGGAAGGATCCAAGGTCTTTGGGATTGATGCCATGGAAATGTGTTTGGTACCTGACATGGTCGTGCCTCCTAAGTTTAAGGCGCCTACCTTTGAGATGTACAAAGGGGTTAGTTGTCCCAAAAGCCACATTCGGATGTTTTCCTGAAAGATGGGAGCACACGCTAAGAACGAAAAGCTGATGATGCATGTTTTCCAAGACAGCCTTAGTGGGGCATCCTTGGACTGGTACATGCACCTGGAAAGGACCTACATCAAGAACTGGGATGATTTGGCAAGTGCCTTCATAAGGAAATACCAATATAATGTAGACATGGCCCCTAATCGCATGCAATTGCAAAATATGTCTCAGAAAGGGAATGAATCCTTTAAGGAGTATGCCCAAAGATGGAGGGAGCTAGCCTCTCGTGTGCAACCTCCACTAAGGGAAAATGAGCTAGTGGATATATTCATGGAAACGCTGCAAGGAATCTACTATAAGAAGATGATTGGATCTGTTTTAACTGGATTCGCAGATCTAGTCATCATTGGCGAAAGAATTAAGAATGGTTTGAAAAGTGGGAAGATTGGAAAGTCATCCTCCAGCCAATCAAACAACCGAAGGTATTCTGGTAATGGTTCAAAGAGGGAGGCCAACTCCATTTCAGCTGCACCCTATGTGGCTGCTATAGCTCCCAATCAAGCAACTCCTACACTACAAGTACAATAACCAAGGGCACTACCTCAGCAAAATCAACAACAACAGAGGTATCCCCGAAGGGAGCAGAAGAGACCATGGAAGGAGTTTGACCCTATACCCACTACATATACTCAAATCCTACCAATGTTAATCCAAAAGGGATTGGTAGAAATCAAGCCGTTAGGGCCCCCTCCTACGCCTACTCCTCGAGGGTATGACGCTAATGCTAGATGTGATTACCATGCTGGATCGCCAGGGCACACGACTGAAAAATGTTTGGCTCTCAAATTTAAGGTGCAAGATTTGTTGGATCAGAAGGTTAATAACTTCAGTTATGACACTCCAAATGTAGGAGATAACCCGTTCCCAGGGCACGCTTGACCAACTGTTAACTCCTTTGAGGGACTAGGAGAGGACGTCATAATTAGAGGGGTGGATCAAGTAAAGACCCCTATGAAGAAAGTGAGGGAAACATTAATTGGGTACGAGGAGTTTGAAAGACTGCACGGTGACTGTGATAATTGCGCGATTGATCCCAATAGCTGTAAGAAGATGAAGGAGGTTCTCCAACAACTAATGGACCAATGGATAGTACAGATTGGGTACTTAAGGAATATGAATGAGGTAGCTGCCTTAGACTCCCAGGGGCAGGCACCTCCTGAGGTTCCATACCAGAAAAGAGGAGTCACGACTCCCATTCAAATACCAGTTCCAAGGCCTACACAAGTGCCTATTCAAATACAAGTTCCCAGGCAGGCGCCCATCCAAATACCAGTTGCAAGGCCTACACAGGTTCCTATTCAGATAATAATTCCGGTGCCTGCACGAACACCAATTCAGATACCTGTTCCTATGCCAGTCAAAGCCCTGGTGCCTACAACGTCAGAAGGTCCTATCACGTTCCATGTACCAACGCCATTCCCCTATGAAAGCTCCAAGACTGTACCTTGGAAATATGACGTCACAGCGTCAGTGGGAGGAAAGACTATAGTGCCGTCACCAGCAGTTACTAACATAGCTGGTATTGGAGGGATGACCCATAGTGGAAGAGTATACTCATCTGAACTACCTAAGAAGGATACTCCCGAAAGCTCAAAAGGGAAAGAGACCACCAACACGGGAGAAGGATCTTCTAAAAAGAACATATCTCCAGAAGACGCTGAGGATTTTTTAAGGATTATAAAGAGGAGCGATTATAGGGTGGTGGACCAAATAAATCAAACACCGTCCAAGATCTCTATTCTGTCCTTGTTATTAAGCTCAGAAGCACACAGGGAATCCTTGCTGAGGGTCTTAAATGAGGCCCATGTGACTAAAGATATCTCAGTGATACAGTTTGATGAAGTGGTCTCCAATATCTCCGCCAGTACTTGTCTGGGTTTCAGTAGCGAGGAATTACCTCCTTAGGGGCAAAAGCATAATAAAGCCTTGCACATATCAGTTAAATGTCAAGACACTGTCCTTTTAAGAGCGTTGGTGGATACAGGGTCTGCTTTAAATGTCATGCCTAAGGATACCCTCATGAAGTTAACATCTGTGAGAACCTTCATGAAAACCAGTTCTTTGGTTGTTAGGGCTTTCGATGGTTCAAAGAGAATGGTAATTGGAGAGGTGGATATACCTATAGTAATAGGATCACATACCTTCATGATCACTTTCCAAGTCATGGACATCAATCCCTCCTACACTTGTCTCCTAGGACAGCCATGGATTCACTCCGCGGGCGCAGTTACTTCCGTACTTCATTAGAAACTGAAGTTCATATCTGGGGACAATTTAATAATTGTTGATGGGGAGGAGGACATGTTCGTCAGCCATCTCTCGTCATTCAGATACATAGAAGTGGATGGAGAAACATTTAAAATACCGTTCCAAGCTTTGGAGGTTGCGACGGTCAGTCCTAAGCAAGTCGTTAGACAGAAGGAAAGGCCGAAAAGGATAACAGACTTGATTCAGAATGGGGATACTAGGGGCACGGGCAAGGTGATAGAGATACATGAAAAGAAGGATCAATTCAGGCTGGGTTATAAACCGGCTAAAAATGAAGAGCGCAAGACCGGTCCTATGATATTTCCTCCACTTGAAGAGAGTTTCCATAGTGTTGGATTCGAAGATAAAGATCAAGTGACTGCAATTGAATAGGAAAATAGAGGGATACCAGATTGGGTGCGCCATTGCTCACCAGGCACAGTTCTCAATAATTGGAGAGCAATCGAGATTCCTGAGATGATTTCTGTTTCAAAGTAATTTACTTTTTCTAAAAAAAAATATAATAATAATTCCTTTGCTATGCCCAAGGCAAATGGACAAGCTTTGTAGGGCCACCTTTTGTTTCTTTGAATTATTTAATAATAAAGTTGCTTTTTGTTTTCAATTAAGATCCTTTTTGTTTCTTTCTTAGTTATTCTTTTTTCAAATGGCAATACACCTTTTTTTTCTTTCCAAGTACTTTCATTTTTCTCAAATTCAAAAAATAATAAGCATAAAAATATTCCTCATGCAGATTTAAAAATGAACCTATTGAAAATGACACTGCTATAATCCATTACAACTTCGAGTTCCAGATTTACCAAGCGGAAGAGGGTGATGAGAATGATTGTGAACTTCCTGAGGAGGTAGCCAGAATGTTAAAGCAAGAGGATAAAGTGATACAACCTCATCAGGAACCAGTGGATGTGATCAATTTGGGGACTGACGAGGATAAAAAGGAAGTCAAAGTGGGAGCTTCTTTGAACGAGGATATAAAGGAGAGGTTGATCAAGTTGCTACGGGAATATGTGGATGTGTTTGCTTGGTCCTACCAAGATATGCCCGGTTTGGACACAGATATTGCTGAACATAAGCTACCGCTTAAACCCGAATGTCCTCCGATCAAGCAAAAATTAAGGCGCACTAGACCAAATATGACTCTCAAGATCAAGGAAGAGGTTAAAAAGTAGTTCGACGCAGGGTTCTTAGCTGCAGTAAAGTATCCAGAATGGGTAGCCAATATCGTGCCCGTACCAAAGAAGGATGGGAAAGTCAGAATGTACATAGATTACCGAGGTCTCAATAGAGCAAGTCCTAAAGACGATTTCCCATTACCTCACATTGATGTATTGGTGGATAACACAGCTCAATTTTCGGTATTCTCATTTATGGATGGGTTTTCCGGATATAACCAGATCAAGATGGCTCCCTCCGACATGGAAAAGACTACCTTTATTACCCCTTGGGGTACCTTCTGTTACAAGGTGATGCCCTTCGGACTGAAAAATGCAGCGGCAACTTATCAAAGGGCAATGTTTACTCTCTTTCATGACATAATGCACAAGGAAATTGAGGTTTATGTGGATGATATGATCGCTAAGTCACAAACTGAGGAAGAGCACATGGTCAATCTGCAAAAGTTATTTGAACGGTTGAGAAAGTTTAAGCTACGGTTAAATCCTGCGAAGTGTACCTTCGGAGTCAGATCCGGGAAATTGTTGGGGTTCATCGTCAGTCAAAGAGGTATAGAGGTTGATCCTGATAAAGTGAAGGCCATTCAAGAAATTCCAGCGCCGAGGACTGAAAAAGAGGTACGAGGGTTCTTAGGGACGCTGAATTACATTGCTAGGTTCATCTCACATCTTACTGCTACTTGTGAGCCGATCTTCAAGTTATTGAGGAAAGGCCAAAGCCTTGAATGGGATGAACATTGTCAAAAGGCCTTCGATCGAATCAAAGGGTATTTACAAGAGCCACCCATATTGGTACCACCTGTACCTGGAAGGCCACTCATAATGTATCTGACGGTGCTTAACAATTCGATGGGTTGTGTACTCGGACAACAAGACGAAACAGGGAGAAAGGAGCATGCAATTTATTACTTGAGTAAGAAATTTATGGATTGCGAATACATATACTCACTCTTGGAGAAGACCTGTTGTGCTCTTGTATGGGCTGCCCGGCGATTAAGACAATATATGGTGTGCCATACTACTTTGCTAATATCAAGGATGGACCCTATCAAGTATATATTTGAGAAGCCTGGAGTGACTGGGAGAGTGGCTCGGTGGCAGATGTTACTTACTAAATATGACATCCAGTATGTCACCCAGAAGGCCATAAAAGGAAGTGTGTTAGCTGATCACCTTGCTCATCAACCGTTGGACGATTATCATCCTATGAAATTTGATTTTCCAGATGAGGATGTGATGGCTGTAAGAGACGATGATATTCCAAGTTATTATGAAGGACCTTAACCTGGATCACGGTGGAAACTTATATTCGATAGAGCCTCAAATGCAGAAGGACAAGGTATGGGGGCTGTCATAACTTCTCCCACAGGATTTCACATACCTTTTACCGCCAGGATATGCTTCTCATGTACTAACAATATGGCGGAATATGAGGCGTGTATCTTGGGAGTTAATGAAGCCATCAAGCTGGGAATCAAGATATTAGAGGTATATGGAGATTCAACTCTCGTCATCAATCAAGTCAAAGGGGAATGTAGGACACTTAATACCAAATTAACTCGGTATCGAGATTGTGTCTGGAGAATGATAGTGTACTTTGATGAGATCACCTTCCATCATATTCCTAGAGATCAGAATCAACTGGAAGACGCCTTGGCAACTTTGGCGTCCATGTTCAAGGTCAAGTGGTATAATGAAGCACCAGCCATCAGAATTGATTGCCTTGATGAACCATCTTATTGTGGGGCAGTAGAGGCAGAAGTGGATGATAAACCGTGGTTCTATGATATTAAACAGTTCCTCCAGAAACAAGAATATCCTGTAAATGCTTCCAGCGTGGATAAGAAAACACTCAGAAGACTGGCTGCTCAGTTTTTCCTAGATGGAGAGGTACTTTACAAAAGAAATCATGACATGGTGTTGCTCTGGTGTTTGGATGGACATGAACAGGACATGCTTATCAAGGAAATACATGAAGGATCCTTTGGAACCCACGTAAATGGGCATGCAATGGCTAAGAAGATTCTCCGAGCAGGGTATTATTGGTTGACTATGGAATCAGACTATTTCAAATATGTCAAGAAGTGCCATAAATGTCAGATCTATGCGGATAAAATTCACGTGCCACCAACTCCTTTGAATGTCTTAACTGCTCCTTGGCCTTTCTCTATGTGGGGGATAGACATAATCGGGATGATCGAACCTAAGGCATAAAATGGACACCGGTTCATTCTAGTTGATATTGATTACTTCACCAAATGGGTCGAAGCTGCTTCCTACACCAATGTGACAAGACAAGTCATTGCACGATTCATCAAGAAAGAGATAATTTGTCGCTATGGGGTTCCAAACAAGATCATTACAGACAATGGGCTCAATCTGAATAACAAAGTGATGGATGAGTTATGTGAGAGTTTCAAAATCGATCACCATAATTCATCACCTTATCGCCCAAAAATGAATGGAGCGGTAAAAGCTGCTAATAAGAACATCAAGAAGATCATCCAGGAGATGGTAAAGACCTACAAAGATTGGCACGAAATGCTCCCTTTCGCATTACATGGCTATAGAACCTCAGTTCGAACTTCGACAGGAGCTACTCCTTTTTCCTTGGTATATGGCACAGAAGCAGTCCTCCCGGTTGAAGTAGAAATTCCTTCACTAAGGGTCATAATGGAGGCTAAGCTGGATGAAGCAGAGTGGGAACAGAATAGACTTGATCAACTGAATCTCATAGAGGAAAAGCGCATGGCAACTGTATGTCATGGCCAAATGTATCAGCGGAGACTCAAGAAAGCATTCGATAAGAAAGTTCGTCCTCACCTATTTGAAGAAGGAAACCTGGTGTTAAGGAAAGTGCTACCCATCCATAAAGATCCTCGTGGCAAATGGACTCCAAATTATGAGAGACCATATGTCGTAAAGAGTGCATTTTCAGGAGGAGCTTTAATATTGACTACTATGGATGGAGTGGATTTACCCCGACCGGTAAATTCCGATTCAGTCAAAAAATACTATGCCTAGAAAAAGAGGATAAAAGCCCGCTAAGTCGAAAACCCTAAAGGGCGACTTAGGCAAAAGTTAGGGCGTCTCGGTGAATTGAAAACTCGAAAGAGCAATTTAGGCAAAAATTAGGGACTTAGAAAAATGATACCCAACAAGTCGAAAACCCTAAAGGGTGGCTTAGTTGAAAAAAAAATGGTATAGCATGCTGGTGGACTAAGATTCTAAAAGAACGGTCCAGGCAAAATTAAGGATATCCAAAAGGCAAAGACTGATAGCACTAATGGAATTCAGAAAGGAATGATTAATCCAGTCATCATCTTCAGAAGCGAAGTGTCAAGACCTCGGAGATTTAGGGATATTAGTCAGTGTTAAATTTAATAGGGACATAGATAAATTTGTTTTTCGTATTGCCATTTCTTTTCTGTTTTGTAGTACTTCCTCCTTATGAGGATTTGCTTTCCTTATGTACTTTTGCCTGTTTATAGGCCTACTTCTCAATGAATAAAACTTTCTTTACTTTTCAATTTTTCTGCTTGATTACAAAATGCCGATTTTATTTATAATAATGGATTAAAACATTGGGTATAATCAAAAGCTAAAAGAAAAAGGAAAAGGTATTTTACTGCGATTCGGGAACAGCAAAAGGATCATGGTTCCCCTCAAAGTTAAAGTAAAAGATCCATAAATTGACGGTCAAAATTCAATCACTGTGGGAGTTTCTCTACGCATCTCCATATGTCAAGAGCCTACAACTTGTCACATTCATCAAAAGGAGCTAAGGGTTCAAGGGTTGAGACGTTGGAATGTCATATAAAGATATGATTTCCGTAAAAACATGCATTGCATATCATAAAAGAGGCGTCAGCCTAAACAAATGCATCATACATAAGAGCATACTTGCTCTCGCACATGCATACATGGCACATGATCTTCTCCCAGGGTAAAGGGTTTCATCGGATATCGCGTCACGGGTTTGTTTTTAGGATTCTCAGGGATAGTCAGCGTGTTACCTGTCTGGCCTGGCGGTCAAAATTAGGGTCCTTCTTATATTTAATCGTCTCCTCTTCGAAAGAGAAAGACACGTCGTCTTCCTCTTTCTGATTCGAAGACGATTAAATAGGGGCAGCTGTAGTACCCTAAATTTTGACCTTTGGTTTTGGATTTTTTTTAGGGAATGCCATTTTGGACATTGGGGGTTTGATTAGCAATCTTTGGGCTCATTTTGGGATATGGTTCTATTTGAGGTTTCTAGTGAATTTTTTTAATCATAATGTTTTAGTGGTTCGTACTAATTTATTTTTGAATTTTTTGTTTTATTTATTTAAAAATAGATAATTAGGTTTATTTATTTAATTTTATTAGGAATGTTGTTTTGAAATTAATGTCATTTTATTTTTTTATAGAAATTAGATTTTTTATTAATTAGGAATTGTGGTTTTATTAATAATTAGGGTTATTAGAGTTTTTTTTTAAATTAGATTTTCTAGGATAATTAGGTTATTATTTTTGGAATTTTAGATTAATTAGAGATAATTAGGTGTATTTAGATTAATAGTCTTAGTTTTTAGAGTTTTGGTTTAATTATAATAAAAAGGATGTTTTGGGTTCTTTTTCATTTTTATTATCTCAGATTTTTATTAATTAGAAAAGGATTTTTTTTTTAATTTAGTTTAAGTTTTATTAATATCTTTTTATTAATTAGTTTTATTAATTATTAAAATTTAGATTTTTTTAATTAGGGGATTAGCTCTGATAATTAGGGTTATATGCTAATTAATTATTATTTATTATTGTTTTAAATTATTATGGTACGGTTGTTATTTATTTGTTATTAATGTTGCGGAAGATTTTTAGTCACGATAGGTCATTTTTTTAATTATTTTATTGGGTCAAATTGTTGACCATGTACAGTGTACCTTCTTCCTCTGAAACCCTAGATTGCGCAGAAATTAGGGCAAACAGATCAAAATCAAATCAACAAAAAATCAAATCTTTTCAAAATGGATCAAATCCAAAATCAATACAATCAAATCTCAGAATTACAATCAATCTAAAAATTACATCAATTGAATCAGATCCTAAATTCCTAAAACTGAATCTAATCAAATTAATTCCTAAACCTAATTTCTAAACTATATAAACTAAAGGTTGAATCCAAAAAAGGGGACGAAAAAAAACCCTAAGGAAAAATCTGCAGCTGCGCGAACCCCACCCTTTCACTAAAGCTCCAAAAAAATTGCAGAAAGTTAGGGTTCAAAACTCGAACCCTAACTCTTCTGAGCTTAGCCTTCAACTGTCCTTACCTGCAAAGAAATCAAAGTGAGAGAAGGATTAGACGAGGATAAAATAATTTGCGAAAAGAATCACTGCACGGACGGTAAGAAATTACATAGCTTTTTTTATGGATTTATGGTTGTTGGCTTGTGTTTGAATCTTGTGGATTTCTGGTTTTTTTAGGGTTAGGGTTTTATATAGGGTTAGGGTTCTTCAGAAGGGGTAGGGTTCTTCGAACCCAGTTAGGGTTCTTGGGGTTTGATTGAATTTTGGGTTGTTTTATGAAGGTTTAGGGTTAGGGTTCTAATGGGGGGGTTAGGGTTCTTAAAGGTTTGAATTTTCTGGTTGAATGTCAACCGGAATCTGGGTTCGGACGGTGGTTTAAGGGCGTCGCACGGTGGCCGGACGGCCCACCGGTGACAGGATTTTAGAGAGAGGAGGGAGTAATTCAGAGAGAGGCGAGAGAGAGTGAGATTAGAGAGAGAAAAAAAGTGGAGAAATGAGGAGATGAGAGGGAGGTTGGAGTTATGTACTACCTCCGGGCGGCCTTGGATGCATGCCAAGTGTCTCTCCCCTGGACCGCCGAGATCCTCTGACCGTTGAGGTTAACGTGTTCCTCTCCACGCGAGCATACCGTGAGTCTCATTTGACTCCACATCTGGGCCGTCCATCTTGCATACATGTGGCAGTAATTAGAATCTAAGGCAGGGATTGCATGCCTTCGGGAACCGTCCGATCGTCATCAGACGATCTTGAGGGAGTTCTACGTTGACTCCACCGACTGGATTTTTTTGTTTGTTTTTTTGCTCTTAGGTTTAAAGCAATTGGGCCTAGCGCCCAGTTTACTTTTGGCACCCCCACGAAATGGCCCAGTTGCTGTTTAAAAGCGTTTTACACCCTCTGGTTCTTTTTTTATTTAATTAATTTCATTCTTTAATATAATTTAATTTAATTATTAATTATTTGAGGGTTAATTAGGAGATTTAGGTTTTTAGGAAAAATTAAGGGTTTAGGGATTTATTTTGGGATTCGTGTTTTTTTTTATTTTTATTTTTTATTTTTATTAAACATATTTTTATTCTTTTTTTCTAAGAAAAAACCACCATTGAATCAATTCCTTGATTCAAGTTGTGAGATAAAATTTTTATTTTCTTTTGATTTGTTAATTTTGTTTTTTTTATAATTTAACTTTTTTTATTTGGTTGTAATTAAGTTTTTAATGATTCATGTAATTTAAAAATATTATTTGTATTTCAATTTTAAGGAGAAATTATTTTAACAAAAAAAAGGATAAATATGGGGTGTGGATTTAAAAAATAAGGTTAATCTTATTTTGGATAAAAAAATATTTTCTTAAAGAATTTTTGGAATTTGGATTTTATTTTGGGGACTATTTTGTTCTTTGACATATTAAATTATTCAATTTCGGGGTTCAACTTCTTTTCTTTTAATTAGAAAAAGTGGTTTTTTTGGGATTTTTAAGATTTTTAGGGATTTATACAAGGGGATAAAGCTCTTGGTCCGAGAGTCTAAATAAAGGATGGGATAAGGGATAAGGGATTTGGATTCGGGGATAAAACTCTTCCTCCGAGAGTATAAACAATGGACAAAGGGATTTAAGGGATAAAACTCCTCATCTAGGAGTATAAACACTAGATTTAAGGGATAGAACTCTTTATCCAAGAGTATAAATAGTGGATGAGATTTAGGGATAGGATTTGGGATTTAGGAATAGGATTAGGGGGTAGGAATAGGGGAGGTGAACTACGGTTACTCTGATCCTTCATTTTGAGGGTACGTAGGCATAGGGTTGCAAACCAACCCTAGCGAGTATAATTAGGAAAAAACTTAGGTTTTCATTTCATTTAGACAAACAAACATACCCTAAACTCAAAGGTGGATCCCATTGAGTACAATGGAAGTGAAGGGTGCCTAACACCTTCCCTTTACTTAACCGACTCCCGAACCGTAGGAATCTCTACCTTAGGATAGGATATTTAGGTTTATCATTATTTTCCTTTAAAAAATATGGTGGCGACTCGAATATTTTTGCCGGCCGCGACAGGAATGATAATTCCTATTGTTGTTGCCATGTTATACTGTGTTTGCAGATCTGATTTTTGACAGGTTTAAGAGTGACCAATGTAGATCTAATAGGTGATAATTTGGCTAGTAATAATAGCTGAATGATAGATGAACAAATGAATATAATCGATGTTTTAATGGTTAGAATATGGAATAGGTTGCGTAGTATAGTCGGGTGATGATGTGATTTAATCGGGAATACTTGTCAGTATGTTTCGACAGGTGTTTAATTGAGTGATTGAAAACCTAACTTTTTCCACTTTTGCTAACAATGATGTTAATTTTTGTAAATGTGTTAGATGGCGTTTTAATTGTGAAAATCTCGTAGTATGTTGAATTTTGAGACCGGGGCTTTTTACGGAATCGAAATCGGAGGTCCGAAAGGCATTTAACGATGAAAATCAGAAAAATTTTATGTTTTTGCGCAGCATGAGTCGACTCCTGGGTCGACCTGTACGGACCCGCAAGTTGTATAGTTTTTCCAAAATGTCAAATTTTGTTTTCTTCATAACTTTTGATCCGTGAGTCCGTTTTGACCCCCGTTCGAAGCGTTGGAAAGCTAATGAAATATTATTTCTGTTTATAATGGTTTAGAGGGCAATAGATGATTTATTTATTTCGTGATGTTTGGAAAATTGTCGTGTTGTCGGAGTTTTGTCGCGTTTTCTTTCCCGATTTCGCGTTCGATATAATTTCTTTTGGTTTGTGAGGCTAGTAGGAACATAATTGAACATGTTAAGACTAGTAATGATGGTAAGAATGATAAAACGTGATTTAGGTGGATTAATTAAATAATTAGCTACTTAAGGCCACGTGAGGTGTGGTTATTAATCGTGTGAGCTGTGTGAGATTGTTTGGACAGGGTGGTAATTCTAAGGCGACTCATAGTGAGGACATATATATGTATATAAGAACATGGGGAATCTAGTAATACTAGGAAATATGATAAACTGTATTTTTGTGTGGATTACTTCATTAATGACTGATTAATGCAAAGTAATGGATTGTTGTATATGTGATAACTGTATTGGTGCAGGTGGGTAATTCTAGTGGGAATTACGGTGAGTGTATGACTCACGTGAGATCAATGAGGATCGTGTATTATGCTTGATAATAACGTCTCATGCAAACTTTTTGTGTGTAATGATATTGTGATACAGGTGTAGTAATTCAATGGTGAATTACGGTGCGAGTGTAACGCACGTGTGATCAGGAGGATCGTATAGATGTATAACTGATAGTTATACATGTGTTTGTGCGTCTTTTGTGTCATCCATTTCATGATGTGTCTGGTGGAGACAGCTAGGTGGGAATCCATGATGGGTGCCTAGTCTTGTCCGGACTCCAATGTGGAGTTGTGATGGAGATAAATCATTGCTCAGTGGGAGTGTATGTGATTTATCCAGATTCTAATAGGAATCGGGTTCGATTGAATGAACCATGGTGTATTGGTACTACATGCATAGTGTCAATCATCGAGTCACATTACATTACTATGTGTTTATTAAATTATGATTGAAAGTGACAAGTGTGTCGTGATGGTGTGCTGTTTATGTGTGATTGTGTGATGACTACTCATTAACATGTATTATACACCGTTAATTATTGAATGTAGTTCTCACCCCTTTGTTGTTTGTTGTTCTGTGCTTCTCGGGAAGTACAGATAAGCAGGTACCTGAGTAGTGCATGGAGCTTGTGTTGCTCGATCGAGTCTTAGGAGTCGCTCTGATACGTAACACGGGATATTGGGGGATTTGTTATGTTTTATACCATGTTATTTCGTTACGTATCTCATTTATTAAACTTTCATTAGACACTTATTATGTGGAGAGTATTGTGGTGAAGGCCTTAGTGCCATAGATTGAATTGAATTACGATTCCACTGTAAAAACAATTTTTATGAGTAATAAAGTGAATGAAATAGTTGAGACTTCATGCAATTTTTATGAGATGTGACATCCTACTTTGTTGTAGACTCTGATTATTTTCATATTATTTATATATTTTATAAAATGGGAAAGTGGGGTGTTACAGTTTGCACTTGAGAGCAAAGGGTAGAGAACACAGAATGTGACTAATCTTTGTGTTTCAAGAATTTTACCCATGTCCAACGACTATAATCATCAACGATAACTAATCCATACTTCTTTCCATTGATTGAAGCAGTTTTCACTGGTCCAAACAAATCAATGTGTAGAAGTTCTAACGGTCTAGAGGTGGAAACAACATTTTTTGCTTTGAAGGAAGTTATAGAGAACTTTCCTTTCTGACATCCTTCATAAAGAGCATCTGAAGAATACTTTAGATTTGGTAAGCCTCTGACAAGTTCAAGCTTATTTAGCTGAGAAATCCTCCTCATGCTAATATGGCCTAAACGTATATGCCATACCCATTGCTCCTCATTAACAGACATTAAGCATTTGACATTCTGTTCACAGAGATCAGAAAGTCCAATCTTATAAATGTTGTTTTTCCTCTTTCCGATAAAAAGGATTGAGCCATCTTTCTGACTAACAGCCTTACATGAGTTTTGATTAAAGATGATATCATAACCATTGTCACTAAGTTGACTAATTGACAATAAGTTATGCATCAAACCATCGACCAAAAGAACATCAGTAATATAAGGAAGCTTACCATTACCAACAGTTCCAGAGCCAATGATTTTTCCTTTCTGGTTTCCTTCGAAACCAACGAAGCCTCCAGGCTTAAGTTCCAGACTTTGGAACATATGCCTTCTTCCCGTCATGTGTCGCGAGTAACTACTGTCCTGGTACCATGATTGGTGTTTTAGCTGAGCTGCTAAGGATTATCTGCAACATAGATTATCTTGTCCTTAGGTAGCCACTTTCTGGGTCCTCTTTTGTTAGTTTTCCTAGAGTGTTTGAAAACTTTGGGCTTATGTGCAACAGGATAATAAAGTGGAATTTGTGCATGATATTTGACTTTAGAAATAGATTTCTGTGTCGGTGGGGGTTTCTGTGCAAGCTCAGAGCAAACAAGCTCAGTGCCAGAAGGCACAAAATGGTCATAGAGAGGTTTTGGTTTAACAGGTTGGCTTTCGTCAATTTCAAATGTTTCTGTACACCCTAAACCTTTTATGCCATTTCTGCTAACTCCATAGATTATGGATATTCTAGTTCTATCTATGCTTTTAGCCAGAAAGTACTAAAATGCTCTATCATACTTGTTGATACAGCTTGTGTCAGAGACATTGGAGATTAATTCTTCTTCTAATTTAGAAATTTTGCTTTTCAAAGAACAATTACTATTTTTTAAAGAGAAAATGTTTTCATTTAGAGAATAAATATTCTACTCAAGCTTATCTCTAGCTTCAGAAGCAATTAAATGGTATTTTTTTAAGATCATTGTAATTACTTTAAAGAGTTTGATATTTTTCCAGCATTTCTGAAAGACACGACTCTAATTCACAACGAGAGAGTTTAGATAATACCTCTAAGTCTGAGTCAGAGTCTGATTCTAGTTCTGATGGTATTTTTATCTTCTGGTTTTCCAGAGAAATCAGCGTCAATTGTTGTTGCCACTAACGTAACGTTGGCTTGTTCTTCATCAGAATCTTCTTCTTCAGAATCAGAGTCATCCCAAGTTGCCAAGAGTCCTTTCTTCTCTTTGGAGAAGTTCTTCTTAGGCTTCTTGTCTTTCTTAAGCTTTGGACACTCATTCTTGTAATGACCTGGCTCATTACATTCATAGCATATGACTTCTTTTTCGGAACTCAGCTTCTTTTACCTAGATGATGACTCAGAATGACCTTTGTTTCTTCTTGATCCTCTAAAGTTTCTTTGCCTATGTTTCTAGATTTTGTTGATCCTTATGGAGATAAGTTACAGCTCATCTTCTGATTCTTCATCAGAATCTTCTGATTCTTCCACAACTTGATAAGCCTTTACCTTTTCAGGTTTAGACTTAAGAGCTATAGTTTTACTTTTCTTTTGAGGTTCATCTTCTTCCAGCTCTATCTCATGACTTCTTAAAGAACTAACAAGTTCTTCAAGACTTATACTGTTCAGATCCTTGGATAACTTAAGAGTTGTTACCATAGGTCTCCATTTCTTGGGAAGACTTCTGATGATCTTTTTAACATGATCAGCAGTTGAGTATCCTTTGTCCAGAACTTTAAGTCCCGCGACTAGCATTTAAAACCTTGAAAACATAGTCTCAACTGTTTCATCATCCTCCATTCTGAATGCCTCATATTTCTGGATTAGGGCAAGCGCCTTTGTTTCCTTAACCTGAGCGTTTCCTTCAGAGTCATTCTCAAGGAATCAAAAATGGATTTGGCAGTTTCTCTATTTGTTATCTTCTTATACTCAGTATAAGAGATAACATTTAGCAATATGGTTCTTGCATTGTGATGATTCTTATAATCTTTCTTTTGTTGGATAGTCATAGCACTTTTAGACACTTTAACTCATGTAGCATCAACTGGGTGAGTGAAGCCATCGACTATAAGATCCCAAAGATCTACATCATAACCAAGAAAAAAACTTTCAATTCTATCTTTCCAGTAGTCAAATCTTTCACCATCAAAGACTGGTGGTTTGGTACTGTAATGATCTTTCTCTTCTAAAATAGGATTAGTATTGGATGCAGCCATGATATCTCACATAAATACTGGATCGGTACTGAACACGGTGAAGTGTTGATAAATCTTTTTATCACAATCAGAACCAGGCTCTGATACCAATTGAAGGTGTGAGAAAACACAAGAAAGGGGAGTTTGAATTGGGTTTTCAAAATGAAATATTTTTGTGAAACTCAAACAAAGATCACAAATAAACTAGCAATAGAGAAAGACACACGATATATCCTGGTTCACTTGAAAACTATCAAGTTAATCCAGTCCACCCGCCAAGGTGATTTTGCCTTATACACAAGGACTTAATCCACCATAATCAAACTGATTACACTGCACTAGTAACTGCTGGTGACTAACATACAAAGACTAACCGTCTCTTCTTAAAGATTCTGACCCAACTGGTCCTTTAAGGAATACAAGCAACTGTTTGAACAAATTTAATGTTTACAATGAATTGCTTCTACACAAGCTGATATAAATACTATGAATAGCTCAAATAAAATCTATACAATATGAATAATGTATTTTTCTTTGTATTGTGGTGCTTTACTGTTCATGCACGTGTCTCTCTCATATGTATCAGTGTCACACTTTTCTTCAAGTGATCAAGTCCTTATATAGCCAGAAAAAGATCCGTTGGAGGGCAGATCAGGAATATCATTAAGATTGCTGGCGACTTGAAATAATGTCGTTATGCAGGGATGAAAATCGTACACAAAAGTTGTCCTTTGTACCATCAAATCAGGTTAGTGGAATGGTAGTGGAAAAGAACATGTTTGATATGTACTATGTACTATTTTCCCTCGCAAACGTTTCATCTTCTTCTATTCACCAGAGGCTTCTGAATAGACATGGTTGAAGCATGATTAGACGAATTGATCATTGGGTCTTTAGAGTCTTGAGTCATCAGAGTCTTCAGAACTTGTTCACCAGAACCTTGTCTTCAGAGTCTTTAGCACTCCGTCTTTAAAACCCTTGGTTATCAAAAACTTAAGTCTTCAGAGTCTTCAAAACATTGTTCACCAGAACCTTGTCTTCAGAGTCTTCAACACTTAGTCTTCAGAAACTTAATTCTTCAGAACGTTGTTCATCAAAACCTTGTCTTCAGAGTCTTTAGCACTTAGTCTTCAGAAGATATTTATCAGAGTCATATTCAGAGCCAGAATCCAAGAGAACATTGCAGAAACAACATATTGTCTTCTTAGAATCTTTCTGAAGTTGAGCAGATTAGAAGCAAACTTGCTTCTTTGAGCAGAAGCGACTTTTGGTCAATTGAGAGTGATATTTCACATGATCTCTTTCAGAGTTAGAGCTTTCTTTATCAGAGTCAGACCCTGTTTGTCAATTCTTCAGAAAATAAACGTTAGAGTACCAAAATTATTCTCACACAAATACTACTTTGTTATTATCAAAACTTAGAGATATCTTGCAGAACCAAATCTTGTTCTAACAAAAAAAAGCTTCATATGATTTGAAAGCGAGGAACATAATTATCTCCTCTTTAAGCACGAAAGTATTCTACTTAGTTTCACATCATACGAGTGCTAAATGTTTGTGGGATGTAACACCTGAGGCCGAAGAGGGTGGGGAGTGGTTGTAACACCCAAGGCCTAAAAGGGTGGGGAGTGGTCGCTCAAATTTACATTAGAATGAGAGGATCCTGAGACTGTGCAGATATGAGAGTGCATGGTTGAAGGAAGCCTTATAAGGATTGATTGGTACTACCTATACCAACAAGTTGCATCTTCTTTTTGGTAGCCTGAGAAATAGTAAATCTATAGTTAAGCGTGCTTGACTTGGAGTAGTATTTGGATGGGTGACCTTCTGGGAAGTTTCTCGGAAAGCATGTGACTGAGCACAAAGCATGCTGAAAAGATCCATGTTTATTTATGGGGTCAATTAGTAATCCTGAAAGCAATCTAGAGCGTTACATGGGATGCTATCCAAACTCTCTATGAGGGAACGGTTGACGTCAAGGATTCTAAGCTCAATATGTTTACAGAGGAGTTCGAACTATTTCGTATGGAACATGGAGAATCCATGAATTCCATGAAAACTAGATTTCTCCACTTAATAAAAAAACCAAGCAACTTAGGTAAAAACTTATTCTGACAAAGATTTTACTAACAAAATATTGATCTCTATATGCAGAGAGTGGCAACCAAAGGTTACCGCTATAAAAGAATCTAACGATCTTAATACTTTGGATATCACAAATCTGTTTGGAAAGTTAGTCGGGCATGAAAATGAACTGAAATGACTCACTGGTTGTGAAGTAAAGTCGAAAAAGAAAGAGAAAGGGAAATAAGAGAAACAAGATCTTTCTTTGAAAGTTTTTGTCATCAAAAGTGAAGAATTCAGAGGAAGAAAGTGATAACTCCAACGAAGAAGCTTCTAAATAAAAGGAGATGTGTTTATTCTTTAGATGCTACAATAGATATTTAAAGAAAAACAAGCTCAATCAGTCCGACAAAGGTTTAATAAATTTAAGAAATACTTACCGGCCTTAAATTGAAAACAAGAAAAAGGATGATGACATCACGTGTTACGAGTGCGGAAAAATGGGACAATTGTGGGGTCAGTCGATAATCCTGAAAACAGTCTGGGGCGTTACATGGGACGCCCTCCAAACTCTCTATGAGGGAACAGATGACGTCAAAGATTCTAAGCTCAATATGTTTACTGAGGAGTTCAAACTATTTCATATGGAACATGGAGAATCCATGAATTCCATACAAACTAGACTCGTCAACTTAATAATCTTCTCACTTTAGGCCCCTTCGCGATCACCTTCCCCGACACCTGCTCCTGCACAAGATAACCAACACGAGAAAAAGTAACATTACAATTGTTATCCACCAATTGACCAGCCGACAATAAGTTAGAAGTAAGTCTGGGTGATACAAGTAAGTCACGAAAGTTAGAGTTTATGTCACCAACATTAGTGAGAAAGTTTATTACCATCAACAATTTGAATTTGCTGATTACCATTATAAGAATGTAAATTGTGCAAGTATTCAAAGGAACTCGTCATGTGATTGGATGCATCAAAATCAAGAAACCACAGTTGAGAAACATTAGAAGACTTACCTTGAATTCCCAAGACCAAAAGAGCATAAAGTACCATTTGTTGAATCACTTCAGGATGTATAATACCACCCTCACTATGGGAAGTACCAACTGCAGAATTTGTAGTTGCATAGAATGCCTGCACCGAACGTTGTGATGGTCGTGGAGGATGTTTGAGACACTAAAAAATGATATGTCCCTACTGCTTGCAATAATTATAAAACTTTTTACTGCAACTACAAGCAATATGTCCAAATTATTTGCAAAAGAAGCATTGAACATGTCTCATATCAAACCTTTACCTTTACTTTGAGCAGCATATGCAACCGTCATAGACGCAGAAATAATAGTTGCATGAGACATGGCTTCTTGAGTAATAAGACGTTGTTCTTCCCTTAGAAGTTCTCCAACACATGTATCTAATGAAGGAACGAGGTTCCTATTCAGCAAAGCACCTCTGACAACTTCAAATTATGGGTGAAGTTTCATGAGAAATTGATTTCGGCTATATGTGTTGTAGACTTCTTGAATAGCCGCGAGAGAAGTCTTGGGAACATCGGCATGTATAAAAGTATAATGTTCTGTCCACAAATTCAAAAAATCAGAATAATATTCTTGAATAGACAAACCACCTTGTTTGTAGTTGGCTATGTTTAGCTCCAAATGAAAATGTTTTGCCGAACTGTCCTAGTTGTAAATGTGATTCAGATAATTCCACATTTCTTGAGGAGTTGAAAAAGAGCGCAAATTATTGATCATATGAGGATCAATACTACTGAGAATCCAAGTGATGATTTGAGCATCTTTACTTATCTACGCATCTAAAGCTATTTTCTCCATCGATGCTTTAGATACATCATCTAGGTGACTCCATAATCCCTTTTTTTTAACATCTTGAACTGAAATTCTCATGCAGAATAATTCTTGCCGGTAAATTGAATACAAAAATGATCTCTTTCTTTTTTGAAGGCCATCTGAAATATTATGCTACTAGATACAATCTCACCAATAATTTTATTATTATAATAGTTTTTATAATAATAACAATCAAAGCAATGAAACAATTTCCAATCAATTAGAAACAAGCAAGGTTTGATCAACCCCTTACAGTAAACCCACGTACAGCAACAAGAACAAACCAACGCACGCAAGCTTTGATCAATAAATAGAAACCACAAACCCACGAACGCTAGAAAAAAATTCAGCACCACGAATTGAAAGGAGTGGCAGAACAATCAAGAACCACGGGCAACAAGAACCAAGGAACCAAGAATCAAAGTTGCAACTGCAAAACCGCAGTCACGACCCAGAATAAGGATTAGTGAAAGGACCGCAAAGCAAAACGAAATCCTATATCCGAAAGACAATTATCATGGCAATTGTATGAATCCGCACAAAACAAATTCCACGGTGATTGATAACGACGCAGAAACAATGACCACCAAAACTCAAGCAAACGATCACAACCAAAAAAAATCACAGATTCGACCGATACCATGTCAATAAATTCTGACTTCTTGCGTTTCTCATTATTATTTTTTGTATATATAAGAGTTACAGGGATGTACAGGTAATTACACTAAATAATTACATTTGATAAGAACAAATCAATTTCTGATTTATTTCCCTTATTTTAAAAACAGACCCCTATTCCATGAACAAATTAATTCTTATTCACAAATGATGGATACATCCGGTAGGTTTTACTTGTTATTATTTGCTTTAGGTGCTTGCTTGTTTTACTTCTGTTTTATTTATGTATTGTAATCCTCTCTTCTTCCCAATATATGAACCATGGCATTTTTATATTTCCCTACTTTGTGTGAATCAAATATTCATGTCATAACTAAGAGAAGGTCAAATATGGTCCTGGAAGCACTATATAAAGTTGTTCCTTGCTCAAACTTTATTTCTTTTCATTTGTATTCTCTGACCTCAATAAAGGACGTGGTTGACATTTTCATTTTCATACATGATATAGTGACTGACATTCAAATGTACACCACTTACATTAACACACATGCATGATCACTCACTCACTTCAAGAGAGAAAGTCAAACCAAAAACTATATTGTCATTCTTCAATACAGACACATCCAATTTCAACTCCAAATATTCTAAAATTACAAGGATTAATATTTCTCTAGCTACTTCAATTTCTTAAAGGAAGAAACTCAAAAAATTGGTTGGAGGAAGATGTGACTTCGTTTCCATCTTGTTCATCTTTCTTAACTGGAAAAAGATCAAGTGTCCTAGGACATGCATTTTCTTCTTCATAATAGTTGAAGTTTTCTTTGTCAAATGGTAATAAACCATAGCTTTGAGGTGTGTTACTATTACTACATGTTCTATATGCTGCTGAAGTAAAAGGTACTGTGAAGTAATAAGGAATCTCAATATTTTGGCACTTTCCTTCACTTTCTGCAGCTATGTTTTTCCTCAAAACTTGTATTGAGCCTTTTTCTGATATATCCTGCTAAATTATAGTAAATAGTATAAAGTGAAAACTAAAAGTAAAAAAAAAAAATGGATAGAATGACAGAGAAAGAGAGAGAGTATGATGATGATATGTGATTGAGAGAGTTCATATTTTGAGATTGAAATTCACACAAAAAAAGTGGAAGAAAGTCTGTGAAGTGTAGCATAAAACAGCCCCAACAGAAAGATAAAAAAAACAGCTTTTGAAGACACTTTTTTTTCCAATATACAAAATTCAAGTTCTTGTTTTTTTATATTATAAAATCTTTTGAGTATCTTTGGTTAACATAGGTGAATAAATGTTGTAATTGTACCATGAACAAAGACAAGAGTAATTACAGACCTCTGCTTGTTCACTGCAGTTTGAAGTGGTTGCCCACTTCTTTGTCTCTTTAACTCCACTACCTGTCTCTTTCAATCCTGTACACAAAATGAAAACACCTCAAAGTATCATTCATCATTCATAATTTCTTATCTACTTATGTCGCATCGACACCGCTAAACCAATGTATACCTAGTATCCGACACGTCTTAGTATCTTATACATATATAACACAGACACATGTGATTAAGTTTAACATATGATATTTTAAAGTTATTATCTGTATCGACGTATCAGTGTGAATATAGTAAAAGTTCAAGGCTCTTACAATTTGAAGGACAAAAAGTTTTATTTATTTTACAAAAGTCATTTATATTTTTCTCTCTCTTTCTGTTGTAAATTGTAGTGTCATGAGTCTAAATCAAAAAAACTTGTAATGTCATGAGTGATAGTATGTTATATAGGAATCTTGACCACTAAAAGAACCTTGAAAAGACGTAAAGATTATCTAGCTGTACCTGCAGCTTCTGAGTTGCTCATAATGTACTTATCTTTCTCCTTTTTATCTTCAGTTGAAGAGCCAGTTGTTTCCTCCATCTCCCGGCGGCGACGTTTCTGCCGCTCTCTTGCCTTGTGATTCTGGAACCAATAGAACACGTTTTTCCCTTCGATTTTCCCGAATTGTCGAAGCTGCAAAGCTATCTGTTGGATTTGTTCAGCCGATGGTGTTTTCATGCCTTTCCTATATAATTCTTCAAGGACTAGTAATTGAACTGGTGTTGGGCTCCACCTCGAGCTTTGCTCTGTGGCGGCATAGTATTGCTTGTAACTTGGTCCGCACCGTTGCAGTCAAATGTTCCTGAACAGATACCAACTGAACTGTCTTAATGAGACATAACAATAACAAAGTCAATTTAAATATATGTAATGTAACATAAATATTACACTAAAATGTGATAATAACAAGATGATATTCGGTCTTACCGGGGTGGTGATTGAAGGGGAGGAGATGATTGCAATGGGTGCAAATGCAATAAGGTTGAACTATGGAAGAGATTTTTGGAGGTGCATGAGAATTATGGTTGGAGTTTGGAGTAGAAGAGAGAAAACTACAGAAAGAATCAGACATGATGTGAATTCAGGTTAATTAATTAGTTTCTACAAACTACAAGGTTTTTGTCATATAGTATTTCACATTGGAAAACTAAGAACTCTGGAATTTTGCTGTGAGGGAAGATAGAATGGAGAGAGAGAGAGTGAATATTTATAGGAAGAAAAAAAGAACGTTGTAGTAAAAGCATTAGGTGGAGCAGCAAGCAAACATTAAGAGTTGACCAAATGTATATTAAAAAAATGATGAGAGAGAGAGAGAGAGAGAGAGAGAGAGAGAGAGAGAGAGAGATGGAAAGTGTAGAATTGTGAGAGATGTGGAGAGTTAAGGTGTTTCTTTAAAAGGACAACAGTTACTGCATGATGATTATGTCTTGTGCTATAAAAGTTTGCTTCTTCCCCATATGTTTCCAGCTATTTGCTCTTACAAAACACTTCACACTTAACTTTTAGGGTTAATGCATTTTAAATATAGATACTTTCGAGTTTGAATTCAATCTTAATACGAAGTAGTGCTAAATAGTATTTAGAAAGATAATTTTATAGTCTAAAGCGGTGGAATTGGAATTCACTGACAATGTAAGACAGACCTGATGTGTCAGTATTTTAATATTTAAGTTAATAAGAGAAAAATGAAAAAAATATGTGAGTGAGAATATATTTTAATATTTGAAATAGATTTTTTTATTCTTATATATCAAAGGCGGTTGAATCTGTTTGTGTATAGTGTGGTGCACTATAGAGAGATAGTCATTTGATTGAATTGAACGATGATTGATACGTTTGAATAACAAAATTGTCTATTTTTACCTAAGCTAAAATCTAGTTGTCATGTGTATTTTTTGACCCGAATTCGCTATTTGATATTTTGTCATGAATCTCGCACACTCAAAACACTTTTTAAAGTTTATGCAGTTATGCTTAGAAAATATTAGTATATAGAAGAAAAAAAAATGCAGTTATGCTTTAGAAAATACTAGTATATGGAAGAAAAAAATCCATCCTTACGACTAAGTACTGTGTATTTGAACTACATTAATTGCATATAGTAAATGATGAATCTGTTAATTTTGCAAATGGGTACTTGTTTGATTTGTCTTGTATTATATCTGACAGTTGACACTGTATATGCACACTACAATTTAGGATGTGACAACTTTAACGTCTAAAATTGGAAAAAAAGAATTATCTAAAAATTACTAAACAATAAACAACTCCAACCATATTGTGATCTAAGGTGTTGCGGTTCTTTTACAAAGATTCCCCTTTAAATAGCTCAACAAAACCAATCAAAGTGACCCAATTCACATTCAAACATAAATTCTTTCTTTTGCTCATTTTCTTTCTATTCATTCAAATTATGTCCTTTCTCTTAAAATGAACTGTTTTGAGCTAACACAATTTGTAATATTGAAAGCATGGAAAAAATATGATTGAATGTGTATTAGTTTACAAGGCAAAGTATGTAGAGAAAGTATATTAAAAGAAAGGTTATTTTTTAAATCATTTTGAGACTTGAAGCTATTCTTGGTATAAGTTCTAGCTTCCTGGTTGTCGTTTTCTGAATCTAATGAATCTATGTATTATATATGAAATTATGAGCAGAATGTTGCTTTTTTTGGAAATAGACCTAGCTGATAGTGTTGATTGGGTCATCTTTCTTTCTTAAGTTTGAGTTTCATAATTACTTTTTGTTTTTTGTTTTTGTTGATTATTCTCTTATTCGTCTTAGTTTTTTTTTTCTTTTTTATTATTCTCTTATTCGTCTTAGCTTACTAGCTCTTGTATTGTATGCATATAATGTCTTGATAGAAATATTATATTCTATAGATTGTCAATGTCAAATTTAAAAAAAAAATTTAAAATCTTTGGTGTGATAGAATATTGAAGGGTCACGAGAAGGAAGTGTTATCTAATCATCATCTATTTTTTAAATAATATGAAACTTCCAACTCACTTACATTTGTATTTCAATAGAACATGTCGTCTAATCACCACAATGTTAGAAAAACTATTGATATAAGAAGTTGATCTCTTACTCGAACCATCGACTCCGATACCACTGAAGGGTTATGAGATAGAGCATCTATAATGGATCAAGAATAAACACTCTAGAGAGAGAAACATCACATATTCACCAAAAACCTTAAGACATTGGGTATATGTGAAATTTTGTTCTTTAGATGACAAGATGTAAGATATAATGTTGTAACAATATGTATGCCAAAATAATTATGTAGCAGACAAAATAAAAGCAAAATATAAATAACAGGGGAATCAGTAACTTAGTTCGGTGCAAAATCAACTATGTATGAAGGAATTAACCCAATGAAAGAAAAATTCGCTCTTAATAGTCAGAAATACAAATTGGTCTGATTAGAAATCTCTTAGTTCAATAAGGACACTCTATATAAAGAACTTCACTCCTAATAGTCAGAAGTACAATTGGTTTTATCTGAACTCACTTTGTACAATACCGTTTTCCTAATACTACCCACGATGATTTGATTATTTTCTTAAAAGCATTTAAAGAATCCGTATACATTTCATCAAATGCTTTCGACAATTCTCTATATGAAGGATAATTTTCAGGATCAGAAGAGTATACCTGTGAGTCTTCACTTTTTTTTGTTCCAATAAATATAAGTTAGAAAATTCATAATCAGAGTTTAAGCAAGAATCTGAAGAGGAGCTCTCATCCTCTTATTCCCACACAATATGGCTCTACGACCTTTGGAGTTTTTGCCCTTCGTCTTGTATAATTTCTGATCCTTCTTTTTATGATGCTCAATGAGACTTAGACAAGTAGTTCTATAATGTCCCAATTTTTCGCACTCATAACATGTGATGTCATCGTCCTTTTTCTTATGTTCTCTTTTAGGTGGATGGGTCTTCTTGAAATTTATCAAACCTTTTTCGGAATGCTTGAGTTTGTTTCTTTTCAAGTATCGATTGTAGCGTCTAATGAATATTCACATCTCTTCCTCCTTAGGAGATTCTTCGTCAAAATTATCACTTTCCTCCTTTGAATACTTCGACGAAGCTTTCAAAGAAAGATCCTTTTTCTCTTCTTTAACTTTCTCTTTCTTTTTCGACTTCACTTTGCTATCCGCAAGTCGTCTTATCTCATTCTTATGCTCGACAAGTTTCCCAAAGAGCTTTGTGATGTCCAAAGTATTAAGATCATTAAATTCTTTTATGGCGGTAACCTTCAGTTGTCATTCCTTACACATTGACCTTAATATTTTTTTTCCGGTTTTGCACCACCAGTTTAATCTGGTTCGGGGGTCAGTTCTGGCATCAAGTGGTTCCAGCCCCCTCCCGATCGCAGTTGTGGGGGATCGAACCGCGATCCTCCCTACCAAGTCCAGCGCCAATCACCACTGGACAATCTTTGCTAGAAACAGACTTTCCTAAGTTATTTAGTTTATTGATTAAATGGATGAGACAAGTCTGCATAGATTTCATAGATTCTCCGGGTTATATAAGGAAAAGATTAAACTCCTTAGTTAACATGTTGATCTTAGAATCATTAATGTATTCAGTTCTATCATAAAGGGTTTGAAGAGCGTCCCACATAGCTTTTGTGCTCTTACGATATGAAATAGAGTAGAACACTTTCACGCTTAAAGCAGAGATACGTATATTCCTCGCTTTCAAATCATATGAAGCTTTTTTGGTTTCATCGTCTATCCAATCCTTTGGGTGTTTAATAGTGTCAACAACATTTTTAAGGATGAAAGGTCTGTCAGTAACTGTTATCCATAGATTTTTTTCAACTGATATTAAATGTACATGTTTTTTTTTTCAATAAGCATGATTCTTGTCTTTAAAAATAGGTGCTCTATTATACACTCCCTTTGGATCGTAGTCACCCATATTGCCAAATTTTTTAGTCGCTTAGACCTTATCAAAATACCATCTCTAAGGCTAATTGTTGGGTGAGAATATGTAGTAGAGAAACCCTCTAGAGGGGGTAAATAGACTCTTTTAATTTGACCAATTTTCAAAATGAAAAATTAGAATTTGCGTTGCGGAAAACGATTTGCAAAAATAGGGACGTTATGCTTATCTTGTAAGGAATCACAAATGTAATTATACTACAAATCAGAATTATTCTTTGATATTTCAAAGACAATAACAAAAAGTTACAAACTATATTGAATTGATAAAATCAAAATTACGTAAGATGCGTTTTTTACAAAACTGAATTGCTATATAATTCAAGACTAGAGTTTGTAGATTTTAATCAGCACTAAAATACAAATAGGTTTCGATTCTAACAAAACCTACACTTATGTAATAAAATGGTACCAACAAGAATTAAAGATAAACTACACTAAGAAATGATTATCTAAACATGAAATAACCTACAAAAATCAAAATGCAAGAGAGAGAGAGAGAGAGAGAGAGAGGATACACTAAGATGTATAGTGGTTCAGTTCGATCGTCCTCGTAGGAGCCTACTCTATTCTCCAATGGTTTCTTGTTGAAAGTTGTTCTTCCACTCTGTTTATACAAAAATTACACAAGTTGATACAATCACAAAATCCAAAATAATGCTAAAAAAATAAATCTCCTATATGCATCTTGACTTATATCCAAACTTGATACCGAACTCTTTGTAAAATCCTTACTCGATTCTCGCTTATTGAATCTTCCAGCTTCACCAATCTATTTCAAGTCTTCGTATGTGGAAATTCCTCTTTGATCCCACTGATTTCTTGGGCAATGATCTGTCTGAAGATTGAAAAGAACTCCTACCATGTTCGTAGGCTTCCACATTGCAATACCAAGGTCAGCTTGGAGAGAAATACCTCCTTCTTTTCACTAGAATTTTTCACCACCGGTCAGAACTACCAAGATCTTGCAAGCCTCTTGAAAATATTTACTCACTCTTTAAAGAAATGTTAGTTCCAAGACAAGTCTTCCTTAACAATCACAAATATTCTTAATCAGGGTTTTAATCCATTAAACAATGAACAAAACATGAGGTTGGAGATGAAAGAGTTTCGTTTGCAAAAGATTAGAGTTTTTAAAAATGGAAGTTGTTATCACATAGTTACATACGTTATGCTCGTTATTTGAAAAATGCAAGGTGATAAAAGATTTATAGTTGCTAGAGATTAAGAAGAAAAATAGGTGAAAATGGTTGTTTGATTCGAGTTAATAACATTTTTTTATTTGAGTCAAGTGAACAAGTAGAGTGGAACAAGATTAACATAGAGGAAGTGACCTATTTTCCTGTGATTTAAGTCATGAAAGGTCATGATTTGATTCATTTAGAAACTATAATTTGAATCAAATTGGGCAGTAGCCAACTAGAAAATGAGAGAAACTATATGATTTGAGTCATTTGTAAGTGGTGATTCGAATCCAACTAGGCAGAGGCTAACAGGAATTATGTGATTCAAATTAGGTGGAACTTATGATTCGAGTCACAATCTTGCATGATTTGAATCAAGTGAAAGTTGTGATTCGAGTCACACACATGAAATGTTAATTTTTCAAGTTTTTCAAAATAAGTTGAGATTCCACTTGCCACATAACTTGATCCGACATCAAATATGGTTCTTATTCCATTAACTTAACCAATTGACTTAAAACATAATGATCATACTTAAAAGCAAACACTTGAATTATGCATGCTAAAAAATGTGGATTCAAAACTTAATCCAAAGATGTACAATTGAATAGGAGACTTAAGGGTTACTTTATATCAGACAAGGTCAAAAGATGTTCAAACATCGGTACTTAATGACCACTCCTCTCACCTATGTTTCTCATGCTAGTATACATGACATCCAATTCAACGTGCCTTTGAAATGTTCAAACATATTTTCAAAATTTTTGCATCAAAATCATTTCCTAGGCGGGGGAAAGGACCTATATTTATCTTCCATATGAACTGTCCTAATATGAGACATATTTGAAAAGGAGACTGATGGCTTTATGGGAAATATTAGGCTTTTATAACCGTGTTATATCTTATAGGGAGGCGTCAAAAAAAAGAAACATAATAGAAAGGAGCAGTTGCTTGTGGAGGCCGCCACCAAAGAGGAAAGGTGCCATATTTTCAGTGGGTTGCAAAGGAGGGTTCTTTCTTTCCGTTTCCATTTCAATGTGGAAATATCCCTGGTTTATTTTTTCTTGTTCGCATATAAGATAAAGTGCTTTAAAATATGCTCTAGATGAAGAAAACACATATAGTTATACCTTCACCTTCACAGATCATTGCTTTTTTAGTTCCATACGGAGTCTAAACTCTAGGTATCCGTGTTGAACCGATCATCTTTATTTTTCCTACAATGGCTTTGACTGAGATGCAAATCTGTCCTAATCATAACACGGTCGGGAGCATCCTTCGATAGTGGTTGGGTTCAACTAGCGGGAGTCTTTATAGGGAGTATGTCATCATAAAGTCTCTTACAGGGAGTCATACAATAAAAGACCTAGAAAAGTTGATCAGGACTCAAGAAGATTGATTATTTGGGGAAGCTCATTCTCGGCCCCAAACTCCGTATCACTATTGCTTTTGGTTGATCCCAACCCTCGAACTACTAGGGAAATTTAATCTTTTGTTTCTAAAGAAGACTATGCTTAGTTTTTAAGTAAGGTTGAAATCATTTGTCAGGAGAAGATGGCCAAGATGTTGTACCAGATGCATAAAACTTAATATTTTTTTGGCATTTGGTGCCGCCAGAAGGGGACATGTCTTCTTGTTTGACCATCTTTAGAAAGAAAGATATTTTCTCGAGGAGCGTGTTTGCACCCTTACTATCAAACGGGGTCAAATTTTAGAGGATCTCATTAGGACGGGTATCCTATTTAAGAATATGGGGAACAAGATCCAATAGTTTAGTTACCTTCATTTATCACCTGAGAGGGTGCAGTCGTTGGCTCCAAAAATAAAGAAGAAGGATGTTGCACTGACATCTATTAGAACAATGCTATTTGATGTTGAAGCCAACCTTATTTATGAGACTAAAGCATTAGATACTTCTTGCAAGGCGGTAAAGAAATTGGATGTGCCTTTGAATGAAGTTTGGGAAGTTTATAATAAGGCTCAAGATGACCTTCAGAAGATTTTTCTCAAAAATATTGAATTTTCTAAAGAGTATGCAAAGTTGGTGGAACATGGCTATTTCGTTCTACAAGCTTCCTTTGAAACTGTTTTGAGGCAGGTGAAAATTTTTCATCCTGAGATGCAAATCTCAAGGGAACAGATTCATCCTAAACCAAAGACATTGGATAGGAGGTCAGTGAATGTTTGTGATAAGCCTGACTTATAGTTTGTTTTAGGGTGCACCTGCTCGATTTAATGTGTTCCATTTGAATAAATGATCATGTACTACAATTTCATTGGTGTTTCTTTGTTTGCTTCTGATTGTTCATACCTGTTAAGTATGTTACCTTGATTCCTGATTTGGATTCTATAGGATTGAGCCATTGTCTGGGGTTATACTCGGAAGTTTGGTTAGACTTCTCTAAGGAACATGCATGACCAAGGGTCTGCTCCTCTTCCATGTCCCCAAGTTTAGACTTGGTTTGAGGTACGCTTATTGAAGACTCACCTATTGCACTCTTCTGAGGCTAGCTATAGAGAGGGGAGAGAGCCCAGATCACCACTTTATATCGTGGTATGTTATCTTTGTTCATTGACTTTGCTGTGGGGTTTTGATTTCTTTAGTTTTACACTTGCGGTACTTATGACAACACTCCTTAGTCGTGCATGTACTTTCTAAATCATAAAATAGGAGAATTTAGTGAAAATTTTATTCATTTCTTAGAAGAACATTACATGATGGTGTAAAGTAGGTATTACATGCATGAACTAGAAAAATTTAACCAAGTGACTTTGTCGACGCTTATTGATCTTTGGGTGTGTGGGCAGAGTTGGACATTGTCGGCTTCAAACCACACTTATTATTATGTACTCTGTAACACCCTAAACCCCAAAACTTATTTAAAAATATTTACATTACAATATTAGGTGTCACCAACGACAACCCTTCAAAAACCCATCAAATCATTTGAAACTACGCAACAGAAAAATATTTCATAGCAACTTCAGAATTAAAGAAAGAAACTTCAAAACAGAAAAATACACATCAACTCAAAAACATAACGAATCTTGTCCCCAATGTTACACGATCAGAGCACTATAAACCACTAATATAGGATAAAGTGATACATAAAGAAAATGAAGAGTAGCTCCAACAAGCCACTTTCCACACACAACAACAATGCTCACTCCTGGTTATCTACAAGATGTGCATGATGGATAACATGAAGCAAAGGAGTGAGAAACAACATTCAATATGAATATTGTAAAGAATGTGATGGTTGAGAAACATACAACATAACACATATTCAATACACAATCAATATCACCATAATTTCATACCCAATCACAACCATATACAATTATAGGTATGCAATGCGACTCATGGTACAATGTGACACTTATGTATATGGTACCATTATGGACAACACAAGTCCATCTCACTCCTGAATCCCCGTCATAGGATGAGAGCACACCAATTCATTACTATCACCATAAGTAACACTTTATTGATTCCCATCTAGAATTAGCTACTCGCTCATGAATACACACCATCATACTAGAGCACACCAATTCGTTACTATCACCATAAGTAACTCTTCACTGATTCCCATATTGAACCAGCTACTCACTCTTGAATCCACACCATCGGACTAGAGCATACCAAAACTGGATCGAAGCGTATACACCATGATGCATGATTTTCAACAACATGCAATATCACCAAAAATTATCATCGTACAATCACCACAATATTATAGCAATATTATACTCAATGCACAACAATTGATTAATGACACGATAAATAATAAACAACACCAAACACCAGCACCACATCAAAAGCATACTCACGTAGCATTCAAATATGTTAAACCATTTTAACATCAATTCATCTCAAGTAAACACAAAGATTTATGAAATTATCCATATGTTTCATAACATACTTTCCTACAATGAACATACGTTTACACATCAATCATCTCACCAAGCACTATCATGAGGTAGCTCTACGTGTTAGCTTTCTAATGCATCAAACGACACTTCTTTTGGAACTACATAACTAAATTTATGGCCAAAATCGTCGGCTAATGAAACATAGTTCAAAACAACAATTTTTCAAAATTTGGCCTAAGTCAATCGATGGACATGGGATGTCAATTGATTGACATCAAAATTGTTTACATTCTGAAATTCTCAAATTTCGCTTCAAGAGGCAATGCAATCGATTAATTGGATCCAGCAATCGATTTACATTTTAGTTTTTTTTTTAAATTTAACGTGTGCAGTCGATTGAAATATAGCGAGATCGATTGAAACTAGCATTTTTCTAGAAAAACACAGTTTTAACACAAATCTGAAGGGAAATATGCGATCTAAAACGTAGCAAAAAATAAAAATTTCCCTTTTGTGATCCTTATGAATGGTCGTGATCAGTGATAGAACAATTACCTCATTGTGGCGATGAAACCTTTAATTCTGAATCGAAGAAGTGATCACGAAAGATGTGTGATGAACAGTACCTCCACTCGAACCACACGAACAAATTTCTTCAGTTTCAGTGCTAACTTCTACGATTGAAGGCTTTGAGTGTGTGTGTGTGTGTGTGTGTGTGTGTGTGTATGTGTGATAGAGAGAGAAGGAAAAATACGGCTAGGGTTTCACAATCTGAATTTTTATCAAGAGTGTGTGCTTCTGCACAAGGGTTCTATTTATAGAACCACTTGTGTGGACTGCAAGCTAAAAAGCCCACTTAAGTGTATGTGCACCATATCTTATGGTGTACCGTATATCACCTAAACGCGTGATACCTTACTACATTATGCATTCTACTTAAGTGCACCGTACCTTACAGTGTCATACATTTACTTAAGTGCATCGTACCTTACGGTGTTCCTTATTTACTCTATCTCTTATCAATCTGTCCTTATGTGTGTGACCTTGTAGGTTTTTGCGATGTTGGTAATTATATTAATCACACATTTAACATAATAAACAATGAGCAGTATCTAGCAACACATCACTGCTACCCAAGTCACGAAAATGTCATGTGATCTGAAAAAAAACCTTTTGTGATAATACTTGTGTGTATAATTACCCTTTTGCCCTTATGTCTATATCGAAAACAAGGCATATACCTTGTCATCCTAGTCCAGTTCAATATTGGGCCCTTAGACATTTATCATGTTTCCATCTAGGTCACTCATGTCCCTCAGCATGCTTTGTGGAGTACCCATAAACTATCTTTATGGCCATCTGGTTACGGACAATGTTAGATCATCAATAAAGTACTTGACTCTACATCTAGGGTCCATAGTGGTTTCAGGTCGAAAGGTGGTATACACAACTATCACCATGAGAGTAACTTATGACACTTTGCATAACATTCTATGTAGTACTCTCATAGTGAGTCAATCTAGTATAAATATTACTCCTAATATTCATATCTATGTTAAGACTTGATAACTCTTTATCCATGATCCATGAGATGTGATCATCAATCTATCTACATAATATTCTTAATGCTTTAAGGTTATCCCACTTCACAGTAAAGCTCGACTACAGATACTTTAAGAATAATGCCCTTATGTATAATGGGATCTCATGATTAAGTTGTTCGAATCGTAGTTAAAGGGGAGTTTTTGTTATCGTCTCCACATGGATTGCAGATATTTTGATGCTTGCCTTTCAATAGTTTATCGTTTCAAATAAAAGGGTTTTTAAAGTTTTGTTCATAAGATTGTCACGTTTTTAGTAGCAAAGCTTATAAATTCTAAAGAGTTTGATTAACAAAATATATTAAAAGTAGTTTTCATCTACCCTAACTTATACGTATTCTTTCAATCTTGCATGTGAAGTCGGATCTGATTAATATCGTCACACATTCTCTCAACACTGTCTATCTCTAGAGTGGCGTCGTGAGAAATACTGTATTCATCGCTACACGATTTCTCCATATAACAACCAATATAGTAAGCTTTAAGTTCAACACAAAGCAACTATCAACCATAAACCGATCTCTCCAATCTATAAACCGATAGATAAAAATTTTAGGTCAAGTTTCACAAAATCTATGTCTAGAGTTTTACAAAACAAGAATGGATCATTAAGAACAAAAATATTCATCATATATTAATCATCACTTGTTCACATACAAGGCCAATCAAAAGAAATACATACAAGTTAATGGTAGACTACCTCTACCTTTGATACAAAGGAAATTAGCTACCCATAACCATGATAGCTTGCTTTACAAGTTCTATAAGAAGATGAATGAGCATCCATGTCAAAGAATCGAACTCGGATGCAAATCTAGCTTCTATTTGCAAAATATCACCTTTTGGTGAAGAAATGCTGAAAATGAAGTTTTGGTGTGTAAAAATTGGTTATGATCCCCCAAAATTGTGAAAAGTACTTATATAGTGCTTTTGGGATTTGTCATGTTCACACTGCAAACCATTTCTTCGCCCAGCAAACTCACTTTTAGGCACCTGATGTGCCTTTAAACAGTTAAACTGCCCCTGATAAATATCTGAAGTTCGTTGTGCGAGCAATTCTTCACACTGCGAACTACCTCGCTACAAGTTCGCACAACGAACTTATGGTCCTTTAGCTACTGACTCTAGTCTGGGATGGTTCGCTAGTCCTTCGCTGAGACCTCGCCACAATGAACATTCGTTACTAGTTCACCCCGTAAACTTAGTGCCCTTTCCTTATTGACTCTCAATTAAGAGGGTTTGCTAGCACTTCGCCATGAGTTCACCCAGCGAACATTCGCTGCCACTCTTCGCTGGTTGTTCGCACAGCAAACATGCTGATATTCTTCTCTTCCTTTGGTTTCCTTGTCCAATTGCTTGTGTCTCACACTTTGATGTTTTCATGCCTAATTTCTGCACAATAACACACAAATCAAATCAACCAAAGGTATTTTCAACAATATTGAAAAATAGCATGATATCATGGAGTAAATCCAACAAAACAACACAAAAGAGTTGAAAAATGCCAATAAATAAGGATCAATTTAAAGAAAGTTTGGCATTCATCATAAGTCACACTTAATATTTCATCATAAGTCACACATAATCTTCATCCTTTTATCCCTTATCATTCATACATCGTCCCAACCATTATTCCCCAATTTAATTACCCCATGACACGAATTTAACCTTACACCATGTTATCATAACATTCAAACATCTTATAACACATATATAAATCATGATTCATGGAAATTTGTCATACAATTAAAACATCAATTTCACAAACATTCATACTCATGATTAAAGCTTCATATATTCATTAATGATAGAAATTACATGTGCATAAACATGATGGTTCAAACATGAATTTAATCACAACCAATCAAATAATCAACATAATCAATCACTAATTTCATTTTAAACACAACAACAACACACCCAAAACAGAATTGTACAACCATAATGAGAGCAATGATCTCTCTTCTCTACCCTATCATCCAATTCACCCATAGAGAAAACATTTTCTCCCCCCTTACCTTAGGTTCCTTACAAAAACTCAGATTTAGATCAAGTATCTCCTTCCTACTTCAAACCCTAGTCTTGCCTTGACTTTGATAACGAGAAATCGTATCGTACTTTTAGGCTCGTTACGCATATATTTCATTCGTTTTTATTTGAGTTTTATTTGTATTTGATTGTGTTTCATATGTTTTGCAGTTGACAACTTCATCTGTGGCGAAATCAGGAGAAGGATCGAAAAAGAGCGAAAGACGAGGAAAATCCAGCAAGAAAGCACAAAATATGACATCCTAGTGATATGGCGTTCGCCATCACAAGATAGCGCTCGCCATGAATAAGACTGCAATGTATTTGAAATGGCCAGGACCATGGCGTTCTCCATGGCCTGGTGGCGCTCACCATGACAGGGCAGTTGCAGAATTCAAATGCTGCAACTACTTTGGGCAGTTTTTCTTCCCTATTTTCCCTCCACTTCAGATGCACGAATTGGCAGTTACTCCTTAGATATTTCTCTATATATAGGACTCTCCAATCATGATTTGGATACCCGATTTTAGACGCGGAAGCTCTGTCGAATTTCGTTTAGGCATATATTTAAGTTAAAAGTGATAATTACTCACATCGAGGATTTGTCGGAATTTACTTGTAATTTACATTCAATTGTTGTACCTCGATTCCGAACAAGTCTGCCGGCATCTTTTTCTCTACAATTCAATTTCGTATTTTACTTTACATGTTATTTTGCTTTTGTTTAGTTTAGTTTTGCAATTTAACTTTCTTGTCTTGTATGCTATGTATTTTTCCATCTTAATTACCGTAACTATGTTTGGAATTAAAATGGCCATGTGTTGCTAAATTTGCTTGAGTTCGGCATGTGAGGACCGTCTTACCGACGGGACTCCGTAGAAAATGTAGGTGCGACTTTATTTGAATGCATGCTAGTTTTGGCCTTTGTTTCTATTTTTCATGCTTTATTATTTCGGCACGAGAGTGAGGAATATACTAAGTTCGGACCGATAGCGCGTGAGTGTGAGGAATGAACGGATAGTAGAAACTAGGCACCGATCCTAAAAACAGCGAGAGCGCTTTAGGCATCGTTTAGGATTTTATTAACTTCCAAAATACGCTTTTCAATTAATACGGGCGATTGAGAGCAAAATCCTGTGGTTGTTAGGTGTCGTTCTTGTTGATAGCGTGAGAGTGTGAGATGGAGTATTTAAGTTAGTACTTCCTACGAAACGAAGTGCAGTCTTAATTAGCACCCGACTTCTACAAGTCCATTTGGTACGCGGAATCCACATTCCAGACTCGATTTTATTATTATTTCCTAAAACCCTTAGAATTAGTAATTTTTCCTTTCCGTTTAATTTCCTTAAATCCTTAGCCTTAGCTTTACACTGCAACTATTGATTGCATTAGTTTGATTATCCCTTCCCTGTGGGTTCGACATCCTTATTTAAAACTACGCGAACAGCTGTATAGTTGCAGTCTTATTTCGATGGTCACGTTAGTGCCCTCGAGTCGCATCAAGTTTTTGGCGCCGTTGTCGGGGACGCCAAATTGTGAATTGTGCGTAACCCCTGGACATAGTAACACTGAATGTCATTTACTTGCTGGTATTCCTACCGACCAAGTGAATTACGCCCAAGGAAACCCGTACTTAAACACCTACAGTCCTGGCTGGAGGAATCACCCAAATTTCTCATACAAGAACAATAACGCTTTATTTTCCCCAACTCAAGCCCCTGCAGTTCCTCCAGGATATCAGAAGGGAGCATCCGCTGCCCCTCAAGCACCAAGAAAGTCAAACGTTGAGGTTTTACTAGAAAATTTCATCGCAACACAAACCCAACAAAACAAAGAGTATGCCAACCAAAATGTGCACACAAGTGAATTGTTAAAGCAGATGGCAACTAAGCTTGACGCCATGGCTACCCATAAAAAAATGTTAGAAACTCAAATATCTCAAGTATCCCAACAACAAGCAACAGTAGCAGCCCCTGGAGGAACATTTCCTGGACAACCACAACCAAACCCAAAAGGACATGCTAATGCTATTACATTGCGAAGCGGAACTGAACTAGATGGACCAGTGGATCCAAGACTCCAAAACCCCGCCATGTATCAGAATCCTAGTAAAGGAACCGAAAAGGTAATAGAACCGAAAAATGACAAAAAGGAAGACAAAAAATGAAGAGGCTGTAGAGAAAGAAACACCTTATGTGCCTCCACCATCATACAAACCACCAATACCTTATCCACAAAGGCTTGCTAAGCCTAAAAATGAAGGACAATTCAAATAGTTTATGGAGCTTTTGAAACAACTCAATATTACTATACCTTTCACAGAAGCCATAACACAAATGCCTTCTTATGCCAAATTTCTTAAAGAGATCCTGTCTAATAAGAAGAAGCTCGAGGATAACGAGACCGTTATGCTCATTGCCTAGTGTAGCGCTATCATCCAAAATAACATGCCTCCTAAACTGAAAGACCCAGGTAGTTTCTCGATACCCTGTGTAATCGGAGAGTACGTCATAGACAACGCTCTATGCGAATTACGAGTCAGTGTTAGTCTAATGCCCTTATCCACCTGTAAAAAGCTCGATTTAGGAGAGTTGTGACCAACGAAAATGTCTCTACAACTAGCGGATCATTCTGTTAAATTTCCTATAGGTATGCTAGAGAACGTGCCCATTCGTACAGGACAATCCTACATTCCTACTGATTTTGTCGTAATGGATGTTAAAGATGATTCAAACATTCTTGTTATTTTAGGAAGACCCTTTTTAGCTACAGCCGAAGCGATCATTGATGTTAAGAAAGGAAAGCTAACTTTTGAAGTTGGTGAAGAAAAAGTTGAATTTATTCTAGCCTAATTCTTGAAAGCTCCCGCTATAGATGATTCATGTTGTTTTCTCTACGTCATCGACGAATGCGTAAAAGAAGTGGAGATGGAATCATTTAAGTGTACGGAAATACTAAAGATTCCAGCACCTCCTATACTCGAAGACGATAATTGGCGCGAGCCATATGTAGATGACAGTCTGAGAGAATGCCTAGCACTAACACCCGATCCAATACCATGCCCGAAGAAACCTTTTGTAGAACTTAAGACACTACCCAAAAACTTAAGGTATGAGTTCCTAGACACCGAACTGGAACAACCAGTAGTAGTCAACGCTGACTTGGGACAGATAGAAACCGAAAAACTTCTACATGTTCTGAGAAAGTATCCTAATGCGCTGGGGTATAACATTTCGAACCTGAAAGGAATAAGTCCTTCTATATGCATGCATTGCATTATGCTCGAAGAAGATTGTAAGACCTCTAGAGAGCACCAGAGAAGGATAAATCATATCTTAAGCGATGTAGTCAAGAAAGAGGTACAAAAGCTACTAGAAGCAGGAATCATATACCCGATATCTGATAGTAACTGGGTTAGTCTTGTGTACGTCGTGCCAAAGAAGGGAGGTGTTACGGTTATTAGTAACGAAAAAGGCGAATCCATTGCAAAACGAGCTCAAACTAGATAGAGAATATGTATATACTATAGAAAGCTAAACAAAGCCACCCACGAGGATCATTTTCCTTTACCCTTTATAGATCAGATGCTTGAGCAACTGGCTAAACATTTTCACTTTTTCTATTTAGACGGATACTCAGGATTTTTCCAAATTCCTATCCATCCTGACGATCAAGAAAAGACTACATTTACCTGCCCTTATGGTACACTTGCCTACAGACGAATGTCATTCGAACTGTGTAATGCGCCTACAACCTTTCAGAGATGCATGATGGAAATCTTTACCGACTTTATAGATAATATAATGGAAGTGTTTATGGATGACTTCTCTGTCTGTGGGGAAAGTTTTGAAAGATGTTTATCGAACCTAGAAATGGTACTCGAACATTGCGTTAAAGTCAATCTAGTGCTCAATTGGGAGAAATACCATTTCATGGTCAGAGAAGGAATTGTGCTTGGACATGTAGTATCTAGCCAAGGAATTGAAGTTGATAAAGTAAATATTAAAATCATAGAAAACCTTTAACCTCCAAAAACAGTTAGAGAAATTCGAAGTTTTCTAGGACACGCCGGTTTCTATCGACGATTCATTAAAGATTTCTCTAAGATAACTAAACCACTAACGGGCTTGTTAATGAAAGATACTGAATTTATATTTGATGAGGATTTCTTGAAAGCATTTGAACATCTGAAAATGGCTCTCATAACTGCACCTATTTTGCAACCGCCCGATTGGAGTAGACCATTCAAAATAATATGCGACGCTAGTGATTATGTTGTTGGTGTTGTCTTAGGACAAAGAAAAGACAAAAGGATTCATGCTATATATTATGCAAGTAGAAACTTAGACAGTGCACAGATGAACTATGCTACCACGAAAGAGGAACTCCTGGCTGTTGTGTTCGCTTTAGATAAATTTCGTTCTTACTTGGTGGGAGCGAAAATTATTGTCTATACCAATCACGCCGCAATTAGGTATCTATTGAATAAGAAGGATGCCAAACCGAGACTTTTAAGATGGATCTTGCTTTTACACGAGTTTGATCTAGAAATCAAAGATAAGAAAGGAACCAAAAATGCAGTAGCGGATCACCTTTCTAGAATCGAGGATCAAGAACCTGAGCAAGTCCCCATCAATGACGATTTTCCATACGATAGACTTGTAGCCTAGTTAGAAAATGAAAGCTAAACGAGTGAGTGCTCTTTAATTTATCATGATGCAGAAACGAATGAAGTAGTGGAATCAATATGCTCATAGACCACATTGTTGTGGTATGCTGACTTTGTCAACTACCTAGCAGCTGCGGTACTTCCACCAGATTTATCCTACCAACAAAAGAAGAAATTATTACATGATCTCAAACACTATTATTGGGATGAGCCCCTACTTTTTAAGCAAGGCGACGATGGAATTTCTCGTCGATGTGTCCCTGAATCTGAAGTTGAAGATATCATATCTCATTGCCACTTTGCACCTTATGGAGGGCATGCAAGCATTTCAAAGACCTGCGCAAAGATTTTACAATCCGGCCTATTCTGGCCTAAACTTTGGTAGGACGTCCACATCGATGTTACAAATTGTGATCGATGCCAACACACTGGTAACATTTCTAGACGTGATGAGATGCCACTAAGGGGTATTCTAGAAGTATAAGTCTTTGATGTTTGGGGGATAGATTTAATGGGCCCTTTTCTGTCATCCTTTGGCAACAAATACATACTCGTTGTAGTCGATTATATTTCAAAATGGATCGAAGCAATAACTTCTCCTACCAACCATGCACGAGTAGTCATAAGACTCTTCAAGAATTTAATATTTCCTAGATTCGGTGTGCCGAGAGTTGTCATTAGCGACGGTGGATCCCATTTTATCTCGAATATCTTTGGGAAACTATTACTTAAATATGGAGTGTGACACCGAGTAGCAACACCATATCACCCTCAAACGAGCGGACAAGTGGAGGTTTCCAATAGAGAGATCAAGCAGATATTGGAGAAAACAGTTGTGACCTCTAGGAAGGATTGGTCTGCAAAACTTCATGAAGCTCAGTGGGCTTATAAAACAGCTTACAAAACTTCGATAGGAACCACCCCATTCAAACTAGTTTATGGCAAATCATGTCATCTTCCTGTAGAACTTGAGCATAAAGCTTATTGGGCCATTAAGACCCTAAATATGAACTATACAGTAGCAGGAGAGAAAAGAATTCTTGATATCCATGAACTAGAGGAACTTAGATTGGACACATACTAAAATGCCCGAATTTATAAGGAAAGCACCAAGCAGTGGCATGACAGACGAATAGCTAGACGAGAGTTCAACCAAGGTGACATAGTTCTCCTTTTTAACTCTCGGCTTAAGCTGTTTTCTGGAAACTACGTTCCCGATGGTCTGGCCCCTTTGAAGTTGTAAGAGTTCTCCAAAGCGTAGTGCTGGAAATTAAAGGAAAATCTGACAAGACTTTCATTGTTAATAGGCATAGACTTAAACACTACCATAACATTGAGAACAAAGATTTATGCGTAAGTTATAAGTTGGAGGAGCTACCTGCTCTTTTGAAAGACCAGTTCGACCCTGATGTCGAGCTAAAAACATTAAACAAGCGTTGCGTGGGAGGCAACCCACGACCTTTAGATTTTTAGACTTTACCTTTTTATTTTTATCTTTTATCTTTATTATTTGTTCCTGTGTTTATTTTCTATTATTGTTATTATTATTACTACTATTATTACTACTATTATTATTACTACCATTTTTGTTTTTATTTTTTACACCTTCAGGGTATAGTTCATTGATAGTGTACTCTTTGTCTATTTACAGGCTAGCTTAGCTTAGGATAACCTTCATTGACTTAGAGTATGGATCACAATGATGATGTGGAGATTGTGTTTAGGAACGATGCTCAGAGACGCCGATTCGATATTCTGGTTCAGAGGGAATTGGCACTACCTATATACCTTGATGGTCGTATTTTGACCACCCTAGGATTAAGGGACAGTGTTATGTACTTGCTTGACCAGATTGATTGGGTGAACTTTGGTGTAAGGCACAGATATAACCCTTACCGTATGCTGACCCTAGAGTTTCTTAGCTCACTGTATTATGACCCAAACCGAGGCCTTGGTTTTGGCAGAAGTTTAGCCACATTCTGGTTGTTCAACACAAAACATCGTTTTACCCATCATGAAATGGCCAACCTATTAGAATTTCCTAATGGACATGGTGCCCATTCATTGACACCTAATGATGCTTTTACTGACCTTGACCTTAACTACTTCTGGGGAACCATTACCAGTAACTACCATCCCGAACCTCACACCATGTTCTCAAGTAATATACATAACCCGACTTTTAGGTAATTTCATAAGATTTTGGCTCACACCCTGTTTTGTAAGGAAGAGAATATCACCTCTGTTTCTAAGGATGAACTGTTTATTATGTATTGTGCTTCACAAGGAAGGCATGTGAATGTTGCTTCCTTTATGTTGGTTAGTTTGAACCGCATTGCACAAGAGACCGATGGTGCTATCCTCGCTGGAGGTTTAGTAACCATGATTGTTGAAGCCATAGGTTTTCGTTACCAACTTAACCGTATTCGTGCTTATGGAGGCATCCGTCTAATGCACTTGAATTTATGTTTTAACTGTGGTATGTTGGCTAACTTATGACCAGCCGAGTTTGAATTCCTAATTGACAACAAAGTGGTCCATAACTTTACCTTGCCTAACCACGAGAGAAAAAGTGCATAATAGAAACAATTGGCTATATGACCTTGAGGAAGAGAGTGAATCACCTACACCACCCTATAGCCCTCAGCCTTATGAAGTACCTGATGCCAATCCCCATGATGCCACTTCACACGTCTCTAGAGCTCGTGTAGATTATGTTGCTGCCATTGGTGCTCTACAGTGCCAAGTGAACACTCTTAGGGATGAGTTCACTTCCATCTGAGGGGACCTCATTGGATTCATGGATATTGCTAATGAGCCGTTTGACCATTTATTCCAACAAGTATAGTCTTTCACTAGGCACTTTAGCAAATGAATTATGAATTATACCGATGAAGTTTTTGTTGCTTTTATGTTTTAGTTTGTTCTGGTTTTTATTGTTTTTCATTCCGTTGTAATTTGTACTCTTTGTATCATCGATTCATCGGCAAAGACATGATGTTCTGGTTATTGAATTAATGTGATTTTTTCGTTTTTGTCTTTTGTATTGTTTCATAATATTTCATGCTTGTTTTTTTTTCTGCAATCTTAATCTCGCAATAGCATTCCTACAGTTAGACTTATGTATTATATTTATTTAGATTATCAAAAACCTAAAATATTCTGATTCTGAACCATAAATTCAAAATTTGCGCAATTATGCCTAATGATGTTCACCATGGCATGATGGCGTTCGCAATCATTTCTTTATTTTTTAAATTTCCAACGTTAAACACATGGCATTCGCCATGGAGACGGAACGTGCAGTTTTTTCTGCGCGTATTCTGTTGCAGAAAAAGCGCTGGTTTCAAACTTAACCCTTCCAACTTCCCATACATATCTATAACCACTCAAATAACTGCCCATTAATCATTATCTTAACTCCTAACCACTCATATACCCTTTCTCCTTCTATTTAAACCTCACAAACCTCATTCTACATCATCATCACCTACATTCTCAAACTCTCTTACTTACTATTCTTACTTCCAAACTCTCCAAACCCTTTCCAAAAAAAATCCAGATGCCTGCTAGAGTTGCTCGCGACATTGACTACATGGGAATCAAATTTCCCGAAGGTATCTTAGGTGAGCGACAGCGGGCTATTTTTCACAAAATTCATAAAAGGCCTGTCGAAGCCACGCGATATGCTCATATCGACACTGTCCGTGCACTAGGATTGTTCGACAGCATCAACTGGATGCTGACTAATGTAGGTTTGTCTCACTTTTTCTCTAATCCAAGCCACACTTTCGTTAGACTAACCTATGAGTTTTTAAGTTCTTTTCAATACTTGCATGACCCGTCCCGTACCACTGGCACCGTAAACTTTAGGATGTTTAATAGAGCTTATACGCTGCCCCAAGAGAGGATAAGTGAGATTTTTTAATTTCCGAGTGGCGAAGATTACACTTGTCTGGCACCACTTGAAAGCGAATGGGAAGCCAATGACTTAGGCTTCTGGCCCCAAATCACTAACAAAACCACAAGCACGTGGGAAGGTCTAAAAGCCACTTCAATTCACAACCCCGCGATTAGGTACTTTCACCGCGTTTTAGCGTGCACTATCTTTGGTAGAGAGAACACGGGGAATGTGAATTCCAAGGATTTATTTTTCCTTCATTGTGCTTTTTCAAAAACTAAGGTTAATCCTACACCTTTCTTGTTAGCTCACCTTGGTTATGCCGGCAGTCGGTCCGGTAGCCACATCTGTTTCGAAGGCGTGATTACCTCCATAGCTTTAGGTCTTGGACTGCAAGATGAGTTGGGTACCCTTGAGGGATTAGCCGCTCCTTTTTGTTATTTAGATTGTTGTCATAGCATGTGCTTTATCAAGAATGTTCCAAGCGGCAAGTATAAGCTTATGATCAGGAACAGAGAGGTGCGGAGTATTGATTTACCCTGTGTATCGCACATTAATGTGCGTGTTAGCACAAATTGGCTATTTGACACTGAGGCCCCAAACTTAGACGATGAAGCTATAAATAGGGCATATGATGGGACCATGGGATTTGCACCACAAGTTGGTTCCCGTGCCAATGCTAACATCCCAGGGCCGAGTCACAGAGCACACACTGCACCCACCTTCTCTGACCAATTTTCAGGTACTTACCAGCCTCGGGAGGAGTACGACTACGTCGCCATCCGGAGCAGTTTAGATGATATTTTTCCCGAACTGCAGTTTCAGAATGATAGGGAGGCGGAATGTGACTTACTACTCCAGAGCTTGCAGCGTCAGCAGAAGGACATCAGAGTTGCTGTGGATCGCGCCAACCAACAGCAGGTTGACTTTGCAGAGCGCTTAGAGCTTGATATGGTGGATCTGATAGAGCAGATGGAGGGCATGAAGATGCAGGTTACCACTTTGAGAGAGTATGTTCAGCATATTCCTAACTCTGCCCTTGGCAGAGGTTTTGGGCGACCTCGCGGCCGAGGCTGCCACCATTGATTATTCCAGTTTTTCCACTCCTTTTTCACCTTATACTAAAACATTGGGGACAATGTTTAGTTCAAGTGTGGGGGACGAGCTTTACTTGCTTTGTTTTTGTTTTTTCCGTTATTTTCATGTTATGCTTTTCTAGATAGTTTCTTTTATGTCGAGTCTTTTATGCGTAATTGAGTCCTATTGTATTTTACCTTTTTCTTTCGTTAGAAAAATTCCCCTAAGATTGAAAAAAAAGCGACCCCAACGAAATTTTTTTCATCCGATTCGATAGCATGACACTTTTTCACCTTTAGGCTATGTTGATTAGAATTAGGAAAGTATTGATGTCGTCGGTACCGTTTTAGCACCCCTAGACTCCCTAAGTATGTGGCACCGATCTAAATAACCATTATGCCGAGACCTTGATTTCTGAGTTTTTATAGTAGTCTCTTGAGTAGTTTATGTTAGCGGTCAACACCATCCCAAAAACACACGCTAAGTAATGAGCCGATGCAAATATGTGGTGATCTCGAAAAAAAATAATGATAATTTGAATTGTGCTGTTTTGTAGAAAAGCGAATGAAAGAATTTGTTTCCTTCTAAGTTAGGTGGCCCTCACCTGGCCACTTAGCCCAACGGATCGGATTTTTGAAGTTCGAAAAGATATGAAAAAGAAAAGAAGAAATAATGCAAAAATTTGAAAATCGAGATCATAAACACTAACAGGTTCACTTACCACGCGAGTGTGGGGATAAAGGGCTTAATGTGATCGCGCGAGAATGAAAAAGAGGGAAAAAGAAACAAAGAATATAGGTCGAGTTATAATGGTATAATTTGGATTAGTATTGCATCAGGGGGGTTTTTGTCCGCAAGTACGGATATGTGACATCACGGTATCCTTGTTGTCGAAGTCTAGTACCTATCTTTTAGCATTATCCTATTAGCTGTGTTTCATTTTAAAGTTGTGTCGTGTTTTCGTTTCAGATGTTGCACTTACTGTTTTTAATTGTGTCGGGAGTTTGCTTGAGGATAAACAAAAGTCTTAGTGTGGGGGAGTTTGATAACGAGAAATTGTATCATACTTTTAGGCTCGTTATGCATATGTTTTGTTTGTTTTTATTCGAGTTTTATTTGTATTTGATTGTGTTTCATGTGTTTTGCAGTTTACAACTTCATCAGTGGTGAAATCGGGAGAATGATCGAAAAAGAGCGAAAGACGAGGAAAATCCAACAAGAAAGCATATAATCTGCCATCCTACTGATATGGCGTTCACCATCACCAGATGGCGCTCGCCATGAACAAGACTGCCGCGTATATAAAATGGCCAGGACCATGGCATTCGCCATGGCCTAGTGGCGCTCGCCATGACAGCGCAGTTGCAGAATTCAAATTCTACAACTATTTTGGGCAGTTTTTCTTCCCTATTTTCCCTCCACTTTAGATGCACGAATTGGCAGTTACTCCTTGGATATTTCTCTATATATGGGACCCTCCAATCATGTTTTGGATACCCGATTTTAGACGCGGAAGCTCTGTCGAATTCCGTTTAGGCATATATTTACGTTAAAAGCGACAATTACTCACATCGAGGAATTGTTGCAATTTGCTTGTAATTTACATTCAGTTGCTGTACCTCGATTCCGAACAAGCCTGCTGGCATGTTTTTCTCTACAATTCAATTCTGTATTTTACTTTACAGGTTATTTTTCTTTTGTTTAGTTTTGTTTTGCGATTTAACTTTCTTGTCTTGTATGCTATGTATTTTTCCATTTTAATTACTGTAACTATGTTTTGAATTAAAATGGCCATGTGTTGCTAAACTTGCTTGAGTTCGGCGTGTGAGGATCGTCGTTACCGACGGGACTCCATAGAAAATGTAGGTGTGACTTTATTTGACTGCATGCTAGTTTTGGTCTTTGTTTCTATTTTTCATGCTTTATTATTCCGACACGAGAGTGAGGAAATATACTAAGCGCGAGAGTGTGAGGAATGAACGGATAGTAGAAACGAGGCACCGATCCTAAAAACATCTAAAGCGCTTTAGGCATCATTTAGGATTTTATTAACTTCCAAAATACGCTTTTAAATTAAAACGAGCGAGCGAGAGCAAAATCCTGTTGTTGTTAGGTGTGGTTCTTGTCGATGGCGCGAGAGTGTGAGACGGAGTCTTTAAGTTAGTACTTCCTATGGAACAAAGTGCAGTTGTAATTAGCATCCGACTTCTGCAAGTCCCTTAGGTACGCGGAATCCACATTCCGAACTCGATTTTATTATTATTTCCTAAAATCTTTAGAATTAGTAATTTTTCCTTTCCATTTAATTTCTGTAAATCCTTAGCCTTAGCTTTACACTGCAACTATTGATTGCATTAGTATGATTATCCCTTCCTTGTGGGTTCGACATCCTTATTTAAAACTACGTGAACAACTATATACTTGCAGTCTTATTTCGACAGTCACGTTAGTGCCCTTGAGCCGCATCAGCCTCTTTCTCCAAAAAGTCTATTTTTACGTTCTGAAAACTTTAGGTTTCTCTCTAATCCTTTTTATTCCAAACCTAATTATTCCAACTTTTCAATAATTCTATTTTCTACCCCTCATATTTCCTTTTCTCTCTCCTTGTTCCCTCTATTTTCTCATTATGCCAACCCAGCCCTAACTCCTATAATTCTCCTTATTTCTTATTTTATTTATTTAATTAAATCAAAATAACTATAATTATAATTATTTTAATTATTCTAATTCTTCTATTTCTTCCTCTATCCTACTAAGGCTTTCACCACACCCCATCCATACCCCACATACCCATACATATTTAATTAGTACCATACCAAATACCAAATAATTTAATAAAAATATAAATAATTTGATTGAATAAATTAATCAAATCGCGGGGTGTTACATACTCCAACCACCAAATTAGAAAGGCTTGTGTCATACTTGATGAAATCATTGGTCCCTTTGCTTGGTGGTTGATTAACATGCCTCCTAGGTGTTCCATAAGGTAGGTCTGAAGGTGCGAGAAAGACACAAGAAAGGGGGGTTTGAATTGTGTATTTACTCTTTTAACAACTTTTCGCTTCTTGTCAATAAGACACTTTACGTTACATCAGAGTTCGTTGAAAGACTCTGACTTGCGAAGTTATATTCAGACTTGACAATGCTTAGAGCATTAGAACCAATAAGAGTCTGAACTCTATGTACATCATTCAGAACTTGCAGAGTGGAAGCTTATCAGAGTTGCAAGGTTCTGACTTGCTTATGTAAGGTTCTGATCCTCAACATAGAAACATAAACAAAGACATTAAGCATAAGAGTAAATAACACACGATATATCCTGGTTCACCACAAAGGCTAATCCAGTCCACCCTCCTCAGGTGATTTTGCCTTGAACACAAGGTCTTAATCCACTATAATCAATTCTCGATTACAGATGCACGAGCACATAGCTGGTGACTAACAAACTGCACAGCCGCACTGTGACTAACATACAATGAACCGTTCATGGATTCAACTTAATAAATATAACGAACATTGACTTGCAGGTTCCAATCTCTCAAGATCTACTGCTAGGCTTTCATAGCTAGACGTTCAGGCATTCATCGCAATGAATATAACGCTACTGACCCTATTTCAGGATTTACCACAATGACATCTCGCTATTGTCTTCTCGAGTCTCCGGTCACACTGACCACTCAAGGAATCCTAATTCACCAAGAATTAGTTAACAGGAGATTACATAATTGCTTCTTAACAAGCAGATTACTCCTAAGTTTAAGTACAAAGAGCACATAAGTGTTCAAGCAAGATATGAACAACATCTCCTTGCTATCCTAAGAAACTACAAAGATGTATAAAGATTTGACAGTTGTTGACATCTTGTAGATCTTCTTCTTCTTCGTCTTCTTGGGTGAGCAAGCTTTGAGCAACAATTCCTTGCTTCAGATCTTCAATGTAGTGCTGACGAGAAGGTGGTTGATGACTTGACTTATCTTCAATGTTATCTTCTTCATCAACAAATTCTGTTCCAAATTGTTGTTGTGTTGAATGTTGATCGTTGAGCTTCAACAACAATTGTCATGTGTAAATGGTGATAGCTTTTGATATTTAAGTGTTACAACGAGAACTCATCGTTGTTGCTATCTTCACACAATGATTTTGATCAATTCTCCATTCATGGACTGAATCGATACCTTCAGAAGCGAGAACTCTTTCCTTTAAATAGCCCAGTAGAAATATAGCCGTTTGAAATACTGTTGGCTGTTGGAAAAGAGACGTTGTGTAATAATTAGCTGTACTGACACATCTCCTTTTTGCTGTGGGAGAAGTGACGGGATATCTTCTTGAGCAGTGTGTACAGTTGTTCACAACAGTAACATTTGACTTCCAAACTTCAGAGGCTTCTGATGGTAATTTGATGAAGCATGAGTAGAGCCTTCTTAACAGGATATCTGATACGTCAAGTCTTCAGTCATTTGAAGAAGTCCATTAGAAATCAGTCTTCAGAACTTCAGCACTTGTCTTTAAGAACATTATCCTTTACTACTTCATGTCTTCCGAAACTTCAGAACTTGTCCATTAGGAATCCGTCTTCAGAGTCTTCAGCACTTGACCTTTGGAACTGTAATCTTTAGAACACATAAGCCTTTAGAGTCTTTTTGTACTTGGTCTTCAGAGCCTTCCTCCTTCAGAACTTCAAGTCATGAGAGTCTTCAGCACTTCGGTTCTCTTCTTCAGAAGCTTCGCTATCTTCAGAATCTCAACCACTTTCAGCGAGCATCCACAAGTGCATTGCAACAGAAATATCGGGATCCTTGGATCTGACTGATCATGATCAGATACAGAAGCATTCTTGCTTCTTGCGACTTGTGTTACACATAGTAACTTCGCATATAATCATTTTCGCGCATCTGGCTGGTGTTTGTTGAATCTGATATCTTCTATAATTATGATCTGCATACAACACACGTTAGAACATAAAATAGTTCTTTCACAAATACGTATTGTTATCATCAAAACATAGAATTACTTGTAGAGACAATTCTTGCTCTCACAAGGTCATGTTGACCTCCATCACACATTCTTAATATTTTACGCCCCAGTCTCACTGCATGGCTTGATGTATTCTCTAGGCTCCAGATAAATTGGTGCAAATCGTTACCAATTCAACATGGAAGTTATGGCATTTCCTCTTTAGGTAGATTGGAGAAGTCATAACATCAAGAGTTGTAATGAAGGGTGTGCCTAAGGTGCAGTTGTAGTCGCTCTTACTCGAGACCACCTGAAACTATAATTCGATCATCCTTGTATCTCTTCCATCCCCAAAGGTAACCAATAGCTTGATATAACCCCATGGCCAAGTAATTGTTCCATTGAAGGGTTGTAGGTCGGATCCTTCATACACTGACAACTTCTCTCTCTTCATCTCGGGGTTTCTCGAAAACCTCTGCATACACAATGTCACATGAACTTTTTTCATCAATGATGATTCTCAACACATCAATTTTTTTAATAGTTTCCATTATTACCAAAGAGAATATTTAATTCTCAATGTCGCCCACCTCTTCCTTTGCAAACTTCCATAAGTTTGGAAATTCTTCTCTTAATTGTTCCTTTAGACGTATTTTTTAATATCAGAATATCTTCTATGATTGATACACTAGATTGGTACCATCTCTTTCAGTATTCCTCCCATTTGTTGTTGTTGTTGTCTTTCTCCCCCTACTTTTGGTTACAACTTTGATGATCTTATTAGGGACCCATTTTCTCTTCGAGAGGATCATTTTCTTCTTTGTGAATCATATACAATTTTGTATTCTTTTTTCCTTTTCCTATCATCTTTACGGTTGTCCTCATTATTGTATCTAGTAAGCCTCCCTTTCTTGATCAAATATTAATTGTCTTTTAAGTGCACGTGTTACCCATTGTTGTGAGTATAGCTCTTATGGAAAGGAAAAAAAAAATTTGTCCGCCCTAGCTAGTTATTTCACCAAGTAAGAGTTTCTGATCTTGACTTCCTTGATGTCGATGTTCGCACATTCTTGAAGGAACTTCTCCCTCGAAGTTTTCAGGGGAGTTTCGGATGAGAATCAAGTTCAAGGCCATTGGTATATGTCGTCTCAATGGGTTTTGTCATCCTTTTTATGATTCTCGACTATTTATTTGGTTCCTCGATCCTCAGCATTTCTCTATCTCTTTGGCTATCTTATTTGTAGTTAACGCAAGGATGTTCCCTATTTAAGACGTCATTTAAGCTTCCCAATCCCTCTAGTCCTAGCTTCTCACAAAACATAAGATTTTTCCTCAACCCCCTGTTGAATATCCAACACTTCATCATGTCATTTGTCCCCCCTGACTTCTACTACACCTTGGTGAATCGAAATTTGTATTCTAGAAGGTTTTCCTCCTTATTTTGTTGAATCCCACTAAGTACAACTATTGTAATCGATTCTTGCTTTCGGGTAGTGAACTGAATAGTAAAAGAGTCACTCAGCTCCTTGTAGGAACTTATGCAATTGCCGCGAAGGGTCTTGAACCACTTTATAATGTATCCTTTGAGAGCCAGTACAAACAACTTACAATTCACAATTCTACGTGAATGGTAATAGTTAAGCATGGTGTCAATGTGCTCAATGTGTTCATCTGGACCACCTTTACAATTGTAGATGTCAAACTTTGGAGGTTTATCAAGGGACTTTGGAATACTACTATTAAGGATTTTCCCAAAGAAAGGGTCCTCTTACGGTTAGGAACCTCTACTTCGATGTCGCGCATGTCCTTTCTTGAGGAGTTGTGTAACGGTGGTCTGTAGGGACAAATGCTCCCTGACAGAGTGTGATTTCCCCAACTTTATCCTGAATCATGTGGAGGAGTCTGGTTTACTCAATGATTGATACAATTTGGTAATCTAAGGGATCCTTGGCACGGGGAAATACCATCACACATATCTGTTCTTGCACAGTTCCTCAGTTTCCACGAGATGTTGCCTCGCGGAAGGATTGGTTCCAATGGCATTTTGTAGATTTTTGATAACCCACCTTATGTGAGTTATCAATAGCCCTATTTATTTTGTATTCTTAGTTTATTTAACTTGTTATTAGATTATTTTAGATCATTTTAGCTCTTTTGTAGTATTTAACATGGATCACAATAGGTGCTCTCTTTTGTTGGCTTAATGTTTTTGTTACTTGAATTAAGGTTGTTTCTGATGAGCTAAGGCAAGACTGTGCCAGACAGCATTTGAGAATGCTAGATGAAGCAAGAAGATGAATTTTAACCAAGAGTTTGAAATGAAGAAAGCAGCTGAGTTCTAGGGGAAGCGTAATTTGGGCAGAGTACTAGAGGGAAATGTGATTGGACTGAAGGAATTACATTTGAATTTGTGGGTGAGATAAAGGAGGCACTAGAAGACAAAAGTATGGGAAATGTGCTTGGACTAAAGGAATTCCATTTGAATTTATGGATAAGATCAAGGAGGCACTAGAAGACAAAAGTAGTACAATTGTACAACCACCACTCTGCGCAGGCTTCCAGAATGGACAACGCCGCATGCACCCTGTTGTAGCAGTCTGCACTAGGACGCTTTGTCTCCCACAAATGTTCCCCTTGTACCTGATTTCTTGTTGGCTAAGTAGAAGAATATTGAGGACAAGGCAAATTTGATTTATTGGGCTTGATGTGATTTCCTTAACATTGGCCCATGATCCAAGGTTCCTCAAGAAACCCTATATGATGGTTATAAATAGACCCTGCTGAAGATTAAAAAGGGAGTTCACCATTCCAAGAATACTTGATAGAGCATAATAGTGTGAGGTTATTGGAGAGAAAGATAATTCTTCTTCTCACCACATCTGGTCTCAGCTGTTGAGTCTTGGCACGACTGAAGTCAGCCCCGAATAAGTATCTCTTACTTAAAAAGTCTTCAAGTTACTCTTAGGTTTATATTTATTTAAGAATACATCTTTTGAGAAACATGATGGTAATTTGTACTCAGCTCTTTATGAGCTAAACCTTTTGTATGTTGAGCAATGGAAAATTAATGCTATGATGTTTTTATGTTAAATGGAGTGTTTTTTCGTGTCTTGTTTTATTATGTGTTAACATGCTTACAAATCTGATTCTAGGAGTGATCGACTTAGAATAAGATAACAACTTGTTGTTGTGAGAGATCCAACAACAATTGGATTTCATAATAAAAGTGGTTGAAAAGAGTAGGATAGAGATATTCACTTGATTAGTTCATTTAGAGATAAGGAACTACAACTATAAGGGATTTCACAATATAACAGGCGTATTTTAGAGTTTTAAGTGTGACTTAGATATTTTTTCCCTTGCCTTAACAATACATGTTTTGATGTTGTAGAAATACACCTTTAGATTACCCTGACATTTCCTAGCATGACACTACACTTCATGAACACATTGTTGCATCATATTCATTAATGGACTTTAGCTCAACATGCACTCTCTCTGGATATTATTTCACACCTAGCATTGCTCACTGATCTGATCTGTACAGGAAATACCAAACTTGTGACATCCATCTATTATTTTATCCTTGCTCCTGCTTAACTATCTAAAGATAAATTAATGCAAAATCATATTTAGTAACATTCAGTTCCTGTGGGTACGATATCCTTACTTTTAAACATACATGTATACTTGCATGTGACACATTTACAAGCAACAATTTTCTTTAATTCAGAGCAGTCCTTAAGTCAAGACGTGTGTATTCTATTGCTGCACTAGGTTGTAAACTTTGTTGACCAAATCGTTAGCCCCTTGCATGCCTAAGTTGGCTTGCAGTTGTTTGAGGCTTTTAAGGATCTCTTTTCTAGGGATTTGTGGTGGTCTTGGAGGTTTCTTTGAGGTTTGACCTTGAAGTAGTTACTGCGAAGACTGAAAGATTTGGAGAACTTGGAATGTGCCTATTCGATAGACGGAGGAACTAGAATAAAAGAAGTAGGAATGGAACAAGAAGTAACTAGGACTGAATCGTCCTCGACTGTTTGAGGAACTTGAACCTCGATCTCAAGATCTGAAGTGTTGACTATTGCAGTAGTTGCAGCGTCGACGTTGCGTTGGGCAGTTAATTGAGTAGATTTTGATACTACCATAGCCTTCAAGAAATCAATTAATTGTTCAAACAAGAAGAAGACCAGTTGTTGTTCAATTGCAGTAGAGAAACAATGGTTTTTTTTTAATGGAGATTCAAGAGAATTAGATGTCGATTTTCCACAGGTGCATATGTTCCAAAATAGAACTAGGGATAGAGAATGAGATCATAAACGGTTTTTTAGTATGGTGGTGAATACTTCAGATATGGCGAAGCAGGGTGGACTTACAAGTTTTGCACTTCAATGCCTAAGTCAGTGAAGCATTTAAAAAGCAACTTAAAAATGAAAAGTGAAAAAAAAAACCTTGAAATTGGCGTGTGTGCAGCTTTTATAGGACGAGCGATTAAGTTGCTCACGTTTAACTCGACGCATTGTCTGAATTATCACTTGATTGGATTTGATAATAGTAGATAGGTCGGATGCCGAGATCGCATGCTTTGCGTTTGGCTGGAATTTCATCTATTATGGTCGTGCCTTGTGTATTAGGCCTCGTGATTAGGTCTTTGTCCGTTGACTTTGCGAACTATCCGGAACAATTACTAAAATCTACTTTTAATAAGAATAGAAGATGTATTGCGTTGGATTTAATGATATCATAATTGTCTTTTCTCTTTTCTTTTTGTCTAATGTAATTTTATTTAAACAAAATATTAAATGTTTGGTTCCGGTCATGAAAATTAGTTCTCAGTCTAGACTTTGTTGATGAATTTTTTGTCTTATTTTGACAATTAAAAAAATTCAATTAAATTTTATACTAAACTTCTTTAAAATTTAAAAGATCTAAATATGAATATTTACTTCAGATCAAACTCATTTTCTCTATATTAATTTTATTCAGGTATATATTTATCAAAAGCTAAATCAAATATATTCATCAAAGATTAATCAGAAATTTTAAGTTTAAATTTAGAGTATGTTTGTTAAGACTAGAAAAAGAGCTTTTGGCTTATAGCTTTTAGTTTTTCAACTTATTTTGATTAAAAAACTCTGTTTGATACCTGCATTTTAGCTTATAGCTTTTTAACTAGTTTTTAGCTTTGTTTTTCAAAAGTTATTTGAAGTAGCTTTTGACCTTATGATTTTTTATTCCAATTATATCCTTATTATTTTAAATATATATATATATATATATATATATATATATATATATATATATATATATATATATATATATATATATATATATATATATATATATATATATATATTACTATTAAAAAATTGATTTTAAAATATTGAATTTAGTGAGATTTTGAATAATGTTATAGAAGATTTTTACTATTTTTTTCTATTTTATTAAACATTATGTTTATTCATTAAATATAAATTATATAATTAATTTAGAAATAATATTGATAATTCTCAAGTTAGTGAAAGATTGGAGGAGAAATAATGAAATCAACTAAGGTGAAGAAAATTCATAATATTATTACAGTTTTATTGTAAAATATTAGACAATAAACTTGTTTTTGTTATTATTTTATATTAATATAACTAAATTCAAAATTACATTGTTATTATTTCACATATTTTATCAAATTTCATTATAAAATTAGAAAAAAAAACTATACTTTTCGAAAGAATGAGTTAATCAGACCAAAAATTATAGTTATTGAAATTACTTTTACTTTTATGTCTTCATAAATTGCTTTATGAAATACTCTTGTTTCATGTATGGTTTGCTGGTTCTTTTATTCATTGAATTTCGTTGTTAATATATTCATACTAAATAACAAAGCTCATAAAACTTATATATAAATTTATATATTTTGATGATATCTTCAATTTTTCATATATATTAAAATTGTTTTGCACGTTGTTATTAATACATTTACTTTTATCAAATAAAAATTAATTTAATAATATAATATAATAAGATAATGAAATCATCAATTTCTTAATTAAAAATGTCATTTTAAATCATTTTGTAATTATCAGCTAGTATAACAGCTAATTTACCAAACATTCAAATTAACTTATCAACTATCAACCATCAGCTACCAGAAACAGAGCATTAACCTTAAAATATTTAATATTAAATTTTGAAAGGTCTATTTATTATATTTTTCCGACTCTATTAAATTAATCAATGCATCACAAAGAATATCATATTCAAAAAATAACAGACAGAAAAAAAACTTGCAAAACTAAATAACTAACTAACCAAGTAATTACTTCAGCCGATTTTTTACATTCATTTATTTGGTGATCAATTTGCCAGATAATAGTACCCTTCATCTGCAAGTAGGTATTAAATGCATGTTCACTATGGCCAATTTGAAATGAAAAATTATGGAGATCTTTGGTGAGAGTGTTATCAAGCTAGTCTAAATTATGAATGGACAAAAGTTACATAAATACTTAGTTTCTTGCAAACAAGCGTGACAATTAATGTTGAATTGATCATATGTAAATGCACTTCAATTGACAAAATACACTTGACAGCCAAAAAAAGTTGTCACTAGAAGATTGCGTGGAAGATAAGTAAGGAATTGTTACTCATACCTGTCGGAATATGCTTTAGCCAGGCTTACAACACGAACGTACAACAATGGGATGGTAATAGGTAGAATTTGGATGTTGTATTATAAAACATTTGTGAGATTTGGGTCGAACTCATCTGTGTCGAATGAGAGCTTTCATTTATTTCGACAGGAGGCAAGCATGCAGTCGAAGCTTGTTCACATGCTGATGCCCGTTAGTTACATATAGTAGTCGAAGTCTGTTCTTATATGTATTCTGTCGAAATATTTATATTCTCTCGAATTGACTTTGTGTTAAGGATCCAATTGTTTAGGTTTCTTGGGCTGCAAGTTACCTAGTTAGTCTATAAATAAACTAGCACACTTATTTGTGGAGTGTGACAAATTGTGATATTCACTTGTAAGCATTCGTAAACATTAATGTGAAAGTGAATAGTAAACAGAATTATATTTGTCCAATCCTTGTTGTTCTCTTCTTCTTCTTCTTGTTTTCTTTTCCGTTAAACCCTTGTTTTGGTTCTTGATAATTCAAGAAACCAGTTTTATATTTTGATTAAAGTCATCATTCTCACAACAAATTGGTGCAGTGAGCGTGGAGAAGATGGCTTCAACAAAGTATGAGATTGAAAAGTTCACCGGAGTGAACGATTTCGGTCTGTGGCGCTTGAAGATGAAAGCCCTACTGGTTCAGCAGGGATGTTTGGAAGCGTTGAAGGGAATGACAGCCATGGATGCTGCGTTGACGGAAAGAGAAAAGAAGGCAATGATCGAGAAAGCACACAGCGCAATATTGTTGAGCCTTGGTGATAAGGTTCTCCGGCAAGTGTCAAAGAAGACGACGGCGTCGGGATTATGGGTGAAGCTTGAAAGCTTGTACATGACCAAGTCGTTGGTGAATCGTCTTTACCTGAAGCAATCCTTGTATTCGTTCAAGATGAATGAAGATAAAGCTTTGGCTGAGCAGTTGGATTCTTTCAACAAGCTGATTCTTGATCTTGAAATCATTGATGTGAAGATTGATGATGAAGATCAAGCATTGTTGCTGTTGTGTGTTTTGCCAAGATCGCATGCTCACTTCAAAGAAACTCTCTTGTATGGAAGAGAGTCCCTGACCTTTGAAGAAGTTCAAGAATCCTTGTATTCAAAGGACTTGAACGAAAGAAAGGAGCAAAAACCTTCATCAGTTGGCGAAGGGTTGTCCGTAAAAGGAAGATCGTCGAAGAAAGATGGTAGGTTTGACAAGAAGAAAGGAAAGGTTCAGCAGAAGTCTTATGGTGGTGATATGTTTGGTATCAAATGCTATCACTGTAAGAAGGAGGGTCATACAAGAAAGGTGTGCCCTAAGCGCCTGAATAATCATGGAGGTAAGGACAATGGGAATGCAGCTATTGTGCAGGATGGTTATGAATCATCTGATGTCCTTGTGGTGTCGAACAGCAACTCTTGCGAAGAGTGGATTATGGATTCTGGATGTACTTGGCATATGACTCCAAACAAGAATGTGTTTGAAGAATTGCGTGATCAAGACGGTGGATCAGTGCTGCTGGGGAACAATAAAGTTATTGACTGGGGTTAGGTATGTACCTGATCTTAAGAGGAATTTAATTTCTCTTGGTGAATTCGACAGAAAGGGATATGTTTTCAAAGGAGAGCAAGGTATCCTGAAAGTCATGAAAGGGTCGAAGGAAGTCTTGAGAGGCGTGAAAAATCAAGGCTTGTATACCCTTGAGGCTGAGGTTGTAAGTGGTTCGACAAATGTTGTATCCACGAAACCTATGTCGAAAACAGAGTTATGGCACATGAGATTGGGCCATGTCAGCAAAAAAGGCCTGGTCGAATTGGGGAAGCAGAACCTGCTAGGAGGTGACAAAGTCGAAAAGCTGGAGTTTTGTGAATCTTGGGTATTTGGTAAATCCTGTAGGGCGAAGTTTAACAAAGGCAAGCAAAGAACACATGGATCCCTTGATTACATTCATGCTGATCTTTGGGGGCCTGCAAAGAATCCTTCACACTCAGGTGCAAGGTATTTTCTATCCATCGTTGATGACTATTCCAGAAAGCTATGGGTATTCATTCAGAAGACGAAGGATGAAACTTTTGAGAATTTCAAAAGTTGGAAGGTTCTGGTCGAAACTCAAACTGGCAGAAAGGTTAAGAGGTTGAGAACCGACAATGGCCTTGAATTCTGCACCGAAGCGTTCGACAGTTACTGTGTTGAGTCTGGGATTGTAAGGCATAAGACTGTAGCAGGTACTCCTCAACAAAATGGCTTAGCTGAGAGATTCAATCGAACAATCCTTGAAAGGGTTAGATGCATGTTGGTTAGTGCTGGATTGAAGAAGGTGTTTTGGGTGGAGGTTGTTTCGACAGCAGTTTATCTGATAAATAGATGTCCCTCGACTGTGCTGGGAATGAAGACACCTGAAGAAGTTTGGTCGGGTCATCCACCAGATCTCGACAAACTGAAGGTATTTGGCTGTTTAGCCTATGCTCACATTAGGCAAGACAAGGTCGAACCTAGAGCTCTGAGATGCATGTTCCTTGGATATCCTGAGGGAGTCAAGGGTTATATGTCGTGGTGCCTAGAACCATGTCACAAAAGATGTATCACAAGTCGTGATGTAGTTTTCAATGAGGTCGAAATGGCTTTCAAGAAAACTGGTGATGTTAGTCAAAGTGTAGAAATCTCTGAAGAGGAGCTGGAACAGGTAGAGATGCCTGTTGAGGTGGAGCATAGTGATGCTGAAGTGCATAGCCCTGATGGATTCGAAGAGCAAGATGCTGATGAGGTTGAAGAAAATGTCGATGACTACCTACTGGAAAGATATAGGTCGAGAAGAGTCATCAAGCCACCTCAGAGACTTGGTTATGCAGATCTTATAGCTTTTGCCTTAATCTCTGCAAGTGAGGTACTTGACGAAGAACCTAGAGATTACAAGGAAGCTATAAGGAGTCGAGACAAGACTGAATGGCGAAAAGCCATGGATGACGAGATGAAATCTCTTTATGATAATAACACTTGGGAGCTGATTGAGAAACCAACAGGAGCAAGGTTAGTCAGTTGTAAGTGGATTTTCAAGGTCAAGGAAGGAATCAAAGGAGTGATGTCGAAGCGCTTTAAGGCGAGGCTAGTTGCTAGAGGGTTCACTCAGAAAGAAAGAGTCGACTTCAATGATGTGTTCTCACCTGTTGTAAAGCATAAATCCATTCGAATGCTGTTGGCCATGGTGGAAAAGTTCGATTTGGAACTTGAGCAAATGGATGTGAAGACAACATTTCTGTATGGTGATCTAGATGAAACGATCCTGATGCGTCAACCTGAAGGGTATGCAGAAAAGGGTAAAGAAGATTATGTGTGCAAGCTGAATAGGTCTTTGTATGGCCTGAAACAATCTCCTCGACAGTGGAATAGGAGATTCGACAAGTTCATGGCACACATTGGTTTCACTAGAAGTCAGTTCGATCACTGTGTTTACTTCAGATTTTGACCTGGAAACTCACTTGTTATGTTGTTGTTGTATGTGGATGATATCCTCATAGCTAGCAACAGTGTTGAGGATGTAACGAAGGTGAAGGCTGAACTCAATAAGGAGTTCGAAATGAAGGATCTGGGAGCTGCAGCCAGGATTCTTGGGATTGACATCCGGAGAGATAGAAAGCAGTCAAAGTTGTGCTTATCTCAGGAGACATACCTACGGAAGCTTCTCGACAAGTTTGGTATGTCGAATTCGAAGCCTGTTGTGACACCTACAAATCTTCAGTTTAAGCTTAGTACTACTCAAAGTCCGAGTACTGAAGCTGAAAGAATCTATATGAATAGCATTCCATATGCTAGTGTAGTGGGTTCTTTGATGTATGATATGGTCTGTACGAGGCCAGACATAGCATATGGAGTGAGCCTTGTGAGCATGTATATGGCCAATCCTGGAAAGGTACACTGGCAAGCTGTAAAGTGGATTCTCAGGTACATAAATGGGTCTCTGAAAAGAGTCTTGATTTATGGTGGAGCCTGTGATGGTGATAGCATAGTCGAAATCGAAGGATTTGTTGACTATGATTATGCAGGTTGTATGGATTCCAGAAAGTCTATTTCTGGATATGTTTTCACAATGTTTGGCACATCAAACAGTTGGAAAGCGATGATTTAGAAGGTTGTTGCCTTATCAACCACTGAAGCTGAATATATTGCCCTCACTGAAGCTGTGAAGGAAGCATTGTGGCTTGAAGGTTTTGCAAAGGAACTGAAACTTCAAGGTCGAAGTATCACTGTTAAATGTGATTGTCAAAGTGCTATACACCTGTCGAAGAATTTAGCCTATCATGAGCGAATTAAACACATTGATGTGAGACTGCATTTCGTCAGAGAGATAATCGAGCGTGGTGAAGTCCAGGTGCTGAAGGTTTCGACTGAAGACAATGCTGCTGATATGATAACCAAGACGTTGCCAAGTTGCAAGTTCTTCCACTGTATGCAGTTGATAAAGCTGCATGATGAAAGCTAGTTGTTTCCCTTTGTTGTTGAGTTAGATCCAAGGTGGAGATTTGGGAGATTTGGGTCGAACTCATCTGTGTCGAAGGAGAGCTTTCATGTATTTCGACAGGAGGCAAGCATGCAGTCGAAGCTTGTTCACATGCTGATGCATGTTAGTTACATATAGTAGTCGAAGTCTGTTCTTATATTTATTCTGTCGAAATGTTTATATTCTGTCGAATTGGGCCTTGTGTTAAGGATCCAATTGTTTAGGTTTCTTGGGCTGGAAGTTACCTAGTTAGTCTATAAATAGACTAGCACACTCATTTGTGGAGTGTGGCAAATTCTGATATTCACTTGTAAGCATTCGTAAACATTAATGTAAAAGTCAATAGTAAACAGAATTATATTTGCCCAATCCTTGTTGTTCTCTTCTTCTTCTTCTTGTTTTCTTTTCCGTTAAACCCTTGTTTTGGTTCTTGATAATTCAAGAAACCAATTTTATATTTTGATTAAAGTCATCATTTTCACAACAACATGTTTTCTTATTAGAGTTTTTGTGATAATTTATGTATGAGTTTATGTGGGTATGACCACCAACATTTGTATATGCACCATCAATATTATATTCAATAATAATCATCACATATCAATATTTACACCTTATACATTATTGATCGTATTTATACGATGAACAATGTTATTTTTAAATAAATAAATAAAAATTTATAAACAATGTTATGAACAGTACGTAAATAGTGTTATAGATAGTATGTGAACAGTATTCCTATAAATAGTATTTGTGAATTGTGTTACTGAAATATAAAAAAATGGTTAATGAAATAATAAAATTGATTAATAAACATTCAGATATTCAAAATAATTTTTAATAATAAAATAAAGTTGATTAATGAAAAATAATAAAATTGGTTATTGAAGTTATGAAGTTAGTTAATAAGCGTTCAGATATTAAAACTATTTTTTTATATTAAACAAAATTGGTTAATAAAATGTAAAATATTGGTTAATGAAATTATGATGTTGGTTAATCACACAATTTTATATCAAAATTATTTAATATAAAAAATAAATAAATAAAATAAAAATTATGTATTTATTTAAAAAATATTTAATAATATAATATTTCTTTGTTCACCTTATCGGTAAAAAGTAAAATATAGTGTAAGTATATGATTTGGTGTAAGAATATCATTTGTGTATTATAAAGTTATATTAACTTTACAGCAAAACTTATACTATTTCTTATACACTTTTCACCAATATTGTATGGTGCTGTGTTTTATTATAAAATAAAATATTTTTTTATTGAAAAAATATAAAAATTATCTTTTTTAATTTTATTTTAAGATTAACGAGAATTATGTAATTAATTAACTTTATCACTTCCTTAACCATAAAAATAAATGTTATTAACCATTTATTTTGTTTATAATTCATTAATCACTTTCGCTTCTTCATTAACCAACATTTTATATTTTATTAACCAACTTTGTGTTATTACTAAAAATTATTTTTAATATCTAGGTATTTATTAAGCAAATAATGAACAATATTAACCAACATTTTACACATTATTAATCAAAGTTAAACTTTACTTTTTAATGTCAAGATATTCAATAACCAAACTATAAACTATATTAACCAACGTTTTACACTCAATTAACCAATTTTGTTTTACCTCTTAAAACTACTTTTTAATGTCAATCAAGATATATATTAACCAAACTATGAATTGTATTAACCAAGTTTTTATACCTAATTAATCAAATTTGTTTTAGATAGAGAAGAAATAAATATAAAAAATCATTGCTCATGTTCATGTCATTGTTCACCGTATTTTTGAACAGTAAATACGATGTAGGTGTAAGGTTTGGTGTCAAGATAGCATTACTCATATTATATATTGTTTTATGCCGGCCAAATGCCCAAATGATTAAGGCTCAATCCATTTTATTTGATTCAAAGTATAAAATCAGTTCACACGCAATGAGCAAGGTACATTCTTTGATCTCCACTTTTCACTACACTCATCTTGAATCTTGAACTGACTTGGCCGTTAGAGTGCTAACCATGTAGGTCCACCCCACGTCGCCGTAAAGGATATCAGCACCATCGTTCAAGATCATCAGTTTTTCAACTACATCAATTTCAGTGTCCAGAACCAAATTGTGGCGCTGTGTGTGGGAAACGACTTCCAATTCCTATGATTTCCATGAATTCACATTCGTTTTCCAACTCCATCATACTGACATAGAAGTTATAGATATGGATTTTTAGGATTTCATATCTAATCTCTAATTTACTGATTTGTAACCTCCTCAGATCACCAAATCGAGAATGCTCTGAAGCGAACACGGAGGTTCGTCGTAGTCGATGTAATCAATCACTGTGTCCGCTTAAATTCTTTAAAATTCCAGATCTTTGATTCCCTCCAGAACTTCTCAAAGCAATAGAATGAAGGATTTCAGACCCAGATCTAGGTCTCCACTAGGGACTAAAGGCATTTTCCATGAAGATTGTGTCACAACCTACCTTCCGACTTAGCGTCACTTATACTTTCCACCGCTACGGTGTTAAAGATACGAAGAGTTCATAGTTAATGGCGCATGGACATAGCGAGTTTATAGTTAACGTCAGACACCAATCAAATATAGGGGTACCTCCTATAGCTACCATGATATTATTACTAGATGCACTGAGGTCTCCTTAGGCCAGACCAAAGGATAGAGGTTCGCCAAGCGTGCTATAGGAAAGGCACCCTAGATCTTGGATGCAAGGAGACCGGTCGATAATAATATCAAATTCTCGCCCAACTTCGTTGTTCCAAAAGAAAGATTGGACATGAAGAACAATCCTTACCCCCTCTACTTAAGACAGGGAGACAGGTCTCTCAAGGAACATCTTATGCATTTGATTATCATACTGAGTCCAAGAAAAACCCGCCATCAGGCCGGATCACCTATAGGTGGACAGTCGGCCACCTATAAACCACTTATGGTAGATATCCACTCCAGAGTAAGATAGAAGCTGGTGGATTTAGGCCCAGGTAACTATAAGACACTGCAGCATTGGATAAAGGCAACTTTTGGGTCCCAAAGTTTCAACGGCCATCCTCAAGCTACGTCATCGGTAAAGTTGACCACCTAGCAATCCACCAATGGGAAAATATGAAGTGTTGTGCTTTAAAACCTCGTCTAATTGAAGGAGACACCTTATAAAAGAGAATTTTACTCTGGAGCTCTAAAAGAGAACAAGTGCAAAAAACTCAAGACGACGTTTGTCCATAAAAAGTCACCATTGAAGGTCTATCTATCTAGTCATTTCTTTTTTTCGTTGTAATGAATTCAATTCATTATTAATATAAATATATGTACATATTCTCATTATTCCTTTGTTGTATATTTCTTTTTTTCTCTTTATTTTGGAGTGCTCGACATAGGGGTAACAAAGATGAAATGCATAATTGTGTATCTGATACAAACTAAACACATTTATGCGATTATGACACGACTTAAATTCATTCCTTGGATAATTGCATGTTCGATGCTCACTAGATTCATTTATGTGATTCTGACACGACTTAAACACATTTCTTGCATGATTGCGTATATGATACAGACTTAATGCATTTTTGCTATTCTGACATGGCTTAAATGCATCCCTTGCATGACTTCTCATCTCAGGCATACTACAAACATTTTTGCGTAGCAGGAACTCCCCCATTTAGATATAGCCAATTCAAGGGTATAGGCAGTGGAGGCGGAAGACGTCCACCTCGATCCAAGCTAAGCCTCGAGGGTAGGGAGGAGGATCCTACCACAACTACAAAAAGTATATATCACCACAGTTGGGAGAAGGAATTCACCATGGATGTTGTTTGTGGTAACTAAGTGTGTGGTAGTATGGGCCCTCTTTACCACCATGGGCTGGTAAACATGGTGAAAACATAGTAGTGCGTAACATATCACTACGGTTGTAGAAAACAACCGTAGTAATAGGTTGAGGTCAGGGGTTTGATATCCAGCACCAGTATTTGGGCAGATTTCTAAAACATTTCACCAAGGTTACTCCTTCCAACTGTAGTGAGAGACGTAACGCACAACATTTCACCCCATTTATAGATTCCAACTGTGGTGATATGTTCACTTGATTTTATTATAACTTATGTGAAATGCTTATTTCACCAACTACTCACTAAACATACAACCTTTCAATCTGATTTAGAAATCAATAATATGAAATATTAAGTTATATTAGAAAAACAACTTACTCTAATCAATGTTGTACGAGCGTTATACAATCCATTATCTGCATTTTTCTCTTTAACAGTTAGAATTTGTTTCAATGCTTATAATTCTTCAAATAACACTTCCTTCTATACTAGTTCATTTTGAAAACTATTAATTACTTTTTAGACAAAACTAGAAGCGAAGGAAGTGATAGCAGAAGAACTAGAAGCATTGAATCAAGTTCTAACAGTTAAAGAGAAAGATACGAATAATGGGCTAAAAAAAGCTCATAAAACATTTATATGTGTAAGTTGTTTTCTAATATAACTTAATATTTCATATTATTATTTTATAATTCAATTCAAAAGGGTATATAGTTAGCGAAGGGTCGGTAAAATACTCAAACCACATACAATATAATAAACTCATCTTTTAGGACATATTGGCTAAACAAAATGAAAGCTGCAATGTACAAGGAATAATCTTAACAATAACACAAACAACATCATTTATCAATAAAAACATCAACATACTTCAACAAAATGTCTAAAATAACCCAAACAACAACATTTTTACAAAAAAAAAAACTTACCTTGACATAAACAACAACTTACCTCAACAGAACAACAACATACATCCACGCAAACACCAACATACCAAATAAAAAATCATCTACAATAATACAAACGATTACATTCATCAACAAAAAAAACTTACCTTAACATAAACAACAACTTACCTTAACAAAACAACAACATACTTTCACAAAAACATCAACATACCTAATAAAAACATCTGCAATAATACAAACAACAATATTTATAAACAAAAACAACAATTTAACTTAACATAAACAACAAATTACCTTAACAAAACAACAACATTCCTCCACAAAAACATCAACAAACCTAATAAAAAAACTTCTACAATAACACAAACAACAACATTTATAAAAAAAAAATAACTTACCTTAACATAAACAACAAATTACCTTAACATAACAACAACATACCTCTATAAAAACATCTACAATAACACAAACAACAACATTTATCAACAAAAATAACTTATCTTAACATATACAACAAATTACCTTAGTTAAAACAATAGCGCACCTCAACAAAAAATATCAATAAACCTAATAAAAACAAGACAACAAAACACTAAACATGTGAATGGAAAGCCTGCTAGGCGCATCACCCATCTTTTCCTAGAATGCCTACTTTCTTCCTTGTTAAGCAATGAAAGCCCTAGGTGCACTGCTCATCTTTGACTAGTGTACAAACCCCTCCTTCAACATAAGAAAAACTTAGCCTTAAAGTCTTCTCTCGCCTGAGCTCGCTTAGTGTGCCTTAGACCTAGCCTAGCAAGCCTTGCTTTTAGGAAAATGTTTCTAACAAGGCCTTTGGGTGTTTCTTTGTGAGTTTTCAATCATGTTCATCAATTTTTGGTTAATGTGCACGTAAAAAGTTGAAACAAGTATTTTATTACTTTTTATTGATAAATCGAGGTTTTTCTATAGAATACTTGAAAAATAAGTTTATAAGTGCCTACGATTTTTGCGTAATTTTGGCATATATCAAAGGTTTATGTAGTTAAAATTCAATGTTGATTGGGAAGTTAGCCATTGAAAAACGCAAATCCTTGTATAATTAGGTTCATGGACAAATCCTATCAAAAGCTCACTTCATAGTGGAAACTCTCAAGAAGGAATTATTTGGGAGAGGAGTAAGTCACTTCATTATACCGAACCTATATAATTCTAGTGCCTTTCTCTCATCCCTTAACTCTTTTTGTTTTTTGGTCATTTATTTCTACTGCTTATACTCAGTTTGTTTTACAAAACCTTTTTAAACTTTACTTTTTGTAAAATATTTTTATTTGAAAAGGGATTTTCAAACTCACAAAGTTCACCCCCCTCTTGTGTTCGAAGTCTCATGTTCAACACAATACACCTTAAGCAAAAATACCATGACGTCCATGATGATATATTGACGAAAAGCGTTGACCTGTATGGGGAAAAGAGGATCTACATGGTTTCCCTGGTGAAGGAAAAGTGATGGAGATTAACATTCCTTCCCTAGAGAGACAATTATGATAATGGATATTCGTCCCCATATAGGTAAGGAAAGTCATCTTGGCTAAATACATGCAAATGGCCAATCAAAGGGAAGTCAAAATTGCCATCACGTCCCCGATGATCAATAAGCAGTGGTTACGAGACTTGGTTAATTTTAATTCACTCCTTATGTAAAAGTATTTACATACTGTTATGAAGTACAATGACATTCCACTAAAGAATAAATAAATTTCCACTAAATGATCTATTTTCCTTGTGATTATAAAAGGTAACAAAGAGTATGGGGTGCGGTCACAAACATCATCTTTCTATGATCAAACCGTTGAAAGCCCCATCATAAATACTCAGAGGTGTTGTCACAAATGCCACAGGCATATGGTGAAAGCAATAAAAACCTCACAATTCCAACACACATACACACACACACACATACACACACACACACACACAAAATAACCATAGAGTGGAAAATACTAACCCTCCCCTTTCGGTAGCTAGCCACTCCAAAGGCAGTGGTAAGTCTATCATACGTTAACCTCAGATTGAGTTTTCACTTTAGGAAGGGAATGAATAATTGTACCTTGGCCTTGGAATAGTTCTCAGAGATGTCCAACAAAGCTTTGAGCATAACCTAAGAGGATAAGTTATGTCCTAGAGAAATGAACTCGGGACTAAAAGAAATATCACATAAGCATGTAAAAATATTGGTAAGTAACAAACTAAAATGTACATGGCACAACAAGAATGATAAATGTTACTTAATAATTGGATTCACATATGTTGGTAGAAGCACGCCGGTAAAAAAGGGCTAATCCACCAAGGAAACCACATACTCGTCTTCAATGGCTTTGTCAAGACAGACTTTCTCTCGAGAGGTCGGCCAAGTAGGATAAAAATTCTCCACCTGGTACAAGGCACTTTCAAAAGTATCAAGAGAAATATAGTAACTTTCCTCCAATGAATTGGATAACACCTTAGACAATGCAAGGTTCTCAAAACACATCTCACGTAGGTCATTCTTAGCTTCTTTTTTTTTACAGATGCCTCGAGCACTTTTATCCTTTTTTGGGTAGGATATAATAATCGTTTTGCTTCATCAAGAGGGACCTCCACCATAGATAAAGAAGCATGTGCATAAGTTAAGCCTTCACTCTTATTTTTCGCCTCTTGAGAAAGAAACTTCAACTTCACTAGCTCCAAAGACCAGGGGGACAGATGCCCGGCGTGTGTGTTATGCCAACTCTCCCTAGAGAAATTCTTCAAACTTATTTGATAAGTAAGAATAATCAATGTCGAAGATGGAAGACCAAAACTCTATGGTTGTTCTTTATCCAGGACAAGCTAACAACACATGATACAACCCTATTGGAATCGATACATGCTCCTCATAGGACCTCAACTGGCGACACATGATAAGTGGTCTATCATCCCAAAGTTAATCAAGTTTATTGTTGGAAGCCGTACCTTCCCCACCCCCGGGTTGAGACGGGGTTAAACCATCATCTATGTAACGCCCCAGTTTTTGTATTTTTATTTAATTGAGTCGTTTTTTATTATTTTATTATTATGTTATTTTATTTTCGACTTTTATGTGAAAATATGTCATTTTTCATTGTTGTGATATTTTATCGGGTTTTGGGATCGTTTGCGAGATATTTGAGTGTGGGGGTATTTTGGTCATTTTATAATGTTTTTCATTAAGTTAGTAAGAAAAGAAAATAGAAAATAGAAAAGGGAAAGAAAGAAAAATAGAGAGAAAAAAAGAAGAAAGAAGGAAAAAGAGAAGAAAAGAGGAGAAGAGAGAAAAATTGGGATAGTGTGGAAAAATCATCAAGATCAAGTTCTAGAGTCAATTTAATCGGGTAAGGGTGCGAAACTCGATTATACTATGCTTGTATATGATTATGTATGAATGGGTTTGGATGATTCTCTTGCTTTCCATGTTTTTCACTTTTAGGTCGAAACGATAAAATGAGTAGAATCGATGGTTTAACGGTTGGAAATCGATGTAAAGGTGGTAGTTTGCTTGTTGACATGATTAGAATAGGTTCTGATTGAAATATGTTGATTTGGAAATGGTTTGGGTTGGAAAATATCATTTTTGGGTTTTCAACAGCGCTGAAGGATTCTGAGTTTTCGCAGGTTCGCCTAGCGAACCATTCAGCGAAGGGTAGCGAAGGTTCGCTACGGGTATTCGCCTAGCGAAGGCGTGAGCGAAGGTTCGCTAGAGTGTTCGCCTAGCGAAGTTTGGGTGTTTTAAATGTTGGTAGTTGCTGCCTTGGTTCGCCAGGGGGTTCGCCTAGCGAACTTAGTGTCTGTTTTTATCTAACAGTTGGTTCGATGGAACATTCGCCTAGCGAAGGAGCTAGCGAATGCTCGCGAGGGATGTTCGCCTAGCGAAGCAGCTAGCGAATGCTCGCGAGGGAGATTCGCCCAGCGAACAGTGCTGTTCGTGTAATTTTGTTTTCTGCATAACTTTTGATCTGTGATTCGGTTTGAGGCGTGGTTTGATGCATTGGAAAGCCATTGAGCTGTACTTTCTTATTATGATGGTTTAGAATTTGTTAGCCGATTTTATTTTGTCGATAAATGTGAATAGTGTCAATGGTCGACTTTTGTCGTTTTAATGGTGCATATTTGACTTGTGTTATGCTTTATGGTGTTGCTTCGAATGTGGTATGACTTATGTGTTGTTGTGATGATGATTTGTGGCCGTAAGGCAAGAAAATGCTAAGTGTGGTATTTGATGATATATGCATAATTGTGAATGTGTGTATGTATGCAATGAGAATGTCATGAGTCATTGTATGCCAAGCATCATGATGTGCATTGTTGAACGTCCTGAGTGACGGTTTGATTCCCGAGGGGAATATGATATAACATCGTGTGCCTCGAAAATATGAGGCGATGCCTGAGGACTTAAAGCAATGGGTATAGACGATTGTGGGCTCCTTTGGAGACTTAAAGCAATCCTTAACGTCGTGTGCCTCGAAAATATGAGGCGATGCCTGAGGACCTAAAGCGACGGGTGAACATCGTAGGCCCGACGGGGAGTTACTTGAGATTCTCAGTAACGAGCGATGGTTCCAATAGTTCCTGAGTGGACTAATGACGTGACATGATGTGACAAAGGAAGTCGGTACCGCATGGCATGTGCATAGAGTTGTGGTGTCGGTCTCTGTGCATTTGCATTCATCATGAGTCATTTGTGCATGGAATTGTGAATGTGATTAATGAAATGGAATATGTGTGATTGTATTGTGAATGATTGACGTGCAGTGGTAATTGATACGTGTGAATTGTATTGTGTGTTGTTATAATTTATCTGTGTACTTTGGTGGTGAGAATATGTTATTTGTGCATTTTTGTGTTAATATATAATTTTATGCAATTATATTATGGTTGTTTTTCTCACCCTTCTGCTGTTTTATAACGCTCTATGAGGCGTTGCAGATTAGAGCTGCTGGAGGTATTCCTTTTTGTGAAGCGTTGCGTCTTCATTATTTTGGTCGGTCGGCTCTGATATGTGACTCCAGGTAGTTAGGGTGGCCGCGTGCTATTATTTTGTATATCTGATGATATATTTTGGTTGTACATATGCTACCTGATGTATGACAAACTGTTTATATGTGTATATGTATATATGTTAATCAGATTTTAGATTTTCCGCTTTAACTCTAATTTCTGAAAAGTGGGTGTAAGGAACAAAGTTTCCTCTGTATGATTGCTACCCCACAGTTGCATATCATTATGGGCAGGTGTTGCATGTTATGGGTATGTTTGGTTACTTTGATGTGATTCTCCCTTTCTATGCCATGATGTTTCAAATATACTCTGATCAATTTTCGAATTTTCTTTTTACCGCTTTAATTGCGTGTTAATTGGGGGTATAGATTGGGGGCGTCACATTAAGTGGTATCAGAGCCAGTCCGTGTCAGTTGGGTTTGTTGTGTCGGTTGTGTCTGGCATATTGGGCGAGTTGTGTTGAGCGGGTTGTTGTTTAACTATAGTTTCTGTTTTGGACGAACAGAATATGGCTGGTCGTAATGATGCTGCTTTGGCTGCAGCGATGGAAGCGATGGCACGAGCTGTGCAGAGTGCACCGAATGCTGCAGGAAATGATGAGTTTAGAAAGAATAAGCCACCGGTCTTTAAAGGGAAGCATGATCCGGATGGTGCGCAGTTGTGGTTGAATGAGATTGAGAGGATTTTCAGGGTGATGGATTGTGATGACGATGATGATAAGGTGAGGCTGGGCACTCATATGTTACACGAAGAGGCTGATGACTGGTGGGTCAGTACTCGTCAGGTGTTGGAAGCTGATGAGGAGGAAGAAGAGATCACTTGGGAGGTGTTTAGCCGAGAGTTTCTAAGGAAGTATTTTCCCGAGGATGTCCGAGGAAAGAAGGAGATTGAGTTTCTAGAGCTAAAACAAGGTAATATGTCGGTTATTGACTATACTGCTAAGTTTGTGGAACTTGTGCAGTTTTATCCTCATTATGTGGAAGCGACTGCTGAATTTTCAAAGTGTGTGAAGTATGAAAGTGGTTTGCGTCCTGAGATAAAGCAGGCTATTGGTTATCAGAGGATTCAAAGGTTTGCTGATTTGGTGGAATGCTGTAGGATTTATGATGAAGATAGTAAGGCTCGTTCTGCTCACTATAAAAGTGTAAGTGACAGGAAAGAGAAACAACAGTTCCGTGGTGGTCCGTATGTGTCACCGGCTGATAAAGGTAAACAAAGGGGAACTTTTGATCGAAGGTCAGGTGGAGGAGGTATGTCTAATCCTATTAGGTGTTTTGGATGTGGTGAATTGGGTCATCGCCAGCATGAATGTAGGAAGAAGTTGGATAAGTGTTCTAATTGTGGTGGTATCGGACATGTTTTAGCTGATTGTAAAAGGAAGAATGTGGTGAAGTGTTACAATTGTGGGGAACCTGGTCACATTAGTTCGAAGTGTCCTAATCCGAAGAAAGCCCAGACTAGTGGGAAAGTGTTTTCATTGGCGGGAACTCAGACCTCAAGTGCAGATCGTCTGATAAGAGGTACTTGCTTTATTAATAATACGCCTTTAATTGCTATCATTGATACTGGAGCGACTCATTCGTTTATTTCGTCTGAGTGCGCGGAACGTTTGAATCTTGGGTTGTCTTCGATGGATGGTGAGATGGTTATTGATACTCCAGCGATGGGGCCAGTAACTACTTCTTTGGCGTGTTTGAGTTATCCTTTAGCCATTTATGGTAAAGACTTTGTGATGGATTTGGTGTGTTTACCATTGGAAGGTTTAGATGTGGTGTTGGGAATGAATTGGTTGCAATTCAATCGGGTGCACATTGATTGTTATCATAAGCTTGTAAGGTTTCCTTCTCTTGTGGAAGATGAAGACTCGAGTTTCTTATCTACCAAAGAGTTGAAGAGACTTTTAGCGGATGAAGCTCAGTTGTTTGGGTTGTTTGCTTCATTGACTGTGGATAGTCAAGTTTCTCTTGATGTGTTTCCTGTTGTATGCGAATTTCCTGAGGTGTTTCCTGATGATATTTCAGATGTGCCGCCGGTGAGAGAGGTTGAATTTTCTATAGATCTAGTGCCTGGTACTAGACTTGTATCTATGGCACCTTATCGAATGTCGGCATCTGAATTGGTGGATTGAAAAAGCAGTTAAGTGAGTTGTTGGAAAAGAGGTTCGTGAGACCAAGTGTTTCTCCTTGGGGTGCTCCAGTTTTGTTAGTGAAAAAGAAGGATGGGAGTATGCGATTATGTAATGATTATCGCCAGTTGAATAAGGTAACGATTAAGAACAAGTATCCGCTTCCAAGGATTGATGATCTGATGGATCAGTTGGTTGGTGCTTGTGTGTTTAGTAAGATTGATTTGAGATCGGGGTATCATCAGATAAGGGTGAAGGAAAAGGATATTCAGAAGACGGCCTTTAGAACACGTTACGGTCATTATGAATATTCAGTGATGCCGTTCGGGGTTTCTAATGCGCCTGGTGTGTTTATGGAATACATGAATCGTATTTTCCACGAGCATTTGGATCGTTTTGTGGTGGTGTTTATTGATGATATTTTAATATATTCTAAGTCTCGGGAAGAACATGCAGAGCATTTGCGTATTGTTTTGCAGGTTTTGAAGGAAAGGAAGCTTTTTGCCAAATTGTCCAAGTGTGAATTCTGGTTGTCTGAGGTGAGTTTTCTTGGGCACGTAATTTTAGGTAATGGTATTGCTGTGGATCCATCTAAAGTGGAAGCAGTTCTACAATGGGAGGCTCCTAGATCCGTTACTGAAATTCGAAGCTTTTTGGGTTTGGCTGGTTATTACCGGAGGTTCATTGAAGGTTTTTCTAAGCTAGCTCTTCCTTTGACGCAGTTGACTTGTAAGGGCAAAGCATTCATTTGGGATATTCAATGTGAAGAGAGTTTTTGTGAGCTGAAGAGAAGATTGACGACAACTCCGATTCTTATTTTACCTAATCCTAATGAACCATTTGTTGTGTATTGCGATGCTTCTTTAATTGATTTGGGTGGTGTTCTGATGCAGGAAGGTAAAGTTGTAGCTTATGCTTCAAGGCAGTTAAGAGTTCATGAGAAAAACTATCCTACTCATGATCTTGAATTAGCGGCTGTAGTTTTTGTGTTGAAGATTTGGAGGCACTATCTCTATGGTGCAAGGTTCGAAGTCTTTAGTGATCATAAAAGCTTGAAATATTTATTTGATCAGAAAGAGTTGAACATGAGGCAGCGGAGATGGTTGGAATTCTTGAAAGATTACGACTTTGGCTTGAATTACCATCCTGGTAAAGCTAATGTGGTAGTCGATGCATTGAGCCGGAAATCGTTGCATATGTCCGCATTGATGGTGAAAGAGTTGGAACTTTTGGAATCGTTTAGATATTTGAGTTTGGTATGTGAAGTGACATCGGTTAGTGTGAGGCTTGGAATGTTGAAAGTTACTAATGAATTTATGTTGTCGGTTAGTGAGAAACAAAAGCTGGATTTGAAATTCGTTGATTTGATGAGGAATGAGAATGTGGATTTCAAGGTGGATAATTTTGGTGTTTTGAGGTTTCGTGGTCGTATTTGCATTCCTGATGATGCGGAGTTGAAAAGAATGATTTTGGAGGAAGGACACAGGAATAACCTAAGTATTCATCCGGGAGCGAATAAGATGTACCAAGATTTGAAGAAGATTTTCTGGTGGTCTGGTTTGAAAAGAGATGTGGCTCAGTTTGTGTATGCATGTTTGACTTGTCAGAAATCGAAAGTGGAACATTTGAGACCTAGTGGTTTGTTGCAACCGTTGGATATTCCTGAGTGGAAATGGGATAGCATTTCGATGGATTTTGTGACGGGATTACCGAACACTCAGCGTGGGCATAATGCTATGTGGGTGATTGTGGACAGGCTGACTAAATCGGCACATTTTATTCCGATTGACATCAGTTTTTCTTTGGAGAGGTTAGCGGAGATCTATATCAGTGTGGTTGTGAAATTGCATGGGATTCCATTGAGTATTGTTTCTGATCGAGATCCTAGGTTTACATCGAGATTTTGGGAAAGTTTACAGAAGGCTTTGGGTTCTAGATTGAGGTTGAGTTCGGCTTATCATCCGCAGACGGATGGTCAGACCGAAAGAACTATTCAGTCTTTGGAGGATTTGTTGAGAGCGTGTGTTTTGGAACAAGGTGGTGCGTGGGACGGTTATCTTGCTTTGATTGAGTTCACGTATAATAACAGTTTCCATTCTAGTATTGGAATGGCACCTTTTGAGGCCTTATATGGACGAAGATGTCGAACGCCGTTGTGTTGGCACGAAACAGGTGAAAGTTCGGTGGTTGGACCGAATTTGGTGCAACAAACGACGGAAAAGGTAAAGTTTATTCGTGAGAAAATGAAGGCTTCTCAGGATAGACAAAAGAGTTATCATGATCGGAGACGGAAGGACCTTGAGTTCCAAGAGGGTGATCACGTGTTTCTGAGAGTTACACCGGTAACGGGTGTTGGTCGTGCTTTGAAATCTAAGAAGCTTACTTCTCGATTTATTGGTCCTTACCAGATATCTGCGAGAGTTGGTGTTGTGGCGTATCGTGTGGCGTTACCGCCGAATCTGTCGAATTTGCATGATGTGTTTCATGTTTCACAGCTTCGGAAGTATGTTCCGGACCCTTCACATGTGATTCCGATGGACGAGGTTGAGGTAAGGGATAACCTTACGGTCGAGGCATTACCGGTTGGTATTTTGGATCGCGAGGTGAAGCGGTTGAGGGGCAAAGAGATTGCACTTGTGAAAGTGGCGTGGGGAGGCGCTGCTGAGGGTAATTTGACGTGGGAATTGGAGAGTAGGATGCGGGAGTCGTATCCGGAGTTGTTTGTATCAGGTAAGATTTTCGAGGACGAAAATTTCTAAGTAGGGGAGAATTGTAACGCCCCAGTTTTTGTATTTTTATTTAATTGAGTCGTTTTTGATTATTTTATTATTATGTTATTTTATTTTCGACTTTTATGTGAAAATATGTCATTTTTCATTGTTGTGATATTTTATCGGGTTTTGGGATCGTTTGCGAGATATTTGAGTGTGGGGGTATTTTGGTCATTTTATAATGTTTTTCATTAAGTTAGTAAGAAAAGAAAATAGAAAATAGAAAAGGGAAAGAAAGAAAAATAGAGAGAAAGAAAGAAGAAAGAAGGAAAAAGAGAAGAAAAGAGGAGAAGAGAGAAAAATTGGGATAGTGTGGAAAAATCATCAAGATCAAGTTCTAGAGTCTATTTAATCGGGTAAGGGTGCGAAACTCGATTATACTATGCTTGTATATGATTATGTATGAATGGGTTTGGATGATTCTCTTGCTTTCCATGTTTTTCACTTTTAGGTCGAAACGATAAAATGAGTAGAATCGATGGTTTAACGGTTGGAAATCGATGTAAAGGTGGTAGTTTGCTTGTTGACATGATTAGAATAGGTTCTGATTGAAATATGTTGATTTGGAAATGGTTTGGGTTGGAAAATATCATTTTTGGGTTTTCAACAGCGCTGAAGGATTCTGAGTTTTCGCAGGTTCGCCTAGCGAACCATTCAGCGAAGGGTAGCGAAGGTTCGCTACGGGTATTCGCCTAGCGAAGGCGTGAGCGAAGGTTCGCTAGAGTGTTCGCCTAGCGAAGTTTGGGTGTTTTAAATGTTGGTAGTTGCTGCCTTGGTTCACCAGGGGGTTCGCCTAGCGAACTTAGTGTCTGTTTTTATCTAACAGTTGGTTCGATGGAACATTCGCCTAGCGAAGGAGCTAGCGAATGCTCGCGAGGGATGTTCGCCTAGCGAAGCAGCTAGCGAATGCTCGCGAGGGAGATTCGCCCAGCGAACAGTGCTGTTCGTGTAATTTTGTTTTCTGCATAACTTTTGATCTGTGATTCGGTTTGAGGCGTGGTTTGATGCATTGGAAAGCCATTGAGCTGTACTTTCTTATTATGATGGTTTAGAATTTGTTAGCCGATTTTATTTTGTCGATAAATGTGAATAGTGTCAATGGTCGACTTTTGTCGTTTTAATGGTGCATATTTGACTTGTGTTATGCTTTATGGTGTTGCTTCGAATGTGGTATGACTTATGTGCTGTTGTATTGATGATTTGTGGCCGTAAGGCAAGAAAATGCTAAGTGTGGTATTTGATGATATATGCATAATTGTGAATGTGTGTATGTATGCAATGAGAATGTCATGAGTCATTGTATGCCAAGCATCATGATGTGCATTGTTGAACGTCCTGAGTGACGGTTTGATTCCCGAGGGGAATATGATATAACATCGTGTGCCTCGAAAATATGAGGCGATGCCTGAGGACTTAAAGCAATGGGTATAGACGATTGTGGGCTCCTTTGGAGACTTAAAGCAATCCTTAACGTCGTGTGCCTCGAAAATATGAGGCGATGCCTGAGGACCTAAAGCGACGGGTGAACATCGTAGGCCCGACGGGGAGTTACTTGAGATTCTCAGTAACGAGCGATGGTTCCAATAGTTCCTGAGTGGACTAATGACGTGACATGACGTGACAAAGGTAGTCGGTACCGCATGGCATGTGCATAGAGTCGTGGTGTCGGTCTCTGTGCATTTGCATTCATCATGAGTCATTTGTGCATGGAATTGTGAATGTGATTAATGAAATGGAATATGTGTGATTGTATTGTGAATGATTGACGTGCAGTGGTAATTGATACGTGTGAATTGTACTGTGTGTTGTTATAATTTATCTGTGTGCTTTGGTGGTGAGAATATGTTATTTGTGCATTTTTGTGTTAATATATAATTTTATGCAATTATATTATGGTTGTTTTTCTCACCCTTCTGCTGTTTTATAACGCTCTATGAGGCGTTGCAGATTAGAGCTGCTGGAGGTATTCCTTTTTGTGAAGCGTTGCGTCTTCATTATTTTGGTCGGTCGGCTCTGATATGTGACTCCAGGTAGTTAGGGTGGCCGCGTGCTATTATTTTGTATATCTGATGATATATTTTGGTTGTACATATGCTACCTGATGTATGACAAACTGTTTATATGTGTATATGTATATATGTTAATCAGATTTTAGATTTTCCGCTTTAACTCTAATTTCTGAAAAGTGGGTGTAAGGAACAAAGTTTCCTCTGTATGATTGCTACCCCACAGTTGCATATCATTATGGGCAGGTGTTGCATGTTATGGGTATGTTTGGTTACTTTGATGTGATTCTCCCTTTCTATGCCATGATGTTTCAAATATACTCTGATCAATTTTCGAATTTTCTTTTTACCGCTTTAATTGCGTGTTAATTGGGGGTATAGATTGGGGGCGTCACATTAAGTGGTATCAGAGCCAGTCCGTGTCAGTTGGGTTTGTTGTGTCGGTTGTGTCTGGCATATTGGGCGAGTTGTGTTGAGCGGGTTGTTGTTTAACTATAGTTTCTGTTTTGGACGAACAGAATATGGCTGGTCGTAATGATGCTGCTTTGGCTGCAGCGATGGAAGCGATGGCACGAGCTGTGCAGAGTGCACCGAATGCTGCAGGAAATGATGAGTTTAGAAAGAATAAGCCACCGGTCTTTAAAGGGAAGCATGATCCGGATGGTGCGCAGTTGTGGTTGAATGAGATTGAGAGGATTTTCAGGGTGATGGATTGTGATGACGATGATGATAAGGTGAGGCTGGGCACTCATATGTTACACGAAGAGGCTGATGACTGGTGGGTCAGTACTCGTCAGGTGTTGGAAGCTGATGAGGAGGAAGAAGAGATCACTTGGGAGGTGTTTAGCCGAGAGTTTCTAAGGAAGTATTTTCCCGAGGATGTCCGAGGAAAGAAGGAGATTGAGTTTCTAGAGCTAAAACAAGGTAATATGTCGGTTATTGACTATACTGCTAAGTTTGTGGAACTTGTGCAGTTTTATCCTCATTATGTGGAAGCGACTGCTGAATTTTCAAAGTGTGTGAAGTATGAAAGTGGTTTGCGTCCTGAGATAAAGCAGGCTATTGGTTATCAGAGGATTCGAAGGTTTGCTGATTTGGTGGAATGCTGTAGGATTTATGATGAAGATAGTAAGGCTCGTTCTGCTCACTATAAAAGTGTAAGTGACAGGAAAGGGAAACAACAGTTCCGTGGTGGTCCGTATGTGTCACCGGCTGATAAAGGTAAACAAAGGGGAACTTTTGATCGAAGGTCAGGTGGAGGAGGTATGTCTAATCCTATTAGGTGTTTTGGATGTGGTGAATTGGGTCATCGCCAGCATGAATGTAGGAAGAAGTTGGATAAGTGTTCTAATTGTGGTGGTATCGGACATGTTTTAGCTGATTGTAAAAGGAAGAATGTGGTGAAGTGTTACAATTGTGGGGAACCTGGTCACATTAGTTCGAAGTGTCCTAATCCGAAGAAAGCCTAGACTAGTGGGAAAGTGTTTTCATTGGCGGGAACTCAGACCTCAAGTGCAGATCGTCTGATAAGAGGTACTTGCTTTATTAATAATACGCCTTTAATTGCTATCATTGATACTGGAGCGACTCATTCGTTTATTTCGTCTGAGTGCGCGGAACGTTTGAATCTTGGGTTGTCTTCGATGGATGGTGAGATGGTTATTGATACTCCAGCGATGGGGCCAGTAACTACTTCTTTGGCGTGTTTGAGTTATCCTTTAGCCATTTATGGTAAAGACTTTGTGATGGATTTGGTGTGTTTACCGTTGGAAGGTTTAGATGTGGTGTTGGGAATGAATTGGTTGCAATTCAATCGGGTGCACATTGATTGTTATCATAAGCTTGTAAGGTTTCCTTCTCTTGTGGAAGATGAAGACTCGAGTTTCTTATCTACCAAAGAGTTGAAGAGACTTTTAGCGGATGAAGCTCAGTTGTTTGGGTTGTTTGCTTCATTGACTGTGGATAGTCAAGTTTCTCTTGATGTGTTTCCTGTTGTGTGCGAATTTCCTGAGGTGTTTCCTGATGATATTTCAGATGTGCCGCCGGTGAGAGAGGTTGAATTTTCTATAGATCTAGTTCCTGGTACTAGACCTGTATCTATGGCACCTTATCGAATGTCGGCATCTGAATTGGTGGATTGAAAAAGCAGTTAAGTGAGTTGTTGGAAAAGAGGTTCGTGAGGCCAAGTGTTTCTCCTTGGGGTGCTCCAGTTTTGTTAGTGAAAAAGAAGGATGGGAGTATGCGATTATGTATTGATTATCGCCAGTTGAATAAGGTAACGATTAAGAACAAGTATCCGCTTCCAAGGATTGATGATCTGATGGATCAGTTGGTTGGTGCTTGTGTGTTTAGTAAGATTGATTTGAGATTGGGGTATCATCAGATAAGGGTGAAGGAAGAGGATATTCAGAAGACGGCCTTTAGAACACGTTACGGTCATTATGAATATTCAGTGATGCCGTTCGGGGTTTCTAATGCGCCTGGTGTGTTTATGGAATACATGAATCGTATTTTCCACGAGCATTTGGATCGTTTTGTGGTGGTGTTTATTGATGATATTTTAATCTATTCTAAGTCTCGGGAAGAACATGCAGAGCATTTGCGTATTGTTTTGCAGGTTTTGAAGGAAAGGAAGCTTTTTGCCAAATTGTCCAAGTGTGAATTCTGGTTGTCTGAGGTGAGTTTTCTTGGGCACGTAATTTCAGGTAATGGTATTGCTGTGGATCCATCTAAAGTGGAAGCAGTTCTACAATGGGAGGCTCCTAGATCCGTTACTGAAATTCGAAGCTTTTTGGGTTTGGCTGGTTATTACCGGAGGTTCATTGAAGGTTTTTCTAAGCTAGCTCTTCCTTTGACGCAGTTGACTTGTAAGGGCAAAGCATTCATTTGGGATATTCAATGTGAAGAGAGTTTTTGTGAGCTGAAGAGAAGATTGACGACAACTCCGATTCTTATTTTACCTAATCCTAATGAACCATTTGTTGTGTATTGCGATGCTTCTTTAATTGGTTTGGGTGGTGTTCTGATGCAGGAAGGTAAAGTTGTAGCTTATGCTTCAAGGCAGTTAAGAGTTCATGAGAAAAACTATCCTACTCATGATCTTGAATTAGCGGCTGTAGTTTTTGTGTTGAAGATTTGGAGGCACTATCTCTATGGTGCAAGGTTCGAAGTCTTTAGTGATCATAAAAGCTTGAAATATTTATTTGATCAGAAAGAGTTGAACATGAGGCAGCGGAGATGGTTGGAATTCTTGAAAGATTACGACTTTGGCTTGAATTACCATCCTGGTAAAGCTAATGTGGTAGCTGATGCATTGAGCCGGAAATCGTTGCATATGTCCGCATTGATGGTGAAAGAGTTGGAACTTTTGGAATCGTTTAGAGATTTGAGTTTGGTATGTGAAGTGACATCGGTTAGTGTGAGGCTTGGAATGTTGAAAGTTACTAATGAATTTATGTTGTCGGTTAGTGAGAAACAAAAGCTGGATTTGAAATTCGTTGATTTGATGAGGAATGAGAATGTGGATTTCAAGGTGGATAATTTTGGTGTTTTGAGGTTTCGTGGTCGTATTTGCATTCCTGATGATGCGGAGTTGAAAAGAATGATTTTGGAGGAAGGACACAGGAATAACCTAAGTATTCATCCGGGAGCGAATAAGATGTACCAAGATTTGAAGAAGATTTTCTGGTGGTCTGGTTTGAAAAGAGATGTGGCTCAGTTTGTGTATGCATGTTTGACTTGTCAGAAATCGAAAGTGGAACATTTGAGACCTAGTGGTTTGTTGCAACCGTTGGATATTCCTGAGTGGAAATGGGATAGCATTTCGATGGATTTTGTGACGGGATTACCGAACACTCAGCGTGGGCATAATGCTATGTGGGTGATTGTGGACAGGCTGACTAAATCGGCACATTTTATTCCGATTGACATCAGTTTTTCTTTGGAGAGGTTAGCGGAGATCTATATCAGTGTGGTTGTGAAATTGCATGGGATTCCATTGAGTATTGTTTCTGATCGAGATCCTAGGTTTACATCGAGATTTTGGGAAAGTTTACAGAAGGCTTTGGGTTCTAGATTGAGGTTGAGTTCGGCTTATCATCCGCAGACGGATGGTCAGACCGAAAGAACTATTCAGTCTTTGGAGGATTTGTTGAGAGCGTGTGTTTTGGAACAAGGTGGTGCGTGGGACGGTTATCTTGCTTTGATTGAGTTCACGTATAATAACAGTTTCCATTCTAGTATTGGAATGGCACCTTTTGAGGCCTTATATGGACGAAGATGTCGAACGCCGTTGTGTTGGCACGAAACATGTGAAAGTTCGGTGGTTGGACCGGATTTGGTGCAACAAACGACAGAAAAGGTAAAGTTTATTCGTGAGAAAATGAAGGCTTCTCAGGATAGACAAAAGAGTTATCATGATCGAAGACGGAAGGACCTTGAGTTCCAAGAGGGTGATCACGTGTTTCTGAGAGTTACACCGGTAACGGGTGTTGGTCGTGCTTTGAAATCTAAGAAGCTTACTTCTCGATTTATTGGTCCTTACCAGATATCTGCGAGAGTTGGTGTTGTGGCGTATCGTGTGGCGTTACCGCCGAATCTGTCGAATTTGCATGATGTGTTTCATGTTTCACAGCTTCGGAAGTATGTTCCGGACCCTTCACATGTGATTCCGATGGACGAGGTTGAGGTAAGGGATAACCTTACGGTCGAGGCATTACCGGTTGGTATTTTGGATCGCGAGGTGAAGCGGTTGAGGGGCAAAGAGATTGCACTTGTGAAAGTGGCGTGGGGAGGCGCTGCTGAGGGTAATTTGACGTGGGAATTGGAGAGTAGGATGCGGGAGTCGTATCCGGAGTTGTTTGTATCAGGTAAGATTTTCGAGGACGAAAATTTCTAAGTAGGGGAGAATTGTAACGCCCCAGTTTTTGTATTTTTATTTAATTGAGTCGTTTTTGATTATTTTATTATTATGTTATTTTATTTTCGACTTTTATGTGAAAATATGTCATTTTTCATTGTTGTGATATTTTATCGGGTTTTGGGATCGTTTGCGAGATATTTGAGTGTGGGGGTATTTTGGTCATTTTATAATGTTTTTCATTAAGTTAGTAAGAAAAGAAAATAGAAAATAGAAAAGGGAAAGAAAGAAAAATAGAGAGAAAGAAAGAAGAAAGAAGGAAAAAGAGAAGAAAAGAGGAGAAGAGAGAAAAATTGGGATAGTGTGGAAAAATCATCAAGATCAAGTTCTAGAGTCGATTTAATCGGGTAAGGGTGCGAAACTCGATTATACTATGCTTGTATATGATTATGTATGAATGGGTTTGGATGATTCTCTTGCTTTCCATGTTTTTCACTTTTAGGTCGAAACGATAAAATGAGTAGAATCGATGGTTTAACGGTTGGAAATCGATGTAAAGGTGGTAGTTTGCTTGTTGACATGATTAGAATAGGTTCTGATTGAAATATGTTGATTTGGAAATGGTTTGGGTTGGAAAATATCATTTTTGGGTTTTCAACAGCGCTAAAGGATTCTGAGTTTTCGCAGGTTCGCCTAGCGAACCATTCAGTGAAGGGTAGCGAAGGTTCGCTACGGGTATTCACCTAGCGAAGGCGTGAGCGAAGGTTCGCTAGAGTGTTCGCCTAGCGAAGTTTGGGTGTTTTAAATGTTGGTAGTTGCTGCCTTGGTTCGCCAGGGGGTTCGCCTAGCGAACTTAGTGTCTGTTTTTATCTAACAGTTGGTTCGCTGGAACATTCGCCTAGCGAAGGAGCTAGCGAATGCTCGCGAGGGATGTTCTCCTAGCGAAGCAGCTAGCGAATGCTCGCGAGGGAGATTCGCCCAGCGAACAGTGTTGTTCGTGTAATTTTGTTTTCTGCATAACTTTTGATCTGTGATTCGGTTTGAGGCGTGGTTTGATGCATTGGAAAGCCATTGAGTTGTACTTTCTTATTATGATGGTTTAGAATTTGTTAGCCGATTTTATTTTGTCCGTAAATGTGAATAGTGTCAATGGTCGACTTTTGTCGTTTTAATGGTGCGTATTTGACTTGTGTTATGCTTTATGGTGTTGCTTCGAATGTGGTATGACTTATGTGCTGTTGTGATGATGATTTGTGGCCGTAAGGCAAGAAAATGCTAAGTATGGTATTTGATGATATATGCATAATTGTGAATGTGTGTATGTATGCAATGAGAATGTCATGAGTCATTGTATGCCAAGCATCATGATGTGCATTGTTGAATGTCCTGAGTGACGGTTTGATTCCCGAGGGGAATATGCTATAACATCGTGTGCCTCGAAAATATGAGGCGATGCCTGAGGACTTAAAGCGATGGGTATAGACAATTGTGGGCTCCTTTGGAGACTTAAAGCAATCCTTAACATCGTGTGCCTCGAAAATATGAGGCGATGCCTGAGGACCTAAAGCGACGGGTGAACATCGTAGGCCCGACGGAGAGTTACTTGAGATTCTCAGTAACGAGCGATGGTTCCAATAGTTCCTGAGTGGACTAATGACATGGCATGACGTGACAAAGGAAGTCGGTACCGCATGGCATGTGCATAGAGTCGTGGTGTCGGTCTCTGTGCATTTGCATTCATCATGAGTCATTTGTGCATGTAATTGTGAATGTGATTAATGAAATGGAATATGTGTGATTGTATTGTGAATGATTGTTGTGCAGTGGTAATTGATACGTGTGAATTGTACTGTGTGTTGTTTTAATTTATCTGTGTGCTTTGGTGGTGAGAATATGTTATTTGTGCATTTTTGTGTTAATATATAATTTTATGCAATTATATTATGGTTGTTTTTCTCACCCTTCTGCTGTTTTATAACGCTCTATGAGGCGCTGCAGATTAGAGCTGCAATTATTTTGGTCGGTCGGCTCTGATATGTGACTCCGGGTAGTTAGGGTGGCCGCATGCTATTATTTTGTATATCTGATGATATATTTTGGTTGTACATATGCTACCTGATGTATGACAAACTGTTTATATGTGTATATGTATATATGTTAATCAGATTTTAGATTTTCCGCTTTAACTCTAATTTCTGAAAAGTGGGTGTAAGGAACAAAGTTTCCTCTGTATGATTGCTACCCCACAGTTGCATATCATTATGGGCAGGTGTTGCATGTTATGGGTATGTTTGGTTACTTTGATGTGATTCTCCCTTTCTATGCCATGATGTTTCAAATATACTCTGATCAATTTTCGAATTTTCTTTTTACCGCTTTAATTGCGTGTTAATTGGGGGTATAGATTGGGGGCGTCACAATCTACCATATCCCAACCAAGTGAAACTCTGACTTCCACTTGTACCGAGAGAGGGGTACTCTAAACCGTTGGTACGACCGAAGTACCCAAAGAAGAATAGTCCTTAGTATAAGGGGTATTTGTAATACCCGCCAAGAGAGAGGTAGCTATGAGATCCTTTTTCATTTGTTGCATTGCTTCCTCGCTCTTCATCATATTTGCACATCCAATAAGGGAAACTTCGAAGAAAGAATTATTCAAGAAAACACTCAAGAGAAGTAATATTTCTATGCCAGTTACCAAAGATAGAATTTCTCTCATCCTCGATTCTAGTATCCACCAGTCAGCGGGTTTCAATGAACCTTTTCAAGCATTTCCTTGACGTTGTATCAGGTTGAATGATATCCCCGACATAACCAACCTCCTTGTAAAAGCCCATCAATTGCCTCTTCACGTATACCTCTTGTTCTGGACCGGGCAAGGTTTCCTGCCCTTAAGGGCCAGGCCCAATCCATCATAATTGGCGAACAGGCCCAATAAGCACAATATAGCCGTTGGGCACAATGTAGCCGTTGGGCGTGTCCCCTTCACGCGCAGAGTAGCTCACGCGACCAACTGCCTCCCCAGATATCACGGGAACAGTTAGAAAAACCACGCGCTTTGCCCTCCATCTGGCAATACCTCATTGGTCGATCAGACGCTTTGCTCGCCAACAATCTCTATAAAAACCCCCTCGCTTGAGAGGGGCAGGCATCATAAATCATATACTTGACTTCTCTTACTTGCTTTCCCCCCTTTCTTTTGACCAAATACTTACTTTGGCATCGGAGTACCTTACAGGTACCTCCACCCTTTTTTCCTCTCCTACGAGCAGCTACTCTTGTCCTACTCGAAGGCCGCGACGATCTCCTCCTGGTCCCCTCTGATCAGTGGCGCCGTCTGTGGGAATCTTCGCTTCCCCGTCTTTTTTTGAATTAAGATCCCTCATCTTTTCACCCAAAAGACCAAAGCTTTCATCTCTCTCCAAAACCCCAGATCATCACGGCTTTTATCAAGAGTGACATCCGACAAGAACCTGTGACCACCGCAGACACTACCGACAACGATGCTGTCGTCGGCCACATCCCGTCCAAAAACGTCCAGCGCAACGGTGGGCTACCTTCCCCAAAGCCTGACGAACAAAGACCACGAGCGCCAGCCGCGGAACTTTCCTTCGAACCCATTCTGGTTCCTCAAGGCGCAGATCCGACCACCACGGTGCTCATCGCCTCTTTGAACAACTCCAATCGTTTCATCCTCCAGCAGGGAGAAAAAATCAGTGCCCTCGAGCACGCCCTTCAAGAGCATCACACCTCGGAGACGCTGAACCTCTCCCCGCCTCCGCGAGTTCACTCAAAGCGGAGACGTGATAGTCCTTCCCTGGTCAAAGAGCGTCCAAGATCAGGGAGCCCAACACCCGACCTTGCTCACCGACATCGTCATTCTCCTAGGAAAACCAGGCACTCCCCTGTTTCCAAAAGACACCGACATTCGGACGAGTACGAGCATAGGCGTACCCGCGGACACTCTCCTCACCGCAGTCAAAGCCGCGACCATAGTAATTCTCCGTCGCTTTCTCACAGCTCTAGCAGTGACGACAAAGCTCGAGGCCCATTCACGAGAAACATTGTGGACACCCGGATCCCCCGCGGGTTAGAGAAACCTCCCACACTGGCTACGTACGATGGTACGTCAGATCCTCACGAGCACCTAGAGAACATCGAAGCTATGCTCCAGTACCATGGTGTCTCCGGAGCCATCAGGTGCAAAATATTTCCCATTACCTTGAGGAAGGGTGCGATGACATGGTTCAAAAGACTCCCTCGAGGATCCATCTCCTCCTGGCGCGAGCTCAAAGGCCAATTCACCCGCCATTTCACAGCGTCCCGGCCACATCCAAAGACGGAGGCAACGTTGGAAGCGATCATACAAGGTAGGGAAGAACCTCTGTGGGATTACATAGAGAGATTTAATATAGAGGCAGTGGAAGTCAGAACTTTCGATCACATGAAGAAGTACCTCCTCGAGAAAGAACTCCGACCAAAAAGCGACTTCCGCAAAGCTGTCGGGATCGAAGCTCCTCGAACACTGACAGAGCTTCTTCACATGGCCAAAGATTACATCCGCTACGAGGAGAAGGAAGCCGCATATAGTGCTCCGGACGCAAGAGATCGTGAAGCACCCCGGGCACCCAAAAAGGAGGAGCCAGAGCCATCCCGCAAGGGGAAAGAAAAGCGGCGGGAGGAGCGTCCCCGTGAAGGCAAAGGGCCAGCTGGCCGATTTAATGAATACACTGTTCTCACAACCTCATGCAAGCGTATTCTCTCCGACTACATCAACACCAAATTCAAACAAGGGGGTGTCAGGTTCCCTAAACCAACCACGTCTAAAGGAAACGTCGACAAAAGCAAATACTGTCGTTTCCACCGTAGTCACGGGCACGTGACAGAAGATTGCGTGCACCTTAAGGACGCTATAGAGATCCTCATCAAAGAGGGTCACCTGAAGCAATACGTTAAGAAGGGAGAGTCCTCCCGATGAGACACGTCTGATTCGAAGAAAGAAGCAGAATCAACCCCATCCAGTCCTCCCCCGCAGGTCGCAATGTCCGTCAGCCGACCAGAGGACTTCTTCGTTCCTGACCACATCGATCCGACTTCCCAGGCATCCGTACACAGCACCTGGGAAGCCTTTCCTGGGCCATGGTTATCTCATGTGGGGGTACCATGAGCTCACGATAGGATCCATCAAACGAAAGTTTGAACAACTGATAGATAGCAGGCCCGATCAGTTGTACACGATCGGCAAGGGTAAAGGGCGTTCATAGCCGATCACGTTATACAAAGAAGAACTCCCCGGAGGATCGCCGAATTCCCACATTCCTCTGCTGATCAGGGCCAAATTATCATCTACTGATGTGCGGAGAATCCTGGTCGACCAGGGCAGCTCCGTGGACATCATATACTCCAGCCTGTTTCGCGCACTGAAATTGAATAAGTCTAATCTCTCCCCGTACGTGGGATCTGATCTCCAAGGATTCAATGGAGCAACGGCCCGACCGTGGGGTTACGTGGACATACCAGTCACGTTTGGCGAAGAAGAGGCATCACGGACAATCAAAATGCAGTTCTTAGTCATTGATTGCCCGTCGCTCTATCAGTGCATCCTCGGCAGACCAACTCTCGCCGAACTCGTTGCTGTCCCCTCTACGGTCCACCTCAAGCTCAAGTACTATACTGATAAAGGACACGTCGCAACTCTGCACAGTGACATCGAGGCTGCTCGCAGATGCTTCGAGGCCGCCACAAAAGGGCAGAACCAGATCGCGACAACAGCAAAGTCGGCAAAGCACACCAGAGAGGACGAGGTTCCAGCCAAAGAGGGCCAGCCAGAGAAAAAGCCCACGCTTCCCGTGCACACCATTGACCTCGACAGCAGGCTTACTGAAGATGGAAACGAAGATCGGGACGAGGACAGAAAATTAGGAGTGACAAGCTCCCCGTCTCCTACACTGCTGCGACCAGTTCCAGATGGGGAATTCGAGATCATCACCTTCAGCAACAACCCCAGCAGGGGAGTGAGGATAGGCGCTGGTCTCCCCGAAGAGGTAAAGAAGGATTTGAAGAAATACCTCGACGACAACGCCGACATGTTCGCATGGAGTGCAACGGATATGCCCGGCCTTGATCCAGAAACTGCATGTCACCACTTGACAATTAATCCAGCTGCCCGCGCCATTGCCCAACGAAGAAGGAAACAATCCGAAGAAAAGGCACAGGCTGCCGAAAAGCTTGTACAAGACCTCTTAGAGGCAAAATTTATTTCTGAGGCCAGGTATACAACCTGGCTCTCAAATATTGTACTTGTAAAGAAAAATAATGGAAAGTGGCGCATGTGCATTGACTACACCGATCTCAATCGGGCTTGCCCGAAAGACGCTTATCCACTGCCGAGCATAGATAAACTTGTAGATAATTCCGCAGGTTTCAAGCTCTTGTCCTTCATGGACGCTTATTCGGGATACAACCAAATCCCAATGGCAGACGAGGACAAGAGATACACGGCATTCATGACCTCCTCGGGGAATTATTACTATAACGTAATGCCCTTTGGACTAAAGAATGCCGGGGCCACATACCAACGCATGATGAACAAAGTCTTCCGATCAGAAATCGGTGACATGCTAGAAGTATACATGGATGATATGATCGTGAAATCCCAAGAGGAATCCGACCATACCACCCACTTGCGCAAGGTGTTCGACCAAGCTCGAAAATGTAAAATGCGTTTTAATCCAGAAAAATGCACCTTCGGCGTGCGAGCAGGAAAATTCCTCAGATTTTACCTCACCGAAAGAGGAATAGAAGCAAACCCAGACAAATGCCGAGCACTCGTGGAATTCCCCACGCCGTGGTCGAAGAAGGTGATACAATCTCTCAACGGGATGCTCGCGTCCCTTGCTCGCTTCGTAAGCAAGTCCTCCCAGCACGCCCTGCCCTTTTTCAAATTACTCAGGAAGGAGGCAAATTTCGAGTGGACGGACGAGTGCGAGCAGGCCCTCGCCCATTTCAAACAAGCTCTGTCCGAACCACCAGTGTTGCCCCGACCAGACCGCGGGGAAACTATATACCTGTATCTCTCCGTGGCCAACGAAGCAGTAAGTGCAACACTTATTCGCGAGACTACTGACGGGCAGAAACCCATCTATTTCACCAGTAAAGCCCTACAAGGACCCGAAGTCAGATACACACAAATAGAACGGGTGGCCCTTGCTCTCATAATCGCCGCAAGGAGACTCAGATATTACTTCCTGGCGCACACTATCGTCGTCAGAACCGACCAGCCAATTAGGCAGCTGCTGAGCCGACCAGATATGGCGGGCAGGATGCTAAAATGGTCCCTTGAACTGGCCGAGTTCGACATTCACTACGAAGGAAGGAAAGCCCTCAAGGCGCAGGTCTTGGCCGACTTCGTGGCAGAGATGACTCCTGAATCGTTCCCTCCGGGAGGGACACAAGAATGGATCATTTACGTGGATGACGAGTCAAGCCTCGCGGGCAGCAGAGCAGGAATTATACTCGAAAACAAGGAAGGGAACCTGATCGAAGTGTCCCTGATCCTCTCCTTCAAAACATCCAACAATCAAGCCGAATATGAAGCCTTCCTCGCAGGATTACGACTGGCTAAAGACGTCGGCGCGAGGAAAATTAAAATCTGCACTGATTCCCAGCTTGTGGCATCCCAAGTACGAGGAGAGTACCAGGAAAAGAACGACCAACTAGCCGAATACTTGGCCATGGTGAAAGAAAAAATGACAGAGTTCGAAGCATGGGAAGTTCAGCACATCCCGCGCGAACAGAATACCCGAGCAGATATCCTCTCCAAATTAGCCAGCACCAGGAAAAAAGGTGGAAACAAATTCGTCATACAAGAAACACTGGCTAGCCCGAGCATTACAAAGCCCAACCTGGTAGATGTTAACGTCGTCGGAGACCCTCATTGTTGGATGACCCCGGTATACAATTACCTCACCAAAGGGGAACTTCCCGAAGACAGTAAGGAGGCCAGTGTAACTAAACGACGAGCCTGCTCGTACGTACTGGTCGAGGACAAGTTATATCGACGAGGGTTTTCCATTCCCCTGTTAAAATGTGTCGGCGAGGCCCAGGTCCCCGAAATCTTACAAGAAATCCATGAAGGCATCAACGCACAAGACTTAGGGGGAAGATCCTTGGCTTGAAAAGCTTTGCACGCAGGATATTACTGGCCGACCATGCAACACGACGCCAAAGAACATGTACAAAAATGTGACTGTTACCAGCGCCACGGGGACATGTATTTGGCACCACCCAACGAGTTGAAGACCCTCTCCTCGCCGTGGCCCTTCGCCTGGTGGGGGATGGACATCCTAGGCCCCTTTACAATGGGATCTTATCAAAATAAATTCCTAAACGTGGCCGTCGACTATTTCACAAAATGGATTAAAGCCGAAGCGCTCGCCAAGATCACAGTCTTCAACATACTGCGTTTCTACAAAAGAAACGTCCTTGCCAGATTCGGGGTACCCCAGGCCCTCGTAACCGACAACGGAACCCAATTCACGGACATAAAATTCCAAGACTTCGTCGCCAAATTGGGAACGAAACAGCACTTTACTTCGGTCGAGCATCCCCAGACCAACGGGCAAGCGGGGGCCGCGAATGGAGTAATCCTACGCGGATTGAAGCGAAGACTAGGCGAGGCCAAGAAAAGGTCGGTTGAGGAGCTCCACAGCGTCCTCTGGGCATACAGGACAACACCTCACTCCACCACCGGGGAAACCCCTTTCCGACTAGCGTATGGAACAGAGGCGGTAATACAGGTGGAGATAAGGAAGCCCTCTAGAAGGACAGAAGCTCCCCTCGACGAAGAAATGAACGATGAGGCTCTACGCGAGGAGCTCGATCTGGTCGAAGAAATAAGATCAGGGGCAGCCCTCCGTGAGGCCGCGTTGAAACAAAAAATAACGTTGCGACATGACGCCAGAGTCATAAAGCGCAACTTCCCCGTAGGCAGTCTGGTCCTGCGCAGAAACCAGAAGGATTCTCGCGAAGGGAAACTGGTAGCGAACTGGGAAGGGCCTTATAGGGTCAAGTCCAAAACGGGCACGAGAGCGTATTACTTGGAAACACTGGACGAAAAACAACTTGCTCGACCGTGGAATGCTAAAAAACTCAAGCAATACTATAGCTAAGTCCTTAACCACGAGGATAGACAAGTCGCCGACATAATCAACCCAAAACGGGGAGAATTGCGCGACCATCGTATCATGCCCTGGTGAAGCATGACACACATTACAACGCCGACCAGCTTCTGCTCATTAAACGAGCAAATCCTGTGCACAACGGGGATACCTCAACCGAGCTCCGCCGTTGCCGCACCAATCAGGCAGGACACCCAGCTCGCGATGGGAACAGTCCAAGCCTATGAGACTAGTACCTCAAACGAAGTCCTAGCCTCATCATGGGCAGAACCACTTCGCCCTCCTCGGTAGATTTCACGCCTATCCGAGCACACACATACATACAAACAAAAGAGCAAAGTCCATAATAAAACATCCACAAAATCCAAGTATATTAAAGTACCGGGTAGTGTCATAAATACAAAAAAGGGCAGCGTCCATACAAAGTGATAAATACAAATTGATAAGGGCACGCAGGCCCATAAAACATGCTAAAAACAACAAAGTCCTATTCTGCGACTTCACTCTCCTCTTCGGCTGGGACAACTTGACCGTCCACCACTCTGTTGAACAAACCCATTCCATCCGTCGTGAGCTGCACATCAGAGTTGAGGGCCTGCATCTGCTCCTTTGCAGCATTGAAGCCGAACTCAGCAGCTTTCAGGTTGTCCTCGCCCAGGATTCTAATCCTGCCGATCAAGTCAGCCCGCGACTTCAGAGACTTCTCGTCGTCATTTTCATCTTGGACAGCTGCAGCCAAACCTTCCAATTCAGTGATCCTCGCCTGCAGACGCACCTTCTCCTCGTCAGCCTCAAGCGCAGCTAACTTCAGCTGGGTCACCTCCGTCTGGAGCAGCACCTTGGCCTCCTCGTGACCTTCAAACTGTTTTAAATCGTTGAACAGCTTGTTGTTTTCTGCCTCCAGCTCGGCTATTCTATTCTGGGACGTCACGAGGCTTGCCCGAGTAGCAGCTTCATCGTCGGCGAGGACAAGGGCAGCTTCAAGGACCCTGAACATGCCCGCCGCATCCTGGCACAACTGTTTTCTCCTCACCTTGGAGTTGGCGTTCAAAATAGTCACGGCTTCAGAATCATGGACCTCTATCGAATCCCCTTCAACAAACAAATCTCGGCGCGTGTAGCAGGCGGGCAGGACAAAATGACCGGCACCGGACCCCCCGGGACCAGCGGCCACAGGAGTCCCCACGGCATCTCTCTTCCTTTTAAGAGAACCCTCCGGGGTCAGCGGCATCGAGGCTCTCTCCGGGACAGGGGTAGATCCAGCAGCAAAACTCTCCATCACTGTCTGCTTAGGCGCCCCGGCCTTGGTACCAGTGGTCGCCTTCTTGTGAACCTTCTCCGCCTGCGACCTCATCAAACGCTCGCGCATGTCAGCCATCATACCTGCGAACACATATATCGAGTCAGGACTAAGAATTCAAATAAATAAAACTAAACAGTGGAGCATACCGAGCAAAGTCATCGCATCATCGTCGTTGTCACACTCGAGGAGAGCTTTGACATTGATATATCTAGCTGCTCGGATGGGCCCATCATCCCCAACCAACTCTTTCCCGTCCCGATCAACTACGAAAGCCGGGCTAAAGCTCTCCACGTAAGCATGGAGGATCCTATACGACTCCTTATCCGCCGGGCAAAGCTGCTCATGCTTCACCAGAAACTGATTTGTCCTGCGCTTAAAATGGGTAGACCCATTCCAACGGAAAGATGGAGACCACACCATCCTTCTCCCGACGATCCACCATCACCCTCTCAATGGTCGAGATGCTCCTCTTTGCCTCCTCGGTGATAGGCTTCACGATTAGAAACCTATCCTTAAAGTTGCGTATCGAATCAGAATACGGCCAGAACAACCTACTCTGTTGCTTGAACAATACCCAACTCTGTTTCATCCCTTCCGTGCTCCGTTGGATCTGGAAGAGGCGGAAGAAGAGATCCGTGGTCGCCCCGATATTGAGATAACGACACACTAACTCGAAAGCCCGGATAAAAGCCAAGGCGTTCGGGTGAAGCTGGGATGGGCACAAGGCCAGATGGGTGAATAGGGAGGATTGGAAGTCAGTGAAAGGGAGACGCATCTTGGCCTTCGTAAACACGAACTCGTACATTGGAAAGCGCAATCCCGGATATGAGGAACAGATTCTATCATACTCCCCGGGGCGAAATGCTTTCCATGCCCGTGGAGCGTTTTCATCACGCCTCTCCAACAAGTCGAAGTCCCGTATCTCCTCGGCTGAGAAAGTTGATCGAAACGACAAAGGCTCATGTGCGAGCCAGTCAAGGTCCCCTCCTGCGACCTTGATATTCGAGTAATCGGCGGACACACTAAGCCCCTCCTGTACTTCATGTGTGCCAGGCACAACTTCATCGCGAGGTTCAGCCATTTCACCTGAAAAGCAGAGGAAGAGAAGTGAATTCGACATCCGCGATCAAATCCACCCTTCCACCACTAATCAAGTGAAAGGGAGTTAACAAATCTGAGGACAACCGCGTGCCCGTATAAACTACCTACCAATCGCTAGGAGAGGTCTCCGCGACCAGAACTCGCAGATATACATACAAGGACGCGTGTTCGCCTCACAGTCACGTCAAAGTTCCGAACATGCCTAGTGCTCGACTACAAACTAACTTCTACACCTAACCAGATTCTACAAGGATCTACGCTAACAAAATTCTACAAAATCCTAGAAAATCTTGAAATTCATCATGTTCTTCATAAAATTTCCAGGAATTCATATGTTCATCAAAGAACACATGAAGTTCAACCGGAAAACCTGAACTTCAACCAGAAAACCCATAAAAATATACAGAAAGGGAAGAACGAACTTACAAGTAAAAGAAGAGGTTGACGGTGGCGAAGAGAAGCTCCGGCGAAGAATTGATTGCAGAGCAAATAAGGCCAAAGAGTAAAAAACTTGTGAAATTGTGAAAATGAAACCTTCCCCCACCTTTTTATAACCACTTGATCGTGGGGAATCGTGAAGGTCATCATAACCTATGCGCCCCTAGGACTGACAAAGGCCATAAATGCTCACCACGTGTCACTATGACTCTTCGCCTGGTTTAGTTCAAAAAAATGCACTAGCCCTTGGCTCCCACGAGCAAGTTTCCCCGTCAAAATGAACAAGTCCGTGCAGGCCTGTGAGCAGAAGCTCCCATTTCTCCGAGGACGCTAAAAACCCTAATCTACATTTCGCGCTAGTAACTAACGACCACATCTGGTCGGGGCACGAATGGAACATTCTACGCGAGCAACCACTTCCCCGACAGTACGGTCGAACTCACAACTATCTAAAGTCATTACTCTCCAACAGAGCAACGACTTGGGGGGCTCCTGTTCTGGACCGGGCAAGGCTTCCTGCCCTTAAGGGCCAGGCCCAATCCATCATAATTGGCGAACAGGCCCAATAAGCACAATATAGCCGTTGGGCACAATGTAGCCGTTGGGCGTGTCCCCTTCACGCGCAGAGTAGCTCACGCGACCAACTGCCTCCCCGGATATCACGGGAACAGTTAGAAAAACCACGCGCTTTGCCCTCCATCTGGCAATACCTCATTGGTCGATCAGACGCTTTGCTCGCCAACAATCTCTATAAAAACCCCCCTCGCTTGAGAGGGGCAGGCATCACAAATCATATACTTGACTTCTCTTACTTGCTTTCCTCCCTTTCTTTTGACCAAATACTTACTTTGGCATCGGAGTACCTTGCAGGTACCTCCACCCCTTTTTCCTCTCCTACGAGCAGTTACTCTTGTCCTACTCGAAGGCCGCGACGATCTCCTCCTGGTCCCCTCCGATCACCTCTTCTTACGACAGATTCTCCTCCTTGTAAACGTAAGATTCGACCCCGTAAATAAATGATTTTGACTATAGAACTTGCAAAATAAATATGTACACACGTGTGAGAGCCTAGGTTCTATTTTACACATCTTTGCATGATCTTCTTGAAGAGATGAAATAAATGCTCCGCATTCGACTTTTCCCCTCTTATATTCACACTAATATTGAAAAACCTTGAGAAACTCCCAACTCCCATATGCAATTATGAAAGGATGATCATCAGGTGTTTCATAACACTAATCTCAAAGTCATTAAATGGAAGATGCAAACCCATGAGGAAGAATAAGCTCTCGTGGAAGGGGATGACACACCCATCATATTCAATACATATCCTTTTATCTCTAGATGGTGGAAATACTCCCTAGTCGAACGAAGACTCCACATCGGTCGAAGCATAGTCTAAGCCACCCTTGTGGACAAAAGCGAATGCAATCTCAAATATTTCTCGGTCCACCCAGTTGGCCGAAATATCTTTCTTTTCATTCCTTATCATAGTTGGAATGATCTCCAAAGTAAGAAGCCCTACTAAGAAAAATCTAATACAGAAAAAGGCATGATAAGAAATAAAATTCATACATAAACACTCATATTTGAAATTTCCAATTGACAAAGGAATCTCTCAAAAAAACAACGGTATCAAAAGTTTACTACCCAGGAAATCCTTGGAAAAAGGAGAAAGCAACAAGAAGATTTTGGCTCTATCTTAAGAAAATGGATCAACTACTCATGCATGCCAAGTGCCAACGAGTGAAGATCTCATATAAACTAAACCAAAGACTGGAACAATAAATATAGCGAGTATAAATGACAATAAAATACAGAAAGCAATTCTTTTGTAGGTCATGAGCAACATAAAAAGGAAAAATAATGCTCCAGAAGACTTTTATATGTGCCTCATCAATTAAAGATTGTATGATCCACTGCGCACTACCAACTGTTGGGATTTGATAAAAAACTGTTCAAAATACTCAACCATTCTAGAGAAGAGGAAACATCATCACCAGCTAGTGTAGGGATACACATTATTCATTCTCGTCAAAATGTCACCTATTACAAGAAGAACATTAATTGCGCCTGCTCTAAATGACACTGACGTCCCATTAAAGGCTTTTACTTCCTCAGACCCAGTGGTCAATTTGTAGCATGTATGGAAAACCAACATTCTACCAAGCAGAGACAAAGTCTAAAGGGTAAACTATCATGGGTCATCCACAAGCCCCGAGATGAAATTCCTAGTGATATAGTAAAGTAATGAAGCACACGAAATAAGTAGATCTTGTCTTCCCTGAAAGAAAATAGTTATGCTTACTAGAGTCTTACTAACTGTTAAGATTAATATGAAGGTTTACCGTGATCCACACCTCACTCCAAGCCTTTTGTTGTAAACTATTTTTCCTATTTAATATGAAATACGCACCATTTCTTAGATATTCAAATCCATTCCCAATATCACATCGATTTTTGTTCTCTTACTAGCTTGGGTGTTGGAGTTCTAACATTGTAGATCATCCCACTCTCCACCGTAATGGAAGTTTAAGTCCTGCATTATAAGCACCACTTCACAAATTCATTGAACAACGCTGGTTCCAAAATCAAACAAAAAGTTTGCAAGCTAAACCTGAAAAAATGATTGTTAGTAAGTTCTTGTGTGTGACCTATGTAAAAGCTTAGTTTGGTTCGATGATACCTTTTTAGCTTTGTCTGAATGTAGAACTTTATAACATAGAATATTAATATTTATAAATACATTATATTTCTCATTCCTTTTTGGTTCGATAATTTTACTCACAACACTATTATTTTTGTTGACACATCCATTACACTTCTAGAATAATTTATACAAAAAAATAGTATCAACAAAATGGTGTTGTTGCCGAGGATTGGCAAAATTTTAGCTTATTTGTAGTTATTATAATTTTAAGTTAAATTGTTAACTTTTGTTCATATTGTGTATATCTTTATGTATTTCTTTGTTGTTAATAATAACATGCTTGTCAGTTTATGCAAGATAAAGTTTTAGTACTTTTTTTATTCTGAAATTGAAAGGACAACTCGCCAACATCTATGAAAAGTAAAGAAGGAAAAAACTTCCATAATGGCTCACAACCAACATCATGATCCTGAAGTAATCGACAACCAAAACAAAAATAATGGAAATAACAACTAAATCAACACTAGTAGTAATGGTATACCATGCTTTAATATCTCGAGGAGACTAGCTAAATTGGGATGGCCTCCAAAAAAACACAATACGAATGGAGATGAGAATTGGGTTACTTTAAATTATTTATGCTAACCCTTTTGTAGGTTTAAATCATGAAGATTCTTGCACTCATCATCTATGAAGCACACACACCTCTAGAAGTAAGCTTGTCGCGGTGTTCGACACTTGTACGATACCCGTACGACACGTGTCGGAAAGGTCAAAGAAGTGTCGGATAAATCAGACAAGTATCCACTAAAATATTATTTCTTTCTTTGTTTCGACACTCTTTGAATCAATGGTTGACACCTGTATGGCACTCATTACACATATGTCAGACAATTCAAACAAGTGTTTTAAACAAAAATCTGTTTTTTTTTGCTACATCACACCTTTCTACATATTTTGGACAAATCTTACACAAATTTAAAATTTTTAAATGCATATTTAGCAGTGTTATCAATTAAGAATTAAAGACATCAATTTTGATTAGAATATTTTCAACTTTTAAAATCATATATAGATAAATAAAGCTGAAACACTCTTATATATAGCGGTGTCAGTATCCTATGTTTTGACATTATCGGTGTCGGAGTGTCCGTGTCATATCGTGTCCCGGTATCCGTGTCAAAGTCCATGCTGAAGGGGTGAGAACACACAAAAAATAGGGGTTTGAATTGGGTTTCACCAACTATGATATCTTTTGCGGAATTTCAATATTAATGCTAACAAGACAATAAAAATAAATTGACAGAATTTTTTTATCCTGGTTCACTGTTAACAAAGTTACTCCACTCCATCCACCAAGGGGATTTCGCCTTAGACAAGGACTTAATCTAATAATCTAGAAAGATTACAACCTCTAAGTGTTAGAAAACAACTTAGCTCTCTCAAGTATCTAGACTAACGACTTAGTCACTTAAGGAATCTAGACTTTGAAAAGTGTTTCAAATATGTGTACATAAATTACTTCTAAACAAGCAGATGACACAATTGAAGTACAATAACACAAAAGTGTTTCTAGCAAGATATGAGCAACAACTCCTTGCTAATTTACAAAACTATCTTAAGAATAATCTCCTAGAGATTTGCATCATATCAGCATAAGTTTTGTGAGCTTAAAAGCTTCTTTTAATGCTTCTTTCATTTCTTGTAGAGCAGCGCTCTAATTTGGTTGAGCATTGAGCATCTTCTTCTTGAGCTTATAACTTGGTGGTTGCTTCCGCCTTGCATACATACTTTCGTGTTTTCTTCAGCTCTTTAACTTCTTGTTCTAGTTTCTCTCTCTTGATTTTCTCTTATGTTCTTGCGGCATTTTGCACTTCGGCATTTAGTATTTTCACTTTGCTAGCAGCAACAGTTACAACAACAGCATTTGCGCTTGGCACACTCGCAGCTTGTGAGCTTGTTAAGTAGCATATCGTCAAGCATTCAGATCTTCAATATATAGAGCTTGAGAATAGATTCGTTGGATGGAATAATGTGAAACATATTCCAACTGTAATATCACAACGCTCACTTATAGGAATGGTCACATCATAATACAATAGAGTTGTCCTTGCGCCACCAAATCTAGGTAGAGGTCACAAACTACTTTGTACTTTTATATTCATTGAAACACGCAAACCATTCTTCTGTCTTCTAATCTTCAGAGGCTTTAGATTTATATTTGATGAGGCATGTAGAGAGATCAATATTTGTAACTTCAGAACCTAAGTCTTCAGAATCTCAGATCTTCGTTCAGCAGAACTAACTTAAGAGTCTTCAGCACTTGGTCTTTAGAAGTGATATCTTCAGAAACTTCAGAACTTGTTTAGCAGAACCTCGTCTTTAGAATCTTCAGAACTTGTTAAGCGCATATTTGTCTTCAGAGTCTTCAGAACTTCGTTCAACAAAACCTTGTCTTCAAAAACTTCAAAGCTTGAACTTTGGAAATGATGTCTTTATAATTTTCAAAACTTCGTTCAACAGAACCTTGTCTTCAGAAACTTCAGAGTTTGATCTTCAGAAATGACGTCTTTAGAATCTTCAGAACTTCATTCAAAAGAACCTTGTCTTTAGAAACTTCAGAGCTTGATCTTCAAAAATGATGTTTTTAGAATCTTCAGAACTTCGTTCAACAGAACCTTATCTTCAGAAACTTCAGAACATGTAGCAATAGAAGCACATCTCTCAAAAAGCCTTCAAGTCTTACTTACAAAGTCATAATCAGAGCCTTTTGTACAAATGTTCTTTAGAACCATTATTTTGAAAAGCATTCATGAATATTGACTTTAAATCTTGTACACACCATATGTTTTCTTCCATAATGTTTAGATTAGAATCTGATGACGTCACACGCCTTTCAATCAGATACAAATCTTATTTAGCAAAAGCTACATACTAGACAGAAACCATAAAGTACCAAATTGTTCTATGAGATACCATGTGCATTTATCATCAAAACGTAAGGCCAGATGCAGAACCACTCTTGTTCTTACACGTGCTTCATAGCTTATCATACAAACTTCTATGAGATATCAGAAACGATTGGATACAAAAAAGAACAAGAAAAATTGTGTTCCTTATATTATTCCCTCACTCCTTTCTAGGTAAAGCTAAATATTTATACCTATATATACCACACAAACCATGACCAACCAGAACATATTGGAGAAGAAACTCTTTAATTGGTTTTTATCTAAAAACGAATCCATGGAAGAAAAAATTACAATTTCTTTCTTTTGTTAAGGAGCAAATGAAATATTATGTGAAGTCTGGGAACGATAAAATTCAATGTTAAGAAGATGTCCAAACCATGACTTTGATGATTTGACTTAAATACACATATTTATAATGGGCCTTTATAACAAAGTTGTTACTTGATGCTACTATAGGTGGTTCACTAATGGCCTAAATTGAAGAAGATACAACTGTGATTATCAAGAGAATGACACAAAGTGATCATCGGGGTCAACACAACTGGCGTGAAAGTCAAAATAAACCAGGAGTGCTATAGTTTAATACAAGTGATATTATGCTTGAAAAGAATAAGCTTCTTATTTAGACTATGGAAGAACTTTAAAATAAATTGTCAAACTTCCATAATAATTCAGAGAAATTATAGAATCTTCTAGTAAGCCTAAACTAATTTCTTTGTGAGTCATGTGAAGCTGACCACCAGATTGGCTATTATCCCTATTGATGAGGTGATCGGTTATGTAAATAATTAAAGACATAATCCATACTAAATAGGCAACAACAATATCTAAGGAGGAAATAATTTTCAAATAGGCAACAGTTTTGAACAAGGATGAAGACATGATTGAACCATCCAACAAAAAATAATTTAATAAGTACAAAAACTATAAAGAGATTGGACAGAATGAAAGTCAAGAAATCTGATCAAAATGTCGTATTTCAATTGTTTGATTGAAGAAAACAAGATGATATGGGAAAATACCTTCGGTCGATATAGGCATAAGACATGGAATAATAAAGGGAAGATCATTGAAGTCCAAGTCTCATCCCCAAAAAAACATGTCATGGAAATAAAAATGCTCAAGCATTTTTCTTGGGCAAGTTTTGTATTTCAAAATTTCAAGCAAAATTTCTTTCATTTTTACTTTTGTACACATCAAAAGAACATGACAATGTATAACCAAAGAATTGAAATTTGTCTTTAATTCTCCCACTAATTTGGCAGGATAATGTGTCATGCAATGCACAAATTTTTAAAATTTATTCTCCCAATGCATTTACTGCATTTCAATTTACATTAAACCATCTTAATGTCATTTTTCAAAATCATTTAGAAAATCAAACACTTTCACTCTAATGCGATTTTGGAGAGAAAAGGCAATTGAAAGGTTGAATCCAAATCTCCCTCTCGTATCCAAAAGCAAATGTCCTCTCCCTACTACTCGCATTCTTTTCCAAAATCAAAAATAACATATGTGGGACTGCTTAATTACCTATATAGGTATATTTCTATCTTAGAGTTACCTTTTCTCGTCTTAAAATAAAAAATATGAGTCATTGAATATACTTTCTAATTAAGTTTAGAATCTAAATTAAGAAACATGCACACCAAGTGTTTCATAGTATGTTAGAACCATGTTAAGTTCTACCTTTTGGCTTTTTAGTGATTGGATTGAATGATGAGGGAAAGAAAATGACATGTACCATGTTATGCACTAAATTTTTTACTTGAAAAGCTTACATTGAAATATTATTATTGCTAAGAGAAGGATAACGTTGAACACTCATAACAAGTATGATACCATGTGTGTGCTAATATATAAAATGAACTAGAAAATCTTAGTACAAATTGAGCCCTAATACAACATTGACCTTATATGGGAATTCTATATCAATGTCATACCAACACAAGAAGAGCCACTTGAAAGATACTCTAGAGTAAGAAGTATGGAGATTAAGTATGATAAGAAAAAAAATCAATATATAGTTGGGAAATACCTTTGAGAAATCCCATCACAAGTTAGATGATTTTGCAAGAAGCACTTCTACAAAACTCGCAAATAACAACGCCCAAGTCACCACGGTTCTTCCAAACACCGTGGTGACATCTCTAAACTCAGGCGCTAACTTTTTATTTTATTTTTTAATTATAAATTTTTTAGGGTATAATAACGGTTGACGTTATAACCGATATGATACAATCAATCTTTCATGGGTTCGAATCTTGGCGCTCTCAAAATTTTTATTCATTTAACTTTAAGGTGCTCCTTTCTGTTTTATTTATTTTTAAATAAATAATAAAAGGAATATCACTACGATTAATATGAGTAATGTGAGATTTGGGTCGAGCTCATCTGTGTCGAAGGAGAGCTTTCATGTATTTCGACAGGAGGCAAGCATGCAGTCGAAGCTTGTTCACATGCTGATGCATGTTAGTTACATATAGTAGTCGAAGTTTGTTCTTATATGTATTCTGTCGAAATGTTTATATTCTGTCGAATTGGGATTTGTATTAAGGATCCAATTGTTTAGGTTTCTTGGGCTGCAAGTTACCTAGTTAGCCTATAAATAGGCTAGTACACTCAGTTTGTTGAGTGTGGCAAATTGTGATATTCACTTGTAATCATTTGTAAACTTTAATGAGAAAGTGAATAGTAAATAGAATTATATTTGCCCAATCCTTGTTGTTCTCTTCTTCTTCTTGTTTTCTTTTCCGTTAAACCCTTGTTTTGGTTCTTGATCATCAAGAAACCGTTTTATACTTTGCATAAAGACATAGTTTTTCCCAACAAATTGGTGCGGTGAGCGTGGAGAAGATGGCTTCAACAAAGTATGAGATTGAAAAGTTCACCGGAGTGAACGATTTCGGTCTATGGAAGTTGAAGATGAAATCCCTACTGGTGCAGCAGGGATGTTTGGAAGCGTTGAAGGGAATGGCAGCCATGGATGTTGCATTGACGGAAAGGGAAAAGACGACAATGATCGAGAAAGCACACAGCACAATTCTGTTGAGCCTTGGTGATAAGGTTCTCCGGCAGGTGTCAAAGGAGACGACGGTGTCGGGATTATGGGTGAAGCTTGAAAGCTTGTACATGACCAAGTCGTTGGTGAATCGTCTTTACCTGAAGCAAGCCTTGTATTCGTTCAAGATGAATGAAGACAAAGCTTTGGCTGAGCAGTTGGATTCTTTCAACAAGCTGATTCTTGATCTTGAAAACATTGATGTGAAGATTGATGATGAAGATCAAGCATTGTTGCTATTGTGTGCTTTTCCCAGATCGCATGCTCACTTCAAAGAAACTCTCTTGTATGGAAGAGAGTCCCTGACCTTTGAAGAAGTTCAAGCAGCCTTGTATTCAAAGGACTTGAACGAAAGAAAGGAGCAGAAACCTTCATCAGTTGGCGAAGGGTTGTCCGTGAAAGGAAGATCGTCGAAGAAAGATGGTAGGTTTGACAAGAAGAAAGGAAAGGTTCAGCAGAAGTCTTATGGTGGTGATATGTATGGTATCAAGTGTTATCACTGTAAGAAGGAGGGTCACACAAGAAAAGTGTGCCCCGAGCGCCTAAATAATCATGGAGGTAAGGACAATGGGAATGCAGCTATAGTGCAAGATGGTTATGAATCATCTGATTTCCTTGTGGTGTCGAGCAGTAACTCTTGCGAAGAGTGGATTATGGATTCTGGATGTACTTGGCATATGACTCCAAACAAGAATTTGTTTGAAGAATTGTGTGATCAAGATGGTGGATCAGTGCTGCTGGGGAACAATAAAGCTTGCAAGATTGCAGGTATTGGATCTGTTAGATTCAAGCTCCATGTTGAGTCAATAAAGCTATTGACTGGGGTTAGGTATGTACCTGATCTTAAGAGGAATTTAATTTCTCTTGGTGAATTCGACAGAAAGGGATATGTTTTCAAAGGAGAGCAAGGTATCCTGAAAGTCATGAAAGGGTCGAAGGAAGTCTTGAGAGCCGTGAAAAATCAAGGCTTGTATACCCTTGAGGCTGAGGTTGTAAGTGGTTCGACAAATGTTGTATCCACGAAACCTATGTCGAAAACAGAGTTATGGCACATGAGATTGGGCCATGTCAGCGAAAGAGGCCTAGTCGAATTGGGGAAGCAGAACCTGCTAGGAGGTGACAAAGTCGAAAAGCTGGAGTTTTGTGAATCTTGGGTATTTGGTAAATCCTGTAGGGCGAAGTTTAACAAAGGCAAGCAAAGAAAACATGGATCCCTTGATTACATTCATGCTGACCTTTGGGGGCCTGCAAGGAATCCTTCACACTCAGGTGCAAGGTATTTTCTATCCATCGTTGATGACTATTCCAGAAAGCTATGGGTATTCATTCAGAAGACGAAGGATGGAACTTTTGAGAATTTCAAAAGTTGGAAGGTTCTGGTCGAAACCCAAACTGGCAGAAAGGTTAAGAGGTTGAGAACCGACAATGGCCTTGAATTCTGCAACGAAGCGTTTAACAGTTACTGTGTTGAGTCTGGGATTGCAAGGCATAAGACTGTAGCAGGTACTCCTCAACAAAATGGCTTAGCTGAGAGATTTAATCGAACAATCCTTGAAAGGGTTAGATGCATGTTGGTTAGTGCTGGATTGAAGAAGGTGTTTTGGGCGGAGGCTGTTTCGACAGCAGCTTATCTGATAAATAGATGTCCCTCGACTGTGCTGGGAATGAAGACACCTGAAGAAGTTTGGTCGAATCATCCACCAGATCTCGACAAACTGGGAGTATTTGGCTGTTTAGCCTATGCTCACATTAGGCAAGACAAGGTCGAACCTAGAGCTCTGAGATGCATGTTCCTTGGATATCCTGAGGGAGTCAAGGGTTATAGGCTGTGGTGCCTAGAACCAGGTCACAGAAGATGTATCACAAGTCGTGATGTCGTTTTCAATGAGGTCGAAATGGCTTTCAAGAAAACTGGTGATGTTAGTCAAAGTGCAGAAATCTATGAAGAGGAGCTGGAACAGGTAGAGATGCTTGTTGAGGTGGAGCATAGTGATGCTGAAGTGCATAGCCCTGATGAAGTCGAAGAGCAAGATGCTGATGAGATTGAAGAAATTGTCAATGACTACCTAATAGCAAGAGATAGGTCGAGAAGAGTCATCAAGCCACCTCAGAGACTTGGTTATGCAGATCTTATAGCGTTTGCTTTAATCTCTACAAGTGAGGTACTTGACGAAGAACCTAGAGATTACAAGGAAGCTATAAGGAGTCGAAACAAGACTGAATGGCGAAAAGCCATGGATGACGAGATGAAATCTCTTCATGATAATAACACTTGGGAGTAGATTGAGAAACCTACAGGAGAAAGGTTAGTCAGTTGTAAGTGGATTTTCAAGGTCAAGGAAGGAATCGAATGAGTGATGTCGAAGCGCTTTAAAGCGAGGCTGGTTGCTAGGGGGTTCAGTCAGAAAGAAGAAGTCGACTTCAATGATGTGTTCTCACCTGTTGTAAAGCATAGATCAATTCGAATGTTGTTGGCCATGGTGGCAAAGTTCGACTTGGAACTTGAGCAAATGGATGTGAAGACATCATTTATGTATGGTGATCTAGATGAAACGATCCTGATGCGTCAACCTGAAGGGTATGCAGAAAAGGGTAAAGAAGATTATGTGTGCAAGCTGAATAGGTCTTTGTATGACCTGAAACAATCTCCTCGACAGTGGAACAGGAGATTCGACAAGTTCATGGCACATATTGGTTTCACTAGAAGTCAGTTCGATCACTGTGTTTACTTCAGATTTCGACCTGGAAACTCACTTGTTATGTTGTTGTTGTATGTGGATGATATCCTCATAGCTAGCAACAGTGTTGAGGATGTAACGAAGGTGAAGGCTGAACTCAGTAAGGAGTTCGAAATGAAGGATCTGGGAGCTGCAGCCAGGATTCTTGGGATTGACATCCGGAGAGATAGAAAGCAGTCGAAGTTGTGCTTATCTTAGGAGACATACCTACGGAAGCTTCTCGACAAGTTAGGTATGTCGAATTCGAAGCCTGTTGTGACACCTACAAATCCTCAATTTAAGCTCAGTACTACTCAAAGTCTAAGTACTGAAGCTGAAAGAATCTATATGAATAGCATTCCATATGCTAGTGTAGTGGGTTCTTTGATGTATGCTATGGTCTGTACGAGGCCATACATAGCATATGGAGTGAGCCTTGTGAGCAGGTATATGGCCAATCCTGGAAAAGCGCACTGGCAAGCTGTAAAGTGGATTCTCAGGTACATAAATGGGTATTTGAAAAGAGTCTTGATTTATGGTGGAGCCTGTGATGGTGATAGCATAGTCGAAATCGAAGGATTTGTTGACTCTGATTATGCAGGTTGTATGGATTCCAGAAAGTCTATTTCTGGATATGTTTTCACAATGTTTGGTACAACAATCAGTTGGAAAGCGACGCTTCAGAAGGTTGTTGCCTTATCAACCACTGAAGCTGAATATATTGCCCTAACTGAAGTTGTGAAAGAAGCATTGTGGCTTGAAGGTTTTGCAAAGGAGATGAAACTTCAAGGTCGAAGTATCACTGTTAAATGTGATAGTCAAAGTGCAATACACCTGTCGAAGAATTCAGCCTATCATGAGCGAACAAAGCACATTGATGTGAGGCTGCATTTCGTCAGAGAGATAATCGAGCGTGGTGAAGTCCAGGTGCTGAAGGTTTCGACTGAAGATAATGCTGCTGATATGATCACCAAGACGTTGCCAAGTTGCAAGTTCTTCCACTGTATGCAGTTGATAAAGCTGCATGATGAAAGCTAGTTGATTCCCTTTGTTGCTGAGTTAGATCCAAGGTGGAGATTTATGAGATTTGGGTCGAACTCATCTGTGTCGAAGGAGAGATTTCATGTATTTCGACAGGAGGCAAGTATGCAGTCGAAGCTTGTTCACATGCTGATGCTTGTTAGTTACATATAGTAGTCGAAGTCTGTTCTTATATGTATTCTGTAAAAATGTTTATATTCTGTCGAATTGGGCCTTGTGTTAAGGATCCAATTGTTTAGATTTCTTGGGCTGCAAGTTACCTAGTTAGCCTATAAATAGGCTAGTACACTAAGTTTGTTGAGTGTGGCAAATTGTGATATTCACTTGTAATCATTTGTAAACTTTAATGAGAAAGTGAATAGTAAACAGAATTATATTTGCCCAATCCTTGTTGTTTTCTTCTTCTTCTTCTTCTTATTTTCTTTTCCGTTAAACCCTTGTTTTGGTTCTTGATCATCAAGAAACCGTTTTATACTTTGCATAAAGACATCGTTTTTCCCAACAAGTAACCATTGTGATATAAAATTTTATTCATTTAACGTTAAGACGCTCCTTTGTTTTCATTTATTTTTAAATAAATAATAAAAGGGATATCACTACGGTTATTATGAGTAACCGTTGTTATATAATTTTCTATTATTTAAAATATAATTACGATTATTCTTGTAAACCGTGACGAAAAGTTATATTTTTTAATATATATTTTTTGCCCAATTCATAACAGTCGTTTCTCTCTAAAGAAAACCCTAACACAACCCTCTCCTCTCATGAATCTTAACCAATACTATAATAAGTGAATGGCGAAAAGAAACTTAAAGGATATCTGATGGGAGCAACGTCCGGCGCAAACTCCTACGGCGACGAAGATGGTATGTTCTCCTGCTCTCTTCTTTCTACTCTTCTTCTAGATGTTGTTGATGTTTAGAATTTAGGATTATTGTTTTAGGGTTTGGTTTTAGGATGTTGTAGAAAACATTATGTTGTTGATGTTTTAGGGTTAAGTTTGAAGTTTATTGTGTTTCCTTGTAGATACATGGTGATGATGGTGGTAGCAAGCGTATGGTGGTAGCAAGCGTATAGTATGGTGATGGTACATATGGTTTTTGTTGCCATGGAAAAAAAATATGAGAAGTATGAAGTTATTGTATAAACTTCAATCACCTTATATGTTTTCTTCATGGCATCACAAACTAGATGAACTTAATATATCTTGATTTGTTACAGTTCCACGATTATTTTCAATAAGAGGTGCGTTATTGACTCAATGTATCTTGATTTGTTAGAGTCTCACTTAGGTTTTGTTTCAACTATAGCTGAATTTGTTTTGAATACTAATAATTTTATTTTATTTGAAATAGCAGAAGCTGTATAGTAAAGATGATACATGGTGATGATGATGGTGGTAGCAAGCTTATAGTATGAGTTGATAAGGTACATATGGTTTGTGTAGCAATGGAAAAAAATACAAGAAGTATGAAGTCATTGTGATATTGTATGTTGTTAGTGTTTTGTTGCTAAAATAATGTATGTTTTTTTTATTGTGTTGCATGGATTTGTTGTGTTGTTGTATGTTGTTGTTGTTGACAAATGTTCTCAAAACAAGAACAAAACATTGCTAACTCACAAGAAAGAGGCTTCTTGTGACTTAACAATGTTTTGTTTTTTAAATTCTTATACAGGTTGACAGGAGATGAAGTTTAGTTTATTATATACTATGTATATTGTTTGTTTCACTAACCTTTTAATGAAAATGCAATCATTTAAATTGACATAGAAACTTATAATCTTAAAATTAAGATGTATTTGAAAACCAACCTATATCAATCAATGTTTTCTGAATTGCGTGCATCTCATTATGCACATTTTATGTTCCTTAACACATAATATATCGTTCAATGGTTTGTTTGCTTCAATACATCGATATCTACAGTTTTACATTAACTCGTCGTCGTCGCTTATCACCGTGATTGTTAAGATCATGATTGTTATGATGATAAGTCATCATAACAATCATGATGATAAGCGACGATGATAAGGTAAACTATAATAAAAGATATCGATGTATTGAAGGAATCCAACCATTGAACCATATATGTGTTAAAGAACATAAAATGTGCACGATGAGACGCGTGCAATTCGGAATACAGTGGTGTTTTTAAGTTGGTTTTCAAGAATAGTTTAATTTTTAGAATATATAGTTCTTTACCAATTTTAATGGTTGTATTTCTTTAATGAGGTGTATGGTAAAACAAGCAATATATGTTGGTATATAATAAACTACGGGTACTTTCCACAACGGTTTTCTACATTAACTATTACCTAATGTAATTTATTTGCTGCTGTTGGGTTTTGAACCCAGTACCGTATATATCACAACGGTTGTTAAGCATAACCATTGTGATATACCACGTGCTTTCCATAATATAACAAAGGTCCCAGGACCGTGATTATAAGCAGCGCATTTACGACAATACTCTACATAACAACGCCTTGATCTGTGTGATTATATGTATTTTCCAACCGTTGTTAAATGTGTTTTCCGTAGTAGTGAAGATAGATGACGGCTAATTGGGATTTTGAAAAAATTGCTTTTGATATCTGTAGGGAGGGTAAATTTTATTAAACCAATGCGAAAAATTATTTACTTCTTAAAGAAAGACCTTAAATTGGAAGCTAAAATGTAGGTGACCTTTATCATCAATAATATCATTCCCAAAAATTCATATCTCAAGCATCACGATGGATGTGGAAAAGGTGGTGTGATATATAATGCAAGATGGAGAGGTTGACATTGCGAGACTTACATCTAGTATGATGGATTTGTTTAAGTTCTTCTAGATACCATTTACTTGATCCAAATATAAATCACATACCTAAATCTAAACAAGTAAAAGGTCATTTCCCATGTATTTTATAAATAAAGTAGTATAGCGTTGCCTTGGGTAAATCCTTTCTCTGTCAAGAAAATACTCATTTTCTCATAACAACGTCAAAGGGCTCGTTTGGACCTACAGAATGATAACTTTAGTTTTAAAATAAAGTTCAGGTTCTCATGGTTCCACATTTACAAACTCGTTAATAAAAATGACTTGATGTCTATTTGATAAGTGTAGAAAATGGGTTTTGTTAAAAAAATATTAACATAAAACAAAAGGAAATAAAATAACATAATATTAAAGATAGACATTTTTTAGTTATGTTGCAATAGTTATGATCACATGCATGTCAATTATCAGTTATGTAGATTTTAAACATCAATCCATATCATCACTTGAAGCTTAGTGTCACGCCTTAATTTTTCTCACCATTTGCTCTGGTCATTTTTAGTTCACTTGCATTGCATGCATTGCATTTTAGGTATGATTCTTTTGAGTTCAAATAAAAGTCATCCATGAAGGACTTGTGTAATACCCCGTATTTTACTCCGGAATATTATATTATGATCGACTGAGCCCAGTGTACTCTGAGAAATTATTGAATAAAATAATTAGAGCAACTGTGGAACTTAGAATAAATCCAATTAATATTATCTGACTCTGAGGTATTTTATTAATTTGGACTTAAGAGACTTTTTGGACATTTAGTAGTATTATTTCTAATACTAGTTTACTACTTATTTCCTTTTCCTTCCATTTTCCAAAAAAAAAAGAAATAGATAGTAAGAAAGAGAGAGAAAGAAGAAAGAAGGAAAGAAAAGGAAAAGAAGGAGAAAAAGAGGAGAACGAGGAATTTGAAGAAAACCCAAGAACAAATCATCATCCAATCCTTGCCCAATCTTCTCATCATCTTCATCTTGCTTATCTCAAGGTGGGTTCTAGTTAGAAACCTTATTTTAGGTTTTTGGATAGTATGAGTTTTTAGGTTAGAATGTTGAAAACAATGTTTTAACGGTTGGAAATTGATATAAATCGAAATGAATGATCAATATACTTGTAGAAACATATATTGATGCTTGTTTTAATGTTTTGGTTGATTTTGGTTTGATTGGAAATGTTAGGTTTTATAGAACTTGTGTTCTTGAGAAAAAACCATGTTTTTGGAATGTTGTTGTTCAAACCATGCTCAACCTATGTTATTGTACCTCTGTTGGTGGTTGATTGTGGTTTGTAAGAGGTTTGGAGGTGTAGGAGTTTTCTGTTTTGCTGAGGCATTTTTCTGAGTTTCGCAGAGCGCGCTTAGCGCGTAGACTCCGCTCAGCGCACAGTTGAAATCCTGCAACCTCGGATGGCAGAGAGAAGTGCGCTCAGCGCGCTCAGGAAGGGCGCTTAGCGCGACCTGGGACTTGGGATTTTATTCCTTAAGTGAGGAAATTCATAACTTTAGACTCGTTTATCGGATTCGATCATTCTTTATATCGATGTAAAGCAGAGGAAATATTCTATGCAATGGAGATGGAATATGTCGAATTTACCGACCGATTAAATAATCGAGAAAGTTCCAAAAGCGATATATTTATGTTTTAATTGTTATATATTGTTCTACTATGCAAATATGATATGTTTTGCCTATCCTACTATTGTTTAGCATGGTTGTAAGTGAATATGAATGCAAATATAAAAATGATATAGGAAGAGTGAGGAAACCTCAAACTTGAACTATAGGAGAATCTAGTAAGGAACTAGAAATTGTAGACAACTCTAGATGGCGATGCTCGGGCACCTGTTATTGGAAGATACATCCTTGCTGAGTATTGGCCTAGTTGAGAGTGAAACACTAGTATGGAACATGTGGTTAACCTTTGTGGTTGTGAAAAGGCAAGAGTGGCCTTAAGGCGTTATAGCCTTGTGATTGTCGAAAACAATCGTATTGTTGTATGTGATCATGTAATCGTAACCGGTATGTTTGAGTGTAGTTTCATGGGTCTCGAGCTCCTCTGAAACGGGTACACAATTACTTGGTAGGTTTGATTCCCTACGTGTAGTACGATTGGAGCCTATGCTATGGGTAGAGACTTGTGATGGTTAACAGTCCATGAGAAGTGATGGTTCACGGTTAACAGGCCGATGATCACGAATCCAATTCGTATGCCAAGTAACTATAAGGATCTATGACTCGGGTCGCCTTCTAGACGTAGAAACGGACGGGAAGACGAGATGTCTTGGTATGGTTATCGATTAGTGATGTTGTGAGTTAATGAACTCATGTCATGTTTCCATATAGTGTGAGAATTATAAAGTGTGAACTCAATGGTCGTTTTCCCTTTTCCCCAGACTTGAGTTAGGATTGTTAGAACCTTGATAATTCGAGAGAACCCATAAGATAGGGAACTCACTGAGATTTGATGTATCTCACCCCACGTTGTTGATGTATTTCAAGTGCTTCAGGTTCCGAGAAGGGCAAGGATAAGGGCGTGTGGTCTTTTCCTTGCTTGTTGATGGCTAGCTTTCGTAGTGGAGTTTATTTTGAGATCATTGTGATCTAGTTCTTAGTTTTTATCTTTTGAACATCTTATGTATATTATGCCTTTAGAACTTTTAGTTGTTGTATTTTGGGGCATGTAATATATATAATGTGTTAACTAGGAGCTTATGGTGTTTCAGTACCAAACACTTGGATTCATATATATCATTTATGCTTTGATGTATGAATTTTATATAAGGGTGTTACAGTTGGTATCTGAGCAGGTCGTATCCTCGACCTAGCCATGAAATAGTATAAGTATTTCTTTCCGTTTCATATGCGTTGTGTCGCCGTTGGTCTTAAGTGTTAGATGTATTGAGCCTGATCAACTTAATCCTATCTATATGACGTTTAGGAACATGGCTGGCGGACGCAGAAACCGTGGTAGATCCAGAGCGAATCATCCCGTGGCGAATCCGTCGGGCGGCGATGGGAATGCTCCCTTGTATCAGTTTTTGCAACAGATGCAGCAGCAGTAGAACAAATTCATGCAACAGATGATACGACACATGAATGGGGGTTTTCATCCTCAGGTGGTTGTTCCAGATACTGTAAGTGGGAATTTCCTGGATTTCATCCGCATGAACCCTCCAGAATTTCATGGTGGAGTAGATCCTGTGAAAGCTCACGTTTGGGTGGTCGGGATAGAGAGAATCTTTCAGATACTTCACTGTAGGGAGGAGGACAAGGTAGCGTTTTCTTCTCACTCATTGAGAGGTCCTTCTAAGAGGTGGTGGGATATTGCTTCAGCTTTTATGACTATTCAAGGTGTGCCTAAAGTGTGGGAACAATTCAAGGCTACTTTTATGGAGAAGTACCTTCCTAGTTCTTTAAGGATCCAAAGAGAATTTGAATTCCAAGAGTTACAACAAGGTTATGTGATGGAGAACGATTTGAGGAGTGTTCAGACAGAAGGGAATTCGCGTAGGTCGAACCGGAATGATTATGAAAGGTCAAGCCCATAATTTAGGCCAAGGCAACAAACCTTCAAAGGGAAACAAGTGCAAAGTAGTAACCCTAATACTCCTTTTTTGTGCCGGTTGTACAACAAGTATCATTTTGGGAAGTGTAGAGATAGAGCCTCTAGGTGTTATCATTGTGATGAAGTGGGTCATTTGGCAAGAAACTACCCGCAGAATGGGAATCAGACACAGGGGAAGAATGCCGGAAGAGTTCACACTTTGGATACAAGGAGGAAGAAGAGTGACAACTCTTTAATAGCGGGTACGTGTTTCGTAAACGGACATCCTTGTTTTGTTTTATTTGATTGTGGAGCAGCACACTCCTTTGTGTCAATGCAATGTGTGAAATTGTGTTTTGTCCGAAGTTAAGGGAGTAGCGACCTTCAGGTCTTGTGTATTTCCGGTAGCCTGTGATATTTCAGAAGTTTTCCCCGAAGATGTCACTTCTCTTCCTTCGGTGAGAGAAGTGGAATTTTCTATTGACCTGGTACCAGGAACGGATCCTGTATCTGTTCCTCCGTATCGGATGGCACCGCTTGAATTGAGAGAACTAAAGGAACAATTGGAAGAGCTTATGGCTAAGCATTTTGTTAGACCTAGTGTCTCACCGTGGGAAGCTCCAGTATTATTAGTGAAGGAGAAGGATGGTGGGATGCGGTTGTGTATCGACTATCGTCAGCTGAATAAAGTCACAATTAAGAACAAGTATCCCCTACCCAGGATAGACGACCTGTTAGATCAATTGAAAGGAGCCTGTGTGTTCTCGAAGATTAATTCGAGGTCAGGTTATCACCAGATTCGAGTGAAGAGTTCCAATGTACCTAAGACTGCATTTAGGACCCGTTATGGTCATTACGAATTCTTAGTGATGCCTTTCGGTGTGACTAATGCTCCAGCTGTTTTTATGGACTACATGAACCGTATATTTCAAGCTTACTTTGACCAGTTTGTTGTAATCTTCATTGATGATATTCTTATTTATTCTCGTACTTCACAAGAGCATGAAGAGCATCTGAGAATTGTTTTATCCGTGTTGCAAGAGAAGCAACTTTTTGCTAAGTTAAGCAAGTGTGAATTTAGGACTGGCAGGTTATTATAGAAGGTTCTTCGAGGGTTTCTCTCAGTTGGCTTTACCAATGACGAAACTTACCCGTAAAGACTTTGCTTTTGAGTGGAATTCGAGTTGTGAGCAAAGTTTCATGAAGTTGAAGGAAAGACTGACAACGGCTCCTGTGTTAATCATACCTGATCCTAACAACTCTTACGAAGTGTTTTGGGATGCTTCTAAGATGGGATTGGGGGTGTTCTGATGCAAGGCGGTCAGGTAGTGGCTTATGCCTCCCGACAATTGAAAATTCATGAACAAAATTATCCAACTCCTAATTTGGAATTGGCGGCGGTTGTGTTTACACTGAAGATGTGTCGGCATTAGTTGTATGGTGTACGTTTCGAAATGTTCAGTGACCATAAGAGTTTGAAGTATTTATTTGACCAAAGGGGGTTAAACATGCGACAACGAAGGTGGATGGAGTACTTAAAGGATTGTGATTTAGAATTGAAGTATCATCCAGGAAAAGCGAATAAGGTAGCAGATGCATTAAGTCGGAAAGTAGTTCATAGTATGAAATTGATTATTTTGGAATATGCTTTGTTGGAGAATTTTAGAGATCTTAATCTTCAGTTTGTGTGGACTCAAGATGGTGCAATTATGGGAAATTGAATGTAAATTCTACTTTAAGAGTTGAAATTCAACAAGGACAAGTATTGGATGGGAAGTTGCAAGAGATGCTAAGTCAACCGGATTTTGTGCACGCTAGCGATGGAATGATTATGTTTAACCAAAGAATTTGCGTTCTGAACAATGCGACTTTGAAAAGAAAGATTTTGTAAGAAGCGCATAAAGGTGCTTTTACTTTACATTCGGGTTCTTCAAAGATGTATCAAGATTTAAAGAAGGACTATTGGTGGTCTGGTATGAAAAGAGATGTTGCGGTCCTTGTGTCGGAATATGCGGTGTGCCAACAAGTTAAGATTGAACATCAAAGACCGGGTGGGTTGTTGCAACCGTTAAACATTCCAGTGTGGAAGTGGGACAGTATTTCTATGGACTTGGCAGTAGGTTTACCCCGTACGCAAGGTGGTTATGATTCGATTTGGGTGATTGTGGATCGACTAACGAAATCTGCGCATTTCATAGCCGTGAAGACTACCTTCAAAGCGAGTCATCTTGTGAGGTTATTTATTGCGGAAATTGTAAAATTGCACGGTATTCCCTCTAATATTGTGTCGGATAGAGATCCGAAGTTTACTTTAAGGTTTTGGAAAGTTTTTCAACAAGTTATGGGTACGGAGTTGCGTTTGAGCACGTCTAATCATCCTCAGACGGATGGTCAAACTGAACGAACAATACAAATAATGGAGGATATGTTGAGAGCTTGTGTACTAGAAAGTAAGGGTAATTGGAAAGAACTACTACCATTGATTGAGTTCTCTTATAACAATAGTTACCATGCGAGCATCGGAATGGCTCCTTATGAAGCTTTGTATGGAAGAAAGTGTAGGACACCTTTGTGTTGGGCGGAAGTTGGGGAAGATAGAATCTTAGGACCCGCCCAAGAGACTATAGAAAAGATTCGAATGATCCGCGAGAAAATTAAGCAAGCACAAGATCGACAAAAGAGTTATGCGGACAATCAAAGAAGACCTTTAGAATTTGAAGAAGGTGACCATGTGTTTTTGAAAGTCACTCCTAGATTGAGATTGAAAGGACCGTTTAAGTCACGTAAGTTAAGCCCGAGATACGTAGGACCGTATCAGATCTTAGAACGGATTGGTGAAGTAGCTTACAGATTGGCCTTACCGCCTTCTCTGTCACAAATGCACGATGTTTTCCATGTATCTCAACTTCGGAGGTTTGTTCCGGATCCTCTTCAGCCAATTCTACCGGATACTATTGAAATAGAAGCAGACTTAACGTTAAGCCTCAACCGAGCCGCATTGTGGGAAGAGAAACGAAAGTATTAAGGAACAAGGACATTTCTCTCGTTAAGGTGCAGTGAGATGTAATGCATCCGGGTGATGCAACTTGGGAACTTGAATCGGAAATGCGAGATGCTTACCCTCATCTGTTCAGGTAATCTTTAAATTCGAGGGCGAATTTCTATTTAAGGGGGGGAGGATGTAATACCCCGTATTTTACTCTGGATAATATTATATTGTGATCGACTGAGCCCAGTGTACTCTGAGAAATTATTGGATAAAATAATTAGAGCAACTGTGGAACTTAGAATAAATCCAATTAATATTATCTGACTCTGAGGTATTTTATTAAATTGGACTTAAGAGACTTTTTGGACATTTAGTAGTATTATTTCTAATACTAGTTTACTACTTATTTCCTTTTCCTTCCATTTCCAAAAAAAAAAGAAAAAGATAGTAAGAAAGAGAGAGAAAGAAGAAAGAAGGAAAGAAAAGGAAAAGAAGGAGAAAAAGAGGAGAAAGAGGAATTTGAAGAAAACCCAAGAACAAATCATCATCCAATCCTTGCCCAATCTTCTCATCATCTTCATCTTGCTTATCTCAAGGTGAGTTCTAGTTAGAAACCTTATTTTAGGTTTTTGGATAGTATGAGTTTTTAGGTTAGAATGTTGAAAACAATGTTTTAACGGTTGGAAATTGATATAAATCGAAATGAATGATCAATATACTTGTAGAAACATATATTGATGCTTGTTTTAATGTTTTGGTTAATTTTGGTTTGATTGGAAATGTTAGGTTTTGTAGAACTTGTGTTCTTGAGAAAAAACTATGTTTTTGGAATGTTGTTGTTCAAACCATGCTCAACCTATGTTATTGTACCTCTGTTGGTGGTTGATTGTGGTTTGTAAGAGGTTTGGAGGTGTAGGAGTTTTCTGTTTTACTGAGGCATTTTTCTGAGTTTCGCAGAGCGCGCTTAGGGCGCAGACGCCGCTCAACGCGCGGTTGAAATCCTGCAACCTCAGATGGCAGAGAGAAGCGCGCTCAGCACGCTCAGGAGGGGCGTTTAGCGCGACCTGGGACTTGGGATTTTATTCCTTAAGTGAGGAAATTCATAACTTTAGACTCGTTTATCGGATTCGATCATTCTTTATATCGATGTAAAGCCGAGGAAATATTCTATGCAATGAAGATGGAATATGTCAAATTTACCGACCGATTAAATAATCGAGAAAGTTCCAAAAGCGATATATTTATTTTTTAATTGTTATATATTATTCTACTATGCAAATATGATATGTCTTGCCTATCCCACTATTTTTTAGCATGGTTGTAAGTGAATATGCATGCAAATATAAAAATGATATAGGAAGAGTGATGAAACCTCAAACTTGAACTATAGGAGAATCTAGTAAGGAACTAGAAATTGTAGACAACTCTAGATGGCGATGCTCGGGCACGTGTTGTTGGAAGATACATCCTTGCCGAGTATTGGCCTAGTTGAGAGTGAAACACTAGTATGGAACATATGGTTAACCTTTGTGGTTGTGAAAAGGCAAGAGTGGCCTTAAGGCGTTATAGCCTTGTGATTGTCGAAAACAATCGTATTGTTGTATGTGATCATGTAATCGTAACCGGTATGTTTGAGTGTAGTTTCATGGGTCTCGAGCTCCTCTGAAACGGGTACACAATTACTTGGTAGGTTTGATTCCCTACGTGTAGTACGATTGGAGCCTATGCTATGGGTAGAGACTTGTGATGGTTAACAGTCCATGAGAAGTGACGGTTCACGGTTAACAGGCCGATGATTCCGAATCCAATTCGTATGCCAAGTAACTACATGGATCTATAACTCGGGTCGCCTTCTAGACGTAGAAGCGGACGGGAAGACGAGATGTCTTGGTATGGTTATCGATTAGTGATGTTGTGAGTTAATGAACTCATGTCATGTTTCCATATAGTGTGAGAATTATAAAGTGTGAACTCAAGGGTCCTTTTCCCTTTTCCCCGGACTTGAGTTAGGATTGTTAGAACCTTGATAATCCGAGGGAACCCATAAGATAGGGAACTCACTGAGATTTGATGTATCTCACCCCCGCGTTGTTGATGTATTTCAGGTGCTTCAGGTTCCGAGAAGGGTAAGGATACGGCCGTGTGATCTTTTCCTTGCTTGTTGATGGCTAGCTTCCGTAGAGGAGTTTATTTTGAGATCATTGTGATCTAGTTCTTAGTTTTTATCTTTTGAACATCTTATGTATATTATGCCTTTAGAACTTTTAGTTGTTGTATTTTGGGGCATGTAATATATATAATGTGTTAACTAGGAGCTTATGGTGTTTCAGTACCAAACACTTGGATTCATATATATCATTTATGCTTTGATGTATGAATTTTATATATGGGTGTTACAACTTGTGCATTTTGGATACAAGGTCACTTGCATCCTTTCTCTTCATTGCATTTTGCATGTTTTTAGAATTTTAGAAGTTCATGTCTCAAAATGAATAAGATCCCTTTGGCATTTGCATACACTCGTGCATTTTCATGCATACACGCATTCATGACGGGTATTCAGATATGGTTTTCTTATTCTTATTTGGTTTTCTCAGCAGAATTGCAAATCTGAATTTTCACCGCTACGCAACTCGCAACAATCAGAGGCTAATCATGGAACAGTCACAGACAGATATGGTTGAAATGAGGAATCAGATGAGGACCCAGATGGGTCAGTTTATGGATATGATTTAGGTCATGGGTCGTGGTCAGGATGAATTATGGGCACTTGTTCAGAGGCCTGTTGTTGTTGCCACTGAACTTAGTGTTGAGAACCCAAGCCAATATTTTGGAGTTAATCTTCTAGTGTTAGCATCGTCCATAAAAAAACCCAACAAATCAACTTTTTTTCAACAAGACCTACGGAGTTTTGATTCCCTTTGGGATACGTTGGAACTGGGTTGCAAAACTCGGACAAACTCAATGATAAAAAACCTTTTGTTTTCCCTTAATAATTCATTCATGCATTCCCTTAGTAAGTAAGTCTTTAGATATACACAACCTTTGATTAAAATAACTAGAGTGGACCTCGTAGAGTACAACGGATGTGAGGGGTGCTAATACCTTCCCCTTGCGTAATCGACTTCCGAACCCGAATTTAGTTGTGAGACCATGTTCGTTACCTTTTGAGATTTTTTCGATGTTTTTCCTTTCTCCTTTAGGATAAATAAAGTTCAATGGCGATTCTATATTTTTTCGCATAGCAACAGATATAAGCATAAGCCATAGACTAATAAAGGGAATATCATTGAAGTCCAAGTCTCATCCTCAAAAAACATGTCATGGAAATCAAAATGCGCAAGCATTTTTCTAGGGCAAGTTTTGTATTTCAAAATTTTAACCAAATTTTCTTTCATTTTTACTTTTTTACACATCAAAAGAACATGGCGATGCACAACCAAAGAATTGAAAATTGTCTTTAGTTCGCCATAGAATTTGGCCTGATAATGTGTCATGCAATGCACAAAATTTTAAAATTTATTCTCCAAACGCATTTGCTGCATTTCAATTTTCAATAAACCATCTTAATGTCATTTTTCAAAATCATTTCAAAAATCAAACACTTTCACTCTAGTGCAATTTTAGAGAGAAAAAGCAATTGAAATGTTCAGTCCAACTCTCCCTCTAGTATCCAAAAGCAAATGCCCTCTCCCTATTACACTCATTCTTTTCGAAAATAAAAAATATCTTGAGACTGCTTAATTACCTATACATGTATATTTATATCATAAACATCCTTTTTCTCTTCTTAAAATAAAAAAAATATGGGTTATTGAATATACTTGCTAATTAAGTTTAGAATCTAAATTATGAAACCTGCACACCAAGTGTTTCATAGTATGTTTCATGTTATAAAACACAAATACTGCACATAGGCATATCACAATAAGCCTAAAAGACTTTTTGTGTGAACTTCTTAAAATGATTATATAAAAAATGGTGTCTGAGACATCAAAACATAGGTGAAATGCAAAATGGAAATATAATTAAAAAATGACAATATGTTGTAAATGACGTAAACTAAAATTTACCTAAATTTTATTATATTTTAGGTTCCGAAATGATTTTTAGAAAGAGAAATTTCCAACGATTGTGGGCCGCGAGGTTATTGCTTAGAGAAGGATAACATTGATCACACATAACAAGTATGATACCATGTGTGCGCTAATATATATATAAAAAGAAATAGAAAATCTTAGTACAAATTGATCCTTAATACAACATTGACCTGATAAGGGAATTCAATATCAATGTCATACCAACACAAGAAGAGCCACTAGAAAGATACTCCATAGAAAGAAGTATGAAGATTAAGTATGATAAGAAAATAATTAATGGATGGTTGGGAAATACCTTTGAGAAATCCCATCACAAGTTGGATGATTTTGCAAGAAGATAGATGACGACCAATTGGGATTTTGAAAAAATTGCTTGTGATATCTGTAGGGAGGGAAAATTTTATTAAACCAATACGAACAATGTTTTACTTCTTAAAGTAAGACCTTAAATTAGAAGCTCGAATTTAGGCGACCCTTATCATCAACAATATCATCCCAAAAAGTCATATCTCAAGCATCACGATGGATGTGGCAAAGGTTATGTGGTATATAATGCAAGATGAAAAGGTTGACATTGCGAGACTTATATCTACTATGATGGATTTGTTTAAGTTCTTCTAGGTACCATTTACTTGATCCAAATATAAATCACATACATAAATCTAAACAAGTAAAAGGTCATTTCCCATGCATTTTATAAATAAAGTAGTCCAACATTGCCTCGAGTAAATCCTTTCTCTGTCAAAAAAACACTCATTTTCTCATAACAACGTCAAAGGACTCGTTTGAGCATATAGAATGATAAATTGTGTTTTAAAATAAAGTGAAGGTTCTCATGGTTCCACATTTACAAACTCGTTAATAAAAATGACTTAATGTCTATTTGATAAGTGTAGAAAATGGGTTTTGTTTAAAAAAATTTAACATAAAACAAAAGGAAATAAAATAACATAATATTAAAGATAGACATTTTTGGGTTATGTTACAATAGTTATGATCACATGCATGTAGATGATCAGTTATGTAGATTTTAAACATCAATCCATATCATCACTTGGAGCTTAATGTCACACCCTAATTTTGTCCCACCATTTGCTCTGGTCATTTTTAGTTCACTTGCATTGCATGCATTGCCTTTTATGTATGATTCATCTGAGTCCAAATAAAAGTCATCCATGAAGGACTTGTGCATTTTGGGTACAAGGTTCACTTGATCACTTGCATCTTTTCTCTTCATTGCATTTTACATGTTTTTAGAATTTTAGACGTCATGTCTCAAAATGAATAAGATCCCTTTGGTTTTATTTATTATTATTCATTGCATTGTTCTTATATCATCATCATTTTTTCATAAACCACATTAATATGTTGTTTAAGTCATGTGGCCCATGTCCATTTTAATATTTATTCCCTCATTCACTCCATCTCATAACCATGTTCTTTTCATCATGTTATCATCACCATATTATCATAATGCATATATCTATCATGAATAAAAGTTAAAATTGAAATAAAATTCAAAATTCATTTCCAAAGAAATATGTTAGTTTTAGTTTACATTGCCACATCATTCTCATTAACTCATCATCTTTTAAATCAATGTTATGCCATGTCCATTATCTATCACTACCTTATCATAATCAATATGATTTCAAAATAGAATAAAATATGTGTATTACAACATCCATCATCTCATCATCATCAGCAGCAAAAAAAAAAAAAGAACAAAAACATTTTGAATTGATTTTGTAATTGAAGCAAAATCGTTCAACATACCAAACAATGTCATACATCATCTTATTTCACCATTCTAACCATGTCATCCATCCATACATACATCAATACTATACCATATAAACAAATTCACAAGCACATGAAAACAAAAGTTGAATTAAGGTAAAATTAAAACAATTTGAATTTGCAAGTGTATTTACATTGAGGTATCCTTTACATAACACATTCCCTGAAAAATCAAAGTTGAATTGGAGTCAAATGAGAGAAATAATGACTTGGGATTCAAAATTGAATTGAGACTATTTTATTATATTACATTACATAGTTACATCATTATCATACATCATAACACCCCATGTACATTACACAATATCATCACATTGCCACAATCTAAAAAATTGAACACGAATTAAAACTATAAACTTTGTTTCATTCAAATGGTTCACATGAAGTACAAATGTAGCTTTACATGATTACATCAACATATCCATCCTTCCTACATACACTCAAGCAAAAGAGAAAAAAATTGTTTCATGACATGTGAAACGCAGGCTAAGCAACATAACATCCATGACATAGCCATCGTCGTCTGCCATGCCATACATACTTCATCTATCACAACTCATGCTTTGCACAAAGGAGGATTACAAATTTATCACCCTCATCACACTTTCTTCACTGCTCAATGCACTTTCCAATTCTCCCACCAAAATCCCACACGAGTTTCACTTAATTCATCCCGAATCTGCACCTATAAAACCCCATATACAATCCTTCATTTTACACATGAATTTACCCCAAAGAAACCCTACAGAAAGTCTCAACCTCCCCACTCTAAATCTTGAGCTCAACCCCAGCAATTCCAGCACCACACAGAGAGGAAAAAAGAAATTTAGACAGAAAAGAGGAGAAGGGAAACAATCGAAGGAAAGAAGCAAAAGTTCTCTCATTTGAAGGTTGAGAAGCGTTGCCTAAAACCTCGCCAAAAATGTTGGTTTCCGGCGAGGTGTTTTTACTCACTTTTATGATTATTTCTCTCCTGCTTTGCTTGTTTACCGCTTCCATGCTTATCCATCGATGTAAATTTTTGATAATTTGTGGAAATAATAAAGAAATTGGGGCTAGGGTTTAATTTGGGGGAATGTTCGATTGATGTTTATCTTGAATTGTTTGGTAAAATACACACTGGATTCATGTTCAGAGCGGAAAAATAAGAGGGGTTCATATTGGAATTTTCGGTGAGGTTATGAAAGGATTTTTGAATGGCAGGGATGAACACTTAATGTGTTCATCCATGTGTTTTTCATTTTGAACACATAAAATCCTTCTTTTTTTACAAAAGAAAGGGTGGAATGTGTTTACATGAGATAGAGAGAGAGAGAGAAAGAAAGGAAAGTCTGAGTGAGACTCACGTAAGTCTACTCTCTCTTTTAATCATCTTTGATTACTTTCCATTGTGCCACATCGCAAGCTACTTGCCCTTGGATGATTTGACATAGTCCCTTGACCTAGCATCCCACATGGGCGCCCTCACCTGCCTTACCATGCATCCTAAATCCTTCACTCTTAGATCTATCTCAGTCCAATCCAACACCTAGGATTGAATCAAAATGATTGACTCTCCTAGCCTCCTTTGGACTGGGGCCAGCTTTCATCCCTCTCCCATTTTTATTCTCTTATTTTATTTTATTATCTCTAGTTAATTTAATAAAAATAATTTGTAAATAAAATCAATATTTTCAAAATTAAAAAACCTTGATCCCAAGTCAAATGGCTTTAAAAAATTCATCATTCTTCGCCATTAATTCAAACCATTTTTAAACGCAAATCAAAAGCTTGAATCTGATCAAGTTCATTTTCAAAATCAAATCAAAGCACTTAATATTTTCGAACACTTTTCATAAATCATATGAAAAAGGAATAGTTTAGCGTATGCTTCTCTTTTCCCAAAGTACTTGAATACTTGTTGTATATCTTATCTATTCAAATACTCGTCATTTTCAAAAGACTCTAATTCATATCAAACACTTTTTTCGTAAATAATTTCGATGAAAAAGGAATAGTTAGGTGTATGCCACTATTTTCCCCAAGTATTTGGATACCTGCTATATAGTTTGACTATCTGAATACTCCTCTCCACTCTAAAAAAAATTCAACCAATCAAACTCATTTTTCACTCAAATGAGACAATGCAAACATTTTGTTATTCCTACCATGCACAAGAAGTTATAACGCTTTTTGCTCAAACGCGATGAGAACATAACTCTGTGAGATTCCAAGTTATGTTGTCCATTCTGATGTGATGCCAATGTCCACTTCTCCGTGTTTTGGGTTGCAAACAATGTTTTCTTCTTGAGTGCGACTAAGTACCTTTTGTTAAAATCGACCAAGCAACAAACATTTTCTATCCATAACTACGTAGACTTGAGTTCCCCATTACACCTGGGGATACGTAGGATCTAGATTCAAAGTCTCGTCAGGTACCCTAATAAAAAGTCTATTTTTAGTCCTTTCTTTTTTCTTTCAAACTTTTAATAAATAGAACAAGCAAATAACGAAAGCTAACACGTATTTGCAAATCTAGCTAAATAGTTACTATTGAGTACAATGGATGTGAGGGGTGCTAATACCTTCCCCTCGCATAATCGACACCCGAACCCGAATTTGGTTGCGACGACCATTTTTCTTTTTTCTTTTAGGGTTTTATTGATATTTTACCATTCCTTTTGGAATAAATAACTTCGGTGGTGACTTTATTATCATCTCGGGCGTACGAGTGCCCTTGGTATTTTCTGCGCCGCGCCAACTGGCGACTCTGCTGGGGACCCTGGTTCCCTAAAGAGAGTCAAGCCTAGTTTGGTTAACTTTGCAATGAATGTTAACTTCGTTTTCTTGCTTTCTTCTACCTTCTTTTATTTTGTCTCTTGTGTTACTACTTTATTTGTTATATGGTTCTTTTGTGTTGTGGGGGACATTTTGTGAGGATAGGCTCTATACCTGAGTATGAGATAAAACCTAGGATTAAGATGGAGGTTACATATTATTGACCTTCTTGGCGTATGCCTCGTAGGGCTGGTGTAAAGGCCCCGCCTATAGTAGACAGTATAAGTCTCAAAATTCATAATAACAACAATAAAAACCATATACGCCAACAACATCAATGACAGAAAAACAACAACAACAACAACAATAACAATAACAACAACAACAATGACGACGACGATGACGACCTACGACTACAACATCAACGACGGAAACAACAACAACAATAATGGAGAATTTGTACATGCCGAAAATGTTATGAGAGACTCAATTGAGAAGAATTCGAGCTTACTTCTTCCTCAAAGAAGAAGGGTGGTTGTTCTGAGTCTTGGGAAACTCCTTCATTCGCTGGAGAAGAATGGGTTCCTTTCATTCTCTAGGGTGCAAAAAGTGAATGAGACAAAACATTATAATTCTGAAGGAATAAAAATTGTTCTTAGAGTTTTTATCTCGGTTTTCTTCAACAACCGAGGGATCATATCTGACGTAAAATGTATAAATAATAAAAGCACATTTTTAGTTGTAAATAAAACATAAAATTGAGGAAGCTAGAATTCGAAGCCCAAACACTGAAAAACATTTTATGTTGGTTATCCTAGAAAATCGAGGTGAAAGATAAATTTTCTTTAAAGAAATAATATATAGTGTGTTCTAGGTCAGTTGACCTTGGTTTTTCAATAACTGAGGTGAAAGCTTCGTCGTGAAATTTTGTATTTGTAGTAGTGAAAGTCTCAGACTTGTTTGTTTGACCAAGGATGTATTTAGCTTGTGTGCTAGATCAAGGAAGTCTTGAGCTTATGGGCTTGAGCAAGGAAGTCTCAAAGTTGTGTGTTTCAGCAAGGAAGTACTTTATTTGTGTGTGTAAGCAAAGGAAATCTCTTGCTAGTAGGCTTGAACATTTGTAATCATATTTGGTTGTAGTGGAAATTCCTTGGAGAGTAGGAGGAATGGACTACTCTTTGGTTGTGAGAGGTACCAAGATAAGTGCTTGTGCCTTGTGCTTTTACTTTACATGCTTCTACACATTATTATGTTGCTATCTTTTGTTTACATTTGAGTCAGATTCTGTTTTAGAATCTGATCAATAATTGTACGTGTTCAGATTTAGAAGTGATTCTCATTTGGACTCTGAACTGAAGGTTTAGACTCTGATCAAGTTCAATCAGAAGCAGGAATTAAAAAAAGCTCGAGAAAAGGCAACTCAATTTAACCCCCTCCCCCTTCTTATGTTTTTCTCACCTTTAGTTTGTATCAGAGTTTGGTGTATGTTGGGCACTTAACAGTGATTTACAAAAGATACTGAGAAAAATACATATCCTTCATGGCTGATGAATCTGGAATTGGTTCAAGTGAGGGTACTCCTCTTGGTGATAACAATCATGCTCAAAGTACATCTGAGAGGAACACTATGTTGCTAGACCTCCAACATTCAGTGGAGACTCTACTAAATTTGAATGGTGGAAAAGCAAGATATATACACATATCATAAGTATTGATGATGAGTTATGGGACATCCCTGAATATGGTATTAACATTCAGGTTAATGGTGTTGGAATGGTTCCTGACAGAAAGTCTCTCACACGTGCTCAGAAAAATATTTAGAGAAAACAACATAAGAGGCGTCTTGGTTGATACTCTACCTCATTCTGAGTATATCAAAATTATTGATAAATCCATTGTTCATACCATCCTTAATTCCCTATGTTCTACATATGAAGGGAATCAACAAGTTTAGGAAGCTAGGGTCAACCTTCTGGTTTAACAATATGAATTGTTAAAGATGAAGGAAGATGAAGAAATTGAAACCATGTTGTCTAGGTTTAAAATTCTTGTGTCTGGACTTCATGTCTTGAACAAGAGCTACACTACCTGTGACCATGTCAAGAAGATTCTTAGGAGTCTTCCTGTCAAATTCAGACCAAAGGTAACACCTATTAAGGAGTCTAAATACTTAAACACATTATATACTGAAAGTATTATCAGAAATCTCTAGTGTTATGAGATGGAGCTCAATGGAGATGATCCTATCAAGAAGTCAAACTCCCTCACCTTGAAATCTTTTGCAAAATCTGAAAAGGCTCCTAAAGTTTGGAAATATGAAGAAGCTTCTCAATCAAAAGCTTATGAAGAAGACGCAGACAATGAGAAGATGGCCTTTATCATTCAAAGATTTCAATACTTTGCCAAGAAGAAGAACAAATTATATGGTAGAAGTAGTGGCTTTAGAGGATCAAGTTCAAGAGATAATAAAGATGATCAGAAAGGATGCTTCAACTGCAAAAAGAATGGTCACTTTATTGCTGAATGTCCAAAGCTACAAAAAGACAAGATAAAAAAGAAAGCGTCCAGAAAAACAGCTTCAGAAATATATTCAAGAAGAGTCTCATGTCAACATGGGATGAACTCAACAATGAAGAAGATTCTGAGAAAGATGAAGAATAGGCCAATATAGCTTTGATGGCTCTAACATCTTCTGAATCTGGTTCAGAATATGGTTCAAAATCTGAAGATGATGAGGTATTTTCTAAATAATACCGCTCTAATTTAATTACCATCATTCAATATCTTATGAGTATATGTCAAGAAAAGGCCAAACATATGAAAATGTTAACAAAGCAATATGATCTTTTGAAAGAAGAAATAAGATTTGTGCAAAACAAAAATGAAGTTCTTGAGATAGATCATATTTCTCATGTTAAAGATATGTCGGATAAAACCCTTGATAAGCATGAAAGATCTCTTCAAGAGTTTATCTTATTGGGTCTTAAAAGAACCAAACTTGCTTCCATTATCTATGGAGTAAGAAGAAGCAAATGAGAAGATCTGGGCTATTGTGAAAAGTCTTTTAATCTAAGGACTGAAACCTTGATTGAACCTTCAGACCCTTCTTCTTCTAAATCTAGTCTAAAAGGGTTAGACTTTTATTTTGTACCTGACTCTATCAATGCAAAAGTTATAAACCAATCAGAACCGAAAACTATTGAGTCAAAGGTTATCAAGTCACCAGAACCTAAGACTTTGAAGTTAAAGGTCCTTAAGAAACCAGAACCTAAGACATTTGGTCGTAAAGGTTTGAAAGGTTCAAAACCTAAGGTCAAAACTCATTTAAGACAACAAACTTTTAAATCAAAAGTCTTGAATAATTCTAAACCTTTTCATAAGGGTGCAAAACAAAAGAAAATATGTTAGAACTAATCTTAAAGGACCCATAAGACTATAGGAATCTAAATCTGAAATTATTTTTGCTAGAGATATGCTTCAAGGGATAAGAAAAGCATCAGTCATGGTACTTGGACAGTGGCTACTACAAACATATGACAGGAGAAAGGCGTATGTTCTAAACCCTCACTCAGAAAGAGGGAGGAACTGTGTGGTTTAGAGGAAACCAAAATGGTAATATTATTAAGACAAATACTATTGGTAACTCCTCTTTATCTATCAATGATGTTTGGTTGGTAGATGGATTGAAACATAACCTACTTAGCATAAGTAAATTTTGTGATAGTGGTTATGAAGAAATATTTAATAAAAACATCGATATAGTCATGAATGATTCTGCTAAGTCTGTAATGTTCAAGGGTAAGAGGAAATGCAATGTTTACAAAATTAATTTTTCTGGTCTAGCTTATCAGAAGTTAGTTTTCCTTCCATCAGTGAATGATGAAATATGGGTCTGGCACAGAAGGTTAGCGTACATCCCAGAAAATTAATTTGACCAACCGGGATATAAGATCAAAGGATCATTTATATACATACCAGAATTCCTTGTGGCCGAGTTAGTGTAACGGCCGCGTATGTTTCAGGTTAGCATGTCGCTAGTCGTGTTATACTTACTTGCCGAAACCCGATTAGGGTATCAAAATAAGCAAGACGGAGCCGACCTTGTAAAAGTTGGTAATGATTTCTTTTGGGCAAGTCGGATTCGATGATAAAGCTAAAATGTCATTTGAAAGGTCATAAGAAATAGTTATAGGGTGATACATTATGACAAGGGAGTTATAGTTAGTTAAGAGGCAGACATTCATGGTAATTATAGCGATAGCTGAAAGTGTTATCCTCCTAATGACCATCAAACCATAATCATGTCATAATAAAGTGAGGCTTTTGGGATCCTAGGCAGAGGGGGAGAAACAGTATAAAAAGAGGTCCTGGAGGCCAAAGAAAAGGGGGAACATGTGAATGAATAACATAGAAAGGAATGAAATATATAGAAATAATTGTCTTTCAATAATGGAGACTGTAGCTCCGATTTTCTTAACGCGACCACTACTGCATTTAATGCTACTTTCTAATTTCTAATATTTATCCTATGATGCTTAAAAGGAAGGAGAAGATATCTTAAACTAACCCTGCGCGCAAATGTTTTTTCTTACAAATGCTAAGAGATTTGGAATCGGAGGTTGGTTATACTAAAGGAAGCTATTTACACCTTAAGTATCTATAGTAATCTATAGGAACCTTTATTTGCACATATTTCTACTATTGAATCACTTGGTTGCTTAAGTTTGTTTGCTGTTAAATCGATAAAGTTTCTCCTTTGTGGAAAATGAGGAAATGTTTTTGTTGTTTTATGGTTTTCTATTGTTTTTGGGAAGGTACTTGACCTAAGGTTTTTGATCAGTGTGTTCGCTAAGATCTCGTAATCTTATGCCTATGTATTCTCGAAAAGAGGATTGGGGAAATCAGAGCATTTGTAGTTCCTCCTAATCTGTGGGAGGAAAAAGTTTGCTTTGTATCTTGTTTAAAGCCCAAGATGATGAAGCTAAAAGAGTATTTGAAAGATTTGACAAATTGTTATCTTTAAGGGAGATATCTCACCTCTTCACTACAATCATTTGAGAGTGATGTCATAAAAGGAAAAGGTTTTAACTTAATGTGTTAAGAAATGCCATTTTTTCTTTATGAGTTCTTTTCATACTACGAGAAGGACCTTGACTTGGATATAGGATCAACAAGTGTGCCACTTACATCAGTTTGATGAAAGAAAAATGTATTTGAACCATGATAAAGGAGGGACTCCAACTTGGATTTTGAATCAACAAGAGTGCCACTTACATCAATTATCTGGAAAAAGTTTTGATTGTTTTGTTTGGAAATATAGTGTTTTAGAAGAGATATCTTTCTCAGAGATGGCTCAAGGTCTCATCTGTGAGGAGATGGGTTTATTTAGGTGTCTTGATTGAAGCTCAAGATATGAAGCTAAAAATATTGAAAAGTGACTCAAGTGGGGAGCCTTATCTGTCTTATACAAAGCCCAAGATTGAGGTTGATTGATTGGAGAAATTATTTGTATAAAAGCCTGAGAGAAGGCTAATGAGTGTTGAGGAATTTTGAAGAGACTGACTCAATACTGAGGATTTGACTGGCTCTTTTTGGGATTTTTATTTGTATCCTTGTACAAAGCCCAGGATGAATGAGGCTAAAAGAACTATTTGTATCTTGTACAAAACCCAGGATGGTAAAGCTAAAAGATTGAATGAGACTTCCCAAGTCTCCTTGTATGAAGCCCAAGAGGAGGCTGTCTTGCTGGGGAGATTCTTTGTATGATGCCCAAGAGGAGGCAATGATGCTTGTATAAGGCCCAAGAGGAGGCCAGGGAACTAGTTGTCTGAACTAAGTTGTGATTGAAGGGATCCTATTGTTTGACCCATGTCTAAACTAAGGATGATATAAATGTCAAGAGAAACTTAACAGAATATGAATAAACATGATTGAAGATTAGTAAGCATAGACAGTGATATGACATGTTTGAATTCATGGAAGATTTTGCATCTTTAGGGTTTGATGTGTTGAATGTTGTATTTGTGTATTTTATTCTATTCACAAAGGTGTTGGGTCTTACACTCTAAGTAGAGGCCCATGACTTATTGAACAGAAAAGAAAAGGTAGTGGGACTTACACTCTAATAGAGGCCCAAAATTGTTCTGTGTACAAAGGTTTTGGGTCTTACACTCTAAGCAGATGCCCAAAAATTTATTAAAAAGAAAAGGTGTTGGGTCTTACACTCTAAGCAGAGGCCCAAGATTTATTGAAATTGAATGCCACTAGGGTTGTGTTTGATGAAAGTTGAAGCTTGAGTTTTGAACTGTTGAAAGATTTGAGAAATTCAAGAAAGTTTCGAGGAAGAGGGGAGGGACTTACACTCTAACAGAGGCCCAAAGAGTTTTAAAAAATGTATTTGAAAATGTGATAGGTCTTACACTCTAACAGAGGCCCAAGAGTATTCTTGTTTGAAAACAGGAGACGATTTTGAAAGAGAAGGATGGGACCTACACTCTGGATAGAGGCCCATGAGTTTTGAAATGTGTAATTGAAAATGTGATGGGTCTTACACTCTAACAGAGGTCCAAGATTAAAAATGAATTTTGAATTAAAACAAGAGATGTATTCCTCATGGTGAGAGTTTTATGAAGGAAATACTTGAACATTGAAGCAAGGATATAAGTTGAATATATTAAGACAAGTTGATATCAATCAAAAATTCATGTTTAGAATTTAAACATGGGCTTGGATAAAGTGGAAACATCACAAAAGTTCATACAAATAAACATGTATATAAAAACATTTTCAAGGCAAAGTTCAAATGTTTTAGGAGCATATAGACATGGTATGATCACCATAAGGGTGTCATACCCTAAATTTTTACCCTAATACTTCACATCATTGTGAAAATTATCACTATAATATGGATTTAATTTTATGCATCACTGATCCTCTCAAATAGGCAAAGATTAGGGTTTTGAGTCTTTTAGAGGATTCAGGAAAATGATCAATCAAGAATTTACATGATATTCAACTTTTCAAGCCTCTCAATCATCCATAGAGGTCAAGAGATCCTCAACATCAATAATTAAGCACAAGATTGCATCATTTCAAGTTGATCAAGCCTCAAGATCATCAGTACACTATAATTAGGGTTTTGACCTAATTCAATCCCTGAGTTGATATTTGAAGCAAGGAATGATCCCAAACCTCCAAATATGTTTCAAGGACCTCAAATGCCTTATATTAATCCCTTCATATGATTGGATTAACCCAAAGGACTTTATTCATAAACAATGCAAGAATTCAAATCCATCTGAGCCACAAACTAAGGTTTTGATGAAAAGTCAACCATACCTTTGATTTTTGAGCAAGGCATTATCTTAAATCTTGTGACATGATTCTAGAAGCTCAAAAGAACCTCATGAGTCCATTCATAAGTTCAAAATTGCCTCAGAGGATTCATCTATTAAAAATCAGGAATTAGAGTTTCTCTGCACAAAATTCATCTAAGACCCAAAGTCAAAGTTTGACTTTTTGGCCATAAATGTTCTTCATGAGTCATTATACAAGAAAACATGATCCATTGTTGCAGTTGAACAAGATTTGATCAAGAAATCAAGGTCACTTGTAAAAAGGGCAATGTTAAGAAATTGAAAATTTCACTACGTTATGAAAAAATATGTTTTTTTCCTAACTTTGCAAAGCCATAACTTGTGATTCAAGCAACCATTTTCTTGGATCCAACGCTCAAATAATAGATCTTCTTCCATACAGCAAGATTGCTGAGTTGAACCATCTCCAAAAAAAGCATAGATTTTGAGTTATAAGGCCGTGAAGTTAGGGTTTCATGATGTTTCGAACTTTGACACATAGAAATTTTTAGGCAGAATCTGTTTCATGTTTTGGCCAACTTTGAAGGCATTTTTCACCATGATCCAATAAGATTCAAGACAAAATACAAACATCAATGTTGTAGTGCATCATATCAGCTTTCCAAAGGGTACAAGAACATACATTAATTCAACTTGAGCAAGAAGTTATGAACCTCACAATTCACCTTGCTGCAACTGTTTTTTAAAGACAGAATTTGTGCATTACTTGTAGAACACGATTTTGGGTCCAAATTTGGTGACTATGCAAGACCGATCCTCATCTAATTCAACAAGAATCTCATTCAATCATGAAGAACTTGCAACTTTGGACCAAAGAGTCAAGAATCTAGCTTAGCATGTGTAAACTCATCATTACAAACGCCTTGAATTTCAATTTTGGCATTTGGCATTTATGTGATGCATAGAGGTGGCATGAGTCAAGCACAAACCAGTCAAGACATATCCAAGAACCATAAAGGATTAAGCCTGCAAAATTGGTTGGAGTCAATGCCTAGCTATGCTAGAGGAGACTTGTGGTACCTTAGCATTCAAGTCATGCCACATGACAAAATCCATTGAACAATAGAGTTATCCTTCATCCATTCACTATTCCTCCAAAAACAAACTTGTTCTCCTATAAATAGGAGTTGTTTCTAATCATTTCAAACACACCAAAACAACATCACAACTTGTTTTCTCATTTCTCATCCTTGTTCCAAAATTCAAAGTTCCAAGTGAGGGAGAATTCGAATTTCTCAAACCATAGCAATTCCATCCAAACCAATGATCCAAACACCTCACATACATCATATATGAGTGGTCCAAACACTTCAACATCATCTGTAACATCAAATTCATCAAGATCATAGTTCATCCCAAGCAAGTTGCAGTTGGATTCGAGCCCATCAATCCAGAAGGTTTCAATCCATTCCAAGCACATCAACACACCCCTTGAGGTCTAGGGAAGTTGTCCAGATCATCAAAACATTTCTGTAACACCTCTACAACAGAATTTGATCCCTTCTTGCGAGGTAAGCCTTGAAGTTTCAAACTCCATAATTCATGCATCATTTTTTATATTTCAAGTTACCAACATGTTTCTGCATGTATATAGAATGTTTTCCCTCAATTAATTGCTATGTATCAATCATGTATAGGATTTCACATTGTTCTTGCAAAAATTAGGGTGCATCTGTTCATCACATGATATCTTATTCTACACTTACAATAAATACAATTAAACACCACCATCGTGTTCCTTGTTGAAAAACACACAACTTTCGTGTTTATATCATTCAAAATCATTAAGTATTGAGGGAGATAGGAGAGCCTTTGCAAATCGGTGATGGTGGTGATGCACGAGGAAGAAGATGTTCTTCGCGCCATAATTCAAATTTTCAAAATATTTTATATTTTTTATATTTTTCATATTATTTTCAAAAATTAATTTCTTTATTCAATTTTAATTATTTTCAAATGATTTTTTGAACAAATATCATTCACGTATTTAAATATTTTTATTCACCAAAAAAATCAAAAAAATATTTTTTATTTGATATATTTTTAATATATTTAATATATTATTTTTAATTGTTTTAAATAATTTCAAATCTTGATTTCTCTTACTAAATTAATTATTTTTAATCCCAATTTTCACACATATCATTCCAATACCCAATTATTTTAATCCACAAAAAATCACAAAAATAATATTTTATTTTGATATTTTTTTATTAGGTTGAAAAATATAATTTTTTTAAATTGTTTTAATACCTTTAAAATAATTTCTTTTCTTCATGTTTCTTAAACCTAATTGATTTCAAATATTCATGTGAATAAAACATCTTTTTATAAACCTTAATCATTGTTCATGACATGATTAATGGATTCATGTGATAATTTATACCATTTTTTAATTGATTTTCTTTTAAAAATATCTTAAAAATGAGATTAGGGTTTTCACCTTGGTTCAACCTTTTCAAACTTCAATTTAATAATCTTCGGGCCTCTATTAGAGTGTAAGACCCAACCCTTTCTGTAACTAAACCAATCTACGGGCCTCTGCTATAGTATAAGTCTCATTGCGCCTTTCAAAATCACAATGCGGTAACTGTTTTCACAACAATCTCTGGGCCTCTGTTAGGACTGTAAGTCCCATACCTCTGTACATAAACAAATATAAATAATCTTGGGCCTCTGATAGAGTGTAAGACCCAACACCTCCTTTGTAAATAAAAAATATTTTAGCCTCATTCATCCTGGGCTTTGTACAGGATACAAATGATCTTGGGCCTCTATCTAGAGTGTAAGACCCAACACCTTTATACTCTCCCTCATCTTTTCAAAAATCAAAGTCATCTTCAAATTCAAATTCAAATTTTAATCATCTCCTCCTATCAAAACTTTCTTCAATTTCTCAAAATCATAATTCATTCAATCTATCTATCTTAAATCACTCAATCAATCACAATACACTTGGGCCTCTATCAGAGTGTAAGACCCAAAACCACCTTTTCAATTCCTTTCATGCTTGTTTATATCTTGTTAAGTTTCTCTTAGCATTTAAGTCATCCTAAGTTTAGACATAGGTGAAACAATAGGATCCCTTCACTCATTACAATTTAGTTCAAACAACTAGTTCCTTCTTGCAGAGGAAATTTCCCCAGTACAGATAGCCTCCTATTGGGCTTTATCCAAGCATCATAGCCTCCGCTTGGGCTTTATCCAAGCATCAATGCCTACTATTGGGCATCATACAAAGAATCTCCCCGGCAAGATAGCCTCCTTTTGGGCTTCATACAAGGAGACTTGAGAAGTCTTACTCAATCCTTTAGCCTCCTCTTGGGCTTTATCCAAGCATCATAGATTCCTCTTGGGCTTCATACAAGGACCTTCATGTTTCTTAAAAGCATAAGTCAAGTCTTAGTCATCTATGCAATAAATATTTTAACCTCATTCATCCTGGGCTTTATATAGGATACAAATAAACTCTTTTAGCCACATTCATCCTGGGCTTTATACAGGATACAAATAAAATCCCCAAAAGAGTCAGTCAAACCATCAGTATTGAGCCAGTCACTTTAAACTTCCTCAACAGTTATTAGCCTTCTCTAAGGCTATACCACTAATTTCTCAAATTAGTCAGCCTCAATCTTGGGCTTTGTACAAGACAGATAAAACTCCCCAGTTGAGTCAATTCTTTTTTTAGCTTTAACCTTGGGCTTTGATCAAGGCACAAAATTCAGCTTCCCCACATATGAGACTATGAGTCCTCTCTGTAGGAGGATATCCCTTCTATACATCACATTTGAAATCAAATCAAATTTCTAATCAAACTGTTTTACATAAAGGAGGATGTGGCATTGCTCTGGATATTTCAAAATCCAAGTTAAAAGCTTCTTCCCTTATGATAAAACTCATGAAAAGAGATGTGGCATTGCTATGGATATTTTAAAATCCCAGTTTAAAGCTTCTTTCTTCATGACATTTCACCTCTCCCATAAAGAAAGATGTGGCATTGCTTAGGATGACAAAGATCCAAGTTAAAGCTTCTTCCTCTATGATTTTACTCTTCAGTATTTGTGATGAGTAAGTGAGATATCTTCCTTTAGAGATGAAAAATTCCCTCAGTCAAACTGTTAGCTTCAATCCTGGGCTTTGATCAAGACACAATTACTCTTTTAGCTTCAATCTTAGGCTTTGATCAAGACATCAAATAGCTTCCTCCTCCCATAGAATAGGAGGAACTACGAACGCTCTGATTTCCCAAAGTTTCTTTATGGGAATACATAGGCGTAAGATTGTGAAATCTTAGCGAGCGCACTAATAAAAAACCTTAGGTCTAGCACCTTCCCAAAAACAATAGAAAACTATAAAAACAACAAAAAAAATTCCACAATGGAGAAACTTTCCCAATCAATAGCAAACAAACTTAAGCAAACAAGCAATTCAATAGTAGAAATATATGCAAATAAAGGTTCCTATAGATTACTATAGATTCTCAGGGTGTTAATAGCTTCCCTCAATATAACCAACCCCCGATTCCAAATCTCTTAGCATTTATAAGAAAGACACTTGCGAGCAGGGTTAGTTTACGATATCTTCCCCTTCCTTTTAAGCATCATAGGATAAATATTAGAAATCAGAAAGTAGCATTAAATGCGAGTGGTCGCGTCACAGAACCGGAGCTACAGAAAAATGGCGACTTCACTGGGGATCTTCAATCTGTTTCTAGGCGGGTTAAGCCTTGCATCGCATATGTTTTACTGATGTTAAGCGAGCAAGTCGTGAAAACATTACTTTTTCCACTGGGCACCAATGAAACTGAAGATTAGTAAACATTTAACCATTCGGCCATTTTAAGACGTAGTGCAGTGACTATCGGGAATAGTTGATACGCGATACTACACTCGAATAAGGTTCATCTTCAGGATATTACAACTCTCATGAGTCACTCGGTTTGCTGGTAATATTCTTAAGAGGGGTCAATGATTTTGGGAACCTTGTTAAAACCCGCTCTACAGGTACAAAAAGAACCCCTAGTACATACCTTTGGGATGGGTAGATCCATGGCTCTATGCTCGTGACAATAAACCCTTAAACCCATATTTGCATTCATTAAAATTTTTTCAAACTTTTTTAAAAGAACTAAAAAAACAGGGTGTTGCAAATATCAGAAATCGTGTTATGGATTTTGGTAAAAGAAAAACTCAGAAGTCCAAGATTTGAAGACTTGAGAAAATTGGGAAGGTTGATTACTAATCCTGAAGCTTTCAGAGCTAAGTATGAAGGTTTCTTATCCCTTTTAAAGGTCAACATGGTGGAAGGAGTCCTATCTACATTGGTTAAGTTTTATGATCTGGTATACCACTGCTTCATGTTTCCAGATCATCAACTCACACCAGCGTTGGAAGAGTACTCTCATCTGATTGATTTACCTATCACTGATCAAGATTCATTCTTTGGACTGGAAGAAATTCCCAAAGTTCAAACCATTGCAAGAGTCACCTTTTTGGAAATATCAGATATCAAAACCCACATGACCACCAAGGGAGGAATTCAAGGTCTACCAGCTAGGTTTTTGTTGGAAAAAGCCCTATACTTTGCCAGCATAGGAAACATCATTGCTTTTGAGGATAGATTTGTTCTACTCATCTATGGGTTATTCCTTTTTCCCAACATTGACAATTTCGTTGACATCAACGCTATCAGGATATTCTTAATTGGGAACCCAGTCCCAACTTTGCTTGCAGATGCTTACCACTCCGTGCATCTAAGGAATTTGTACAATGGAGGAATGATTACATGTTGTGTGCTATTACTCTATAAATGGTTTATTTCCCACTTACCCAAATCTGCTGCTTTTTGGGATCTCAAAAGTGGTATGCGATGGTCGCAAAAGATTATGTCTCTCACCTACACTCTGACATAGATTGGTATAATCGGGTCAATGACGGAATAAAGATCATTGACAAATGTGGAAGTTTCCCCAATGTACCCCTCATTGGTACTAAAGGAGGGATCAATTATCATCCAGTTTTAGCACGTCGTCAGCTCGGATACCCGATGAAAGATATACCTTATAACAGAGAATCTTTGGGAAGGAGAAAATGACAGAGCACTTAAAGAGGAATTTGTGCATGCCTGGCATCATATTCGTAGGAAAGGAAGAGAATCTTTGGGAAAACTAAACTGCATCTCTGCGGAGCCTTATCTCGAATGGTTACAAGCCAGAGCCATCAAGTTAAAAATGCCTTACCCTCGTCAAGAAGTATTTCCTCTAAACGAATTTATCCTCTGCTTCATGAACGACACAGAGAAACTTCAGGTTTCTTTTAACAAAACTCAACGTGAAAAGAACTCTTGGAGAAACAAGTATCAGATTGTCAGCTTGGAGTGCACAATGATTCAAGAGCTACTGAAGGAGAAAGATGCTCTGATTGAGATACTGGAGCAACATGCTGTAGAAAGTCAAGAGGAACGGAAAAGTTTACTCTCTCCTTTCACCTGGAAAAGGATCATCGACCCGCCAATGGAAGAGGAAATCCAATCAAAGAAGTAAAAAACGGGTCAACAACCAGCGTCTGGACCTTCGTCAGGGATTCCTTATGACCCACAGGCCTAGTTTTCCTTCCTGCACTTTGTAAAATAATGTACTTTTCCCTGTGAGATATTGTAATCCTTTGAATTCAATAAAAAGTTTCCATTGATGTATGATATTTGCAACATAATTGTTAGGATTTCTTTTAAAAAAAAAAAAAAGAGCATTTGCATTTGCACATCATGCATCATTCTAGCATTTCACACATTTTTCATAAAAACATACACACTTATCACACTTTAGAGTCAAACTGTCTCATTCGTACAATACTTGGGCTAATCATTAGAAGAAAATGGATGATCTTGAGGAGGAAAACAAAGAATTAAGAGAGGAAGTTAACACTCTGAAGGAAAGTCTAGAAAGACTCAACGTCATGATTGAATCACTGGCAGTAACTCAGGATCAACCACCTCAAAGGAGTGTGATCTCAGAAATTGTGTCTACACCAATATTTGAGGTACCTGTCAGTCTTCCTCAGTAGATAATGCCTAAAGGTTTTCCCTAGGGTATGCCTTTCAATTTTGTGCCTCAAGGATATATACCTCCGGTCACTGAAGACCTAGGGGCCACAACCGAAACCTCCAGACCTGAAGGTTACAAACTTCAGGTGAATGAAGACGCAAGGGCTATGACAGATACTCATGTACCTGAAGGTTACAAACTTCAGGTCACAGAGACACCAAGAGTTACTGCAGTAAAGTCTATACCATAATCTGTGATACATACTATCCCAGAGGAACAGATCCTTCATGCCACCCCTGGAAAAGATGAAGAAGTATATGAAAGAATGAATGAATTCCAAGATCAATTCTTGGAAATACAGAAAGAACTTCATGCCATTCGCGAACAGGACTTGTTTGGGAATGATGCTACCGATCTCTGCTTAGTCCCAAACGTTAGGATACCGCACAAGTTTAAGGTGCCTAACTTTGAAAAATACAAAGGCAACTCTTGCCCTCAAAGTCACTTGGTAATGTATGCTTGGAAGATGTCTACCCAGACAGAAAACCAACAGTTATTCATCCACTACTTTCAAGACAGTTTAACTGGTGCCACACTCAAATGGTACGTGGGGTTAAACCGTGCAAAGATCAGTACCTTCATAGATCTTGGGGCAGCTTTTGTTCATAAGTACAAGTACAATTTGGATATGGTGCCTGATAGGGATCAACTCAAAGCTATGTCCCAGAAAGATAAAGAAACCTTCAATGAGTATGCTCAAAGATGGCGTGAAATTGCCGCCCAGATTTGTCCTCCTCTCGAGGAGAAATAAATGACAAAAATATTCTTAAAAACCTTAAGCTCATTCTATTATGACCGGATGGTTGCAAGTGCACCTAGTGACTTCACTGAGATGGTGAACATGGGAGTACACCTTGAGGAAACAGTTTGAAAAGGTCGGTTAGTCAAGGACGCAGAGTCATCTAGTAGTAGCAAAAGGTACAGAAGCGCTTTCAAAAAGAAGAAAGAGCAAGATATCAGCACTATATCACAAGGTAAACAAAGACGAAGATACCAACCTCGACAGGTAGCAGCAGTATCTCCTGTTATCAACTCAGCGCCAGTTCTGGCATATCAACCGCAGATTCCTCAAAATTTGTAGAATCAACAACCACGGTATCAGCAAAGGCAGCAACAGCCTCTTCAGTAGGATCGCCCACAATACAACAATAACAATCGTACTTTAAGGTCGCCAGATTTTTACCCTATCCCAATGCCATATGCAGAGCTATTCCCAGTTCTACTAGCAAAAGGACAAATTCAAACCAGGACTCCTCCCGCCATTCCTGAGAATCCCCCTTATTAGTTCAAAGCTGACCAATTTTGTCCTTATCACCAAGGAGCACCGGGGCATAACATCGAGAATTGTTTTTGTTTCAAATCTGATGTACAAAAACTTGTCAAAAGTGGAGTTTTGTCTTTCAAAGACACTAACCCAAATGTTCAAAGTAATCCGTTACCGTAGCATGAGAAAACCTCTGTCAACTTAATTGACAAAGATCTTGGCAACAGTTATCAGATTCATGATATACGCTTACTAGGAACAAATCTGGTGAAGATGCATTATAGACAAAGTGGGTACGACCATGTGCCACCTCACAATTATCATCAGTGTAATACTTGTTCCAAAGACAATCAAGGGTGCAACATTGTATAGGCATCCCTTCAAGAACACATAATCCAAGGAGTAAACCAAGTTTACAAGTGAACCGGTATCATTCAAAATTTTGATATTCGTGCAATGAATGTGAATTTAGTGGTGATGCACTCCAGACAAAGTCAAGATTATAATCTGCCATCGCACGACTACAATGTCTTCCCCATTTATTCAAAAGATAATCAAGGATGTCCTTTTATGCAAGAGGCTCTCCAACATCAAATGGATCAAGGGTGGATCCAAGACTATCACGGAAGAAACGATCGTCAGATCAACATGATTGATGAATTTCCAAATAAAGTTCAAATCTTTGACATTCGCCTAATGAACACAAGGTTGGTAGAATTACACGCCAAACAAGTACGGCTTGGCTTTTTAGCATTACACAATTATCAAGATTATAGAGTTTGTTCCGAGAATGATCAAGGTTGCGTGCTTGTACAAAGAACTCTTCAACACTTATTAGATCACTGGTGGTTCCCGATATACCAGAACTCAGAAACTCATCAAGTCGACATAGCTGATGAAGGCCTTGGAAGACACGGAAGTTGCGACATTCACTTATTAGAAACAGACTTGGTAAAACTTCACTGTATACAGAGTGGATACGGTCGAGTACCTCCCCACAATTACGAGCGCTGCGGGATATGCTCAGAAAATAACCAAGGATGCTACCTTGTACGAGCAACTCTCCAAAATCAGGTAGACCAAGGAGAAATCTTACCAAACAGAATGGGAAATCACCAACCAATCAATATGGTACAATGTTGCTTAGGGCAATATGCAGTTCATGATGTCAAAATCATTGAAACATCATTGGTCAAGTTTCAAAAAAGCTTGTGTGGACTTAACTACTTTGGTCCAGAACACCATGATCATTCAGCCTGCAGAAAATGCCGCGGAAGCCGACACGGTTGCCTCCACATCCAAAATGAGATTCAAGGACTGTTAGACCAAAGGATCATCACATTATTCAATGAGAGAGAATCCACTAATTATGAAAATGAGGAAGATGTATTCACCATAATTCCTCTGCTCAGTGAACCGAAGCGCTTTGAGATCCCTTTCGACAACTGAAAAATTCCCACTATCCCCCAGCTGAAACTAGTAGAGATCACATATGATAGTCGGAAAAGTCACGTAACTCCTTTGGTCATCTACTTGCCAGGTCTGGTGCCATATGAATCGGAAATGGCCATTCCTTACAAATATGGTGCCACCATGATGGAGGACGGAAAAGAAGTCCCGCTGTCATCCATCGTCAACATCATTGACATAAGCCGTGTTACCGGAAGTGGTCGAATTTTCAACAGAGGAATAGAAGAGACCGCAAAAGAAAAAGAACCTCAAATTGAAACTCCTGATAAACATATTGGACAGTCAAGTATACAGATCAGGTGAAAAACAATGATGAAATTCTAAAGCTAATCCAGAAGAGTGAATACAACATTGTGGATCAGTTATTGCATACTCCTTCTTGGATATCTTTGTTATCCCTTTTGCTGAGTTCGGAAGCTCACAGGGAAGCTTTACAAAAGTTTTTGGAACAAGCCTTCGTCGAACAAGACGTAACGATGGATCAATTTGATAACATCGTTTCTAACATCACTTCCTATAACAACTTAGGTTTCAGTGATGAAGAGCTCCCGAAGGAAGGTAAAAATCATAACATGGCACTTAATATCACAATCAGCTGCAAGAATGATGCCCTGGTAAGCGTACTGGTAGAGATTGGCTCATCCCTAAATGTCATGCCAAAATCAACTCTTGAACGGCTATCTTTTCAAGGCACCCTAGTGAGAGGCAACGAGATCATAGTCAAAGCTTTTGACGGATCCAGGAAGACAGTTATCGGCGAAGTTGACCTTCCCATAACCATTGGTCCCCACACTTTCCAAGCCATGGATATTCGAGTGGCATACAGTTGTTTATTGGGACGACCTTGGATACATGAAGCAGGGGCAGTTACCTCAACACTTCACCAGAAGTTGAAGTTTATCAAGAACAACAAGCTGGTCACAGTATGCAAAGAACGGGCTTTAGTCGTGAGCAATCTATCATCATTCCCCTATTTGGAACTAGAAGAATTTGTTAGGACTCAATTTCAGGCGCTTTCTGTAAGTAATGAAGGCAATCAAGAAAAAAGAACATCCATTTCCTCGTATCAAGACGATGTTCTAATAGTGGGAAACGGTACCACTGGAGGATGGGGACAAATGTGATTCCTATCGATAACAGAACAAGAAAAGGTCTCGGTTTTAGACCAACATGTACCCAGACCACAAAGAGGGACGAGGCCACTCGACCTATTCAAGATTTCTTTCACAGCGGATGTTTCCTCCATCCTACTTCTCAAGAGGTTCACACCATCGAAGGAGATAATTTCAAAGATAATTCTTCTGATCCAGAATAGGAATGGAAGTCATACCTCAGCGATGAAGGATACATATCACAAGAAGAGACGTACATGCCATTTTACTATCCACAGCAAAACCCCAAATATATACCAAAATCAGATGTTGAGATGATCTACAGAGATCACGGTATTGCAGGATGTCGTGATCCTCCCAATTGATTAGAAATGGATACTCTGATGAAAGACAACTTTGACTACGACTCGGATGATCCCATGGATGATTTACCCATTTGGGAGACTTACATGGAAAATCCAGGATATCAAAGCCAGTCCGAGAATGCATATTTTCCAGATAACTTTGAAAACGATTCATCTGTTCCTTCAGAAGGATGGAAGTCTTACTCAGAAAATCCCGAGCATATCAAACAATGTCTCAATGAAATCGCAAAGATGGTTGGACAGGAATTTATCAACTTTGCACCTCCAGAAGTCAATGTCATTAAGGAAGACAATGCATCAGAAACTTGGGACACCTTGGGACAATCAAGTAGAAAGTTTGACTTTCTAGTCAAGTATATTTCTCCTGAAAGCTCTTGTATCATGATTGAAGACATTAAGCCCACGGGATAGGGAGATCCTCGTGATCAAGAGGAAACATGTGAAAATGCAATTGAAACTTTTTTTGCTAAAAACTCTGCATGGGAAGAGGACTCTAGTGATCCGACTCCACCAAAAATCAGTGTCATTACTAAAGACAATAACAAAAGGAAAATACCAGACTTTGTAATCCACAGAGGAGTTCGTCGCAATTGGATAGCTGTTGATGTCCCGAATATTGTTCACATCTCAAATTAATTGCCTTGTCTTTATTTTGACCTCTCACCTCGCCCGTGTGAAAGGATGTTTTATAGGGCATCGTTTCTTGTAAATATTTTATCTCTCCCTCGCCCAAGGCAAATGAGTTTTGTTTTATAGGGCTTGTGTTTCAAGAATCGACAAATCATAAATAAAGATGTCATTCTGAATTTCCGCATTTATTGTTGTTTTCGCTTTTTGCCTTTTCAGAAAATGGTAATCCTAAAACAGACAAAAATAACAAACGTTTTTCAAAATACACTGCACACCACTTTTTACATTTGTCGCTACCTTTCTAAGAAGAAACATCAATAATATTATGCAGATTAATTGCTAAAAATCCCGTTGAAACATATGATTCAATGCCTTCTCCCAACTTTGAGTTCCCGGTATTCGAAGCTGAAGAAGATGAGAACGAAGATATTTCAGATGAGATCTCCCAACTACTCAAACGGGAAGAAAAATCCATTCAACCCCACAGAGAGCCATCGAAAACAATTAATTTGGGTTCAGAGGAAGAAAGAAAAGAAGTTAAGATCGGAGCTCTGCTCAGTTCGACTGTTAGAAAGAGTCTGGTACAACTTCTCAAAGAATTTCCCGATGTGTTTGCTTGGTCCTACCAAGATATACCAGGGTTTTGGATACCAACATTGTGGAACATCATTTTCCATTAAAGCCGAAATGTCTGTCAATCAAACAAAAATTGAGAAGGACTCGTCCAGATATGGATACTAAGATCAAGGAAGAAGTCCAAAAATAGATCGATGCAGGCTTCCTTACCACATCAGAATATCCTCAGTGGCTAGCCAACATAGTGCCAGTTCCCAAGAAGGACGGAAAAGTCAGAATGTGTGTGGACTACAGGGATTTAAACAAAGCCAGTCTAAAGGATGATTTCCCCTACCACACATTGACATGTTAGTAGATAACACTGCAAATTTCAAAGTCTTTTCCTTCATGGACGGATTTTTAGGTTATAACCAAATCAAAATGGCGCCAGAAGACATGGAAAAAACCTCATTCATTACGCCATGGGGGACCTTTTTATATAAAGTAATTCCTTCTGGATTGAAGAATGCAGACGCAACTTATCAAAGGGGAATGACAACTCTGTTTCATGATATGATGCACAAAGAAATTGAAGTGTATGTGGACGACATGATTGCTAAGTCCGAGACAAAAGAAGAACATGTAGAAAATTTGTCAAAATTATTCGAGCGTCTGAGAAAATACAAGCTCCGTTTGAATCTCCACAAATGTACATTTGGTGTTCGCTCAGGAAAGCTTTTGGGATTCATCATCGGCCAGAAAGGAATTGAAGTTGATCCCGACAAAGTCAAGGCCATTCAAGAGATACCTTCGCCCAGAACCGAAAAGCAAGTAAGTGGATTTTTGGGACATCTAAATTACATCTCAAGATTCATATTTCTCATGACAGCGACATGCGCACCAATTTTCAAGCTCCTCCGAAAGGACCAAGAATGTGTATGGACAAAAGATTGCCAAAAGGCTTTTGAAAGTATCAAAGAATATTTGTTGAATCCACCTATTCTTTCTCCTCCAGTGGAAGGAAGACCCCTGATCGTCTATTTGACTGTCCTAGAAGATTCCATGGGTTGTGTACTGGGTCAACAAGATGTAATAGGAAGAAAAGAATACGCCATTTACTACTTGAGCAAGAAATTCATGGACTATGAAACTCGATACACTATGCTCGAGAAAACCTGTTGCGTTTTAGCTTGGGCTGCTAAATGTCTTTGCCAGTATATGATTTGTCATACCACTTGGTTAATCTCCAAAATGGATCCTATAAAGTATTTCTTTGAGAAACCTGCTTTAACTGGAAGGATTGCCCGTTGGCAGATGTTGCTATCAGAATACAACATTGAGTACCATGCTCAGAAAACAGTCAAAGGAAGTATTCTAGCTGATCGTCTGGCTCATCAACCAATTGACGATAATGAATCAATCAGATTTGACTTCCCAGATGAGGATGTGATGTACCTAAAATAGAAAGATTGCGATGAAGCGCTACCAGACTAAGGGCAAGAGCCAGGATCCCGATGGGGATTAACATTTGACGGAGTTGTCAATGCTTATGGAAACGGAATTGGGGAAGTCATTGTTACACCTCAGGGTACCCATATTCCTTTCACCGCCAGATTGGAATTCAAATGCACAAACAATGAGGCTGAATATAAAGCTTTCATCATGGGTCTCGAAGAAGCTATCGACTTAAGGATAAAGAACTTGGACGTGTATGGAGACTCCACTTTGGTTATATATCAGATCAGATGAGAGTGGGACACACGCCAGACTGGATTGATTCCTTACAAAGACTACGCAAGAAGGTTGTTACCTTTCTTCAACAAGATTGATTTTCATCACATTCCTCGCGAAGAAAACAACATGGGTGGCGCACTAGCTACTGTATCCTCCATGATTACTGTGAATCAATGGAACGACATACCCAAGATTGGCATAATGCGCCTTGACAGGCCTGCTTACATATTTGCAGTCGACGCAGTCATCGACGATAAGCCTTGGTATCATGACATTAAGCTTTTCCTTCAAAGACAAGAATACCCGCCTGAGGCATCAAGAAAATATAGGAAGACCCTTAGAAGACTGGCTGGCAACTTCTTCCTGAACAATTATGTACTCTACAAAAGGAACTTCGACATGGTTTTATTCAGATGCGTGGACAAACACGAAGCCAACCTGCTAATGAAAGAGATTCACGAAGTATCCTTTGGCACTTATGCTAATGGACATACAATGCCAAGAAAAATTCTAAGAGCAGGATATTATTGGATGACAATGGAATCCGATTGTTACAAATACATGAGGAAATGTCATAAATGTCATATTTATGCCGACAAGATTCATGTGCCTCCGACTCTTCTCAAAATTCTCTCTTCCCAATCGCCTTTATCCATATGGGGAATCGACATGATTGGCATGATTAAACCCAAAGCCTCAAATGGACATCGTTTTATCTTGGTCGCTATTGATTATTTCACCAAATAGATCTGATTTATCAAAAACAACCTCATTTGCTGTTATGGTGTTCCAAGCCAGATCATTACTAATAATGGATCGAACCTAAACAACAAAATAATGAGGGAATTATGTGCTAAATTAAAAAATGAACACCATAACTCGTCTCCCTACCAGCCTAAGATGAATGGAGCGGTTGAAGCAGCTAACAAGAATATTAAGAAAATCATCCAGAAAATGGTCGTGACTTACAAGAATTGGCATGGAATGCTCCTATTTGCTCTTCACGGTTATCGCACATATGTCCATACTTCAACAGGGGCAACCCCTTTCTCTCTAGTATATGGCATGGAAGCAGTACTCCCCATAGAGGTTGAGATCCCATCAATAAGAGTATTGATGGATGCCAAGCTAACAGAAGCTGAATGGTGTTAAAGTAGATACAATGAACTAAATCTCATCGAAGAAAAGAGAATAACGGCTTTATGCCATGGGCAGTTATACTAGCAAGGGATGAAGAAAGCTTTAGACAAAAAAGTCCGACCTCGGGTATTCAGAGAAGGCGACTTTGTCCTCAAAAATATCCAATATTTCCTCACTAACTCCAGGGGCAAATGGACTCCAAATTATGATGGCCCATATGTTGTTAAGAAAGCCTTCTCAGGTGGTGCCCTAAAACTCGCAACTATGGATGGTGAAGAATTCAACCTACCTATAAATGTCGATGTAATCAAGAAATACTTCACCTAAAAAAACAAAAAAAAAAACAGCTCGCTAAGTTGAAAACCCGAGAGGGCGACTTAGGCAAAAAAAAAAAGAGAAAAGCGTCTTGATGGATTGAAAACCCGAAAGGGCGGTCTAGGCAAAAATTAGAGACATAAACAAAGATCATCCCGATAGATTAAAAACTTGAAAAGGCGATCTAGGCAAAAGTTAGGGATTTATGGCAAGTAACTGCATCTAAGAGGATTGGATCATCTCAGACAAACGTCATCTATCAAAGAATTTTCAAGCAAGTCACTTTCAACTGAAGTTCAAGAATACTGGGAATTCAAAGTTGTTAGAAGGATAGTGGTCATTATGTTTCAATGTATCCCTTTCCCTTTAAATTACCATTTTTCCAACTTTGTAATGCTCAATGGAATCACGCATTTGGCTGATTGCCATCCTATTAATGAAAATTTGAGCCTCCGTGCCATTTGGTTTCAATTCACACTTTTATTCTGCCTTGCAAAATGACATTTTTATTTGAATTTCATTCTTGAAACAAAAAATGAATTTACTTTTGCTCCGAAGAAGTCTTGGAGGGAAGTATGATGAAATCTCCCTAAGCAAACGGCATCTCGACAAAGAAGTTTGCAAACCTCTATTACAGGCTATGACATTCCCTAGTAAGTATGCTACCAGCTCTTTGCTCTTACTATGGCATCTCGTCGAATGAGTCTCAAAGAAAAGTATGATGAAGCTTACCTCCATCGAATCGCATCTCCTCAAATGAATTCCTATGAGAAGTTTGATGAAGACCCTTACAGTTTGCCTGCCTTAACCTGGTCAAGAGAAAGACTTGATAAGAAGAAACTGAGACCACTTCCATGGCTGAAGACCAGGATCAAGGGGAAGTTTAATTTCAAGAAAAATGAGACCAGTTCTGTGGCGGAAGACCAGGATCGAGGGGAAGTTTTATCCTTTCCTAAGTAAGGTTACTTAGTAAAAGAAGATGGATAGGAAAATTTGGAATTTGCTACCATCCACATCCACAATCAAAATTTCGGGTATTCTGATATTTAATCCTCTTTTACCTCAAACGTCTGAATATCTTTATCATTCATACCTTCAGGTCCAAGAAGATTAAATAGGGGCATCTGTCATACCCTAAATTTTGACCCTAAGACTTCACATCATTGTGCAAATTATCACTACAATATGGATTTACCTTTATGCATTACTGATCCTCTCAAAGATTGTTGAGTGTTCACTCTAGGCAAAGATTAGGGTTTTGAGTCTCTCAGAGGATTCAGGAAAACGATCAATCAAGAATTTACATGATCTTCAACTTGTAAAGCCTCTCAATCATCCGTAGAGGTCAAGAGATCCTCAACATCAAGAATTAAGCACAAGATTGCATCATTTCAAGTTGATCAAGCCTCAAGATCATCAGTACACCATAATTAGGGTTTTGACCTAATTCAATCCCTAAGTTAATTTTTGAAGCAAGGAATGATCCCAAACATCCAAATATGTTTCAAGGACCTCAAATTCCTTATATTAATCCCTTCATATGATTTGATTAACCCAAAGGACTTGATTCATAAACAATGCAAGAATTCAAATCCATCTGAGCCACAAACTAGGGTTTTGATGAAAAGTAAACCATACCTTTGACTTTTGAGCAAGGCATGATCTCAAATCTTGGGACATGATTCAAGAAGCTCAAAAGAACCTCATGAGTCCATTCATAAGTTCAAAATTGCCTCAGAGGATTCATCTATCAAAAATCGGGAATTAGGGTTTCTCTACACAAAATTCATCGGAGACCCAAGGTCAAAGTTTGACTTTTTGGCCAAAAATGTTCATCATGTGCCATTATACAAGAAAACAAGATCCATTTTTGCATTTGAACAAGATTTGATCAAGAAATCAAGGTTACTTGTAAAAAGGGCAATGTTGAGAATTTGAAAATTTCACTAAGTTATGAAAAAATATGGTTTTTTCCTAACTTTGCAAGGCCATAACTTGTTATCTAAGCAACCATTTTCTTGGTCCCAAAGCTCAAATGATAGTTCTTCTTCCATACAACAAGATTGTTGAGCTAAACCATCTCCAAAAAATGCATAGATTTTGAGTTATAAGGCCATGAAGTTAGGGTTTCATGATGTTTTGAACTTTGACACTTTGAAATTTTTAGGCAGAATCTGTTTCATGTTTTGGCCAACTTTGAAGGCATTTTTCACCATGATCTAAGAAGATTCAAGACCAAATGCAAACATCAATGTTGTAGTGCATCATATCAGCTTTCCAAAGAGTAAAAGAACATGCATTAATTTAACATGAGCAAGAAGTTATGAATCTCACAACTCACCTTGCTACAACTATTTTTCAAAGACAGAATTTGTACATTACTTATAGCACACGATTTTTGAGTCCAAATTTGATGACTATGCAAGACTGATCCTCATCTAACTCAACAAGAATCTCAGTCAATCTTGAAGAACCTGCATCTTTGGACCAAAGAGTCAAGAATCTAGCTTAGTATGTGCAAACTCATCATTACAAAAGCCTTGAATTTCAATTTTCGCATTTGGCATTTATGTGATGCATAGAGGTTGCATGAATCAAGCACAAACCAGTCAAGACATATCCAAGAACCATAAAGGATCAAGCCTGCAAAATTGGTTGGAGTTAATGCCTAGCTATGCTAGAGGAGACTTGTGGTACCTTAGCATTCAAGCCATGCCACATGACAAAATCCATTGGACAATAGAGTGATCCTTCATCCATTCACTATTCCTCCAAAAACAAACTTGTTCTCCTATAAACAGGAGTTGTTTCTGATCATTTCAAACACACTAAAACAACATCACAACTTGTTTTCTCATTTCTCATCCATGTTCCAAAATTCAAATTCCAAGTGAGGGAGAATTTGAATTTCTCAAACCAGAGCAATTCCATCCAAACCAATGATCCAAACACCTCACATACATCATATATGAGTGATCCAAACACTTAAACATCATCTGTAACATCGAATTCATCAAGATCATAGTTCATCCCATGCAAGTTGCAATTGGATTCGAGCCCATCAATCCAGAAGGTTTCAATCCATTCCAAGCACATCAACACACTCCTTGAGGTCTAGGGAAGCTTTCTAGATCATCAAAACACTTCTATAACACATCTACAACAGAATTTGATTCCTTCTTGCAAGGTAAGCCTTGAAGTTTCAAATTCCATAATTCATGCATCATTTTTTATATTTCAAATTACCAACATGTTTTTGCATGTATATAGAATGTTTTCCCTCAATCAATTGCTATGTATCAATTGTGTATAGGATTTCACATTGTTCTTGCAAATATTAGGGTTCATCTGTTCATCACATGATATCTTGCTCTACACTTAAAATAAATACAATTAAACACCACCATCGTGTTCCTTATTGAAAAATACACAACTTTCATGTTTATATCATTCAAAATCATTACGTATTGAGGGAGATATGAGAGGTTTGCAAATCGGTGATGGTGGTGGTGCACGAAGAAGAAGAAGATGCCCTTCGCGCCATAATTCAAATTTTCAAAATATTTTATATTTTTTATATTTATCATATTATTTTCAAAAATTAATTTCTATTATCAAATTTAATTATTTTCAAATGATTTTTTGAACAAATACCATTCACATATTTAAATATTTTTATTCACCAAAAAAATCAAAAAAAATATTTTTTATTTGATATATTTTTAATATATTTAATATATTATTTTTAATTGTTTTAAATATTTTTAAATAATTTCAATTTTTAATTTCTCTTACCAAATTAATTATTTTTAATCCCAATTTTCACACATATCATTCCAATACCCAATTATTTTAATCCACAAAAAATCAAAAAAATAATATTTTATTTTGATATTTTTTTATTAGGTTGAAAAATATTATTTTTTAAATTGTTTTAATACCTTTAAAATAATTTCTTTTCTTGATTTTTCTTAAACCTAATTGATTTCAAATATTCATGTGAATAAAAAATCTTTTTATAAACCTTAATCATTGTTCATGACATGATTAATGGATTCATGTGATAAATTATACCATTTTTAATTGATTTTATTTTAAAAATATCTTAAAAATGAGATTAGGGTTTTCACCTTGATTCAACCTTTTCAAACTTCATTTCAATAATCTCTGGGCCTCTATTAGAGTGTAAGACCCAACCCTTTCTGTAACTAAACCAATCTCTGGGCCTCTGCTATAGTATAAGTCCCATTGCGCTTTTCAAAATCATGGTGTAATCATTGTTTTCACAACAATCTTTGGGCCTCTGTTAGGACTGTAAGTCTCATCCCTCTGTACATAAACGAATACAAATAATCTGGGGCCTCTTATAGAGTGTAAGACCCAATACCCTCTTTGTAAATAGAAAATATTTTAGCCACATTCATCATGGGCTATGTACAGGATACAAATGATCTTGGGCCTCTATCCAAAGTGTAAGACCCAACACCTTTCTACTCTCCCTCATCTTTTCAAAAATCAAAGTCATCTTCAAATTCAAATTCAAATTTTAATCATCTCCTCCTATCAATACTTTCTTCAATTTCTCAAAATCCTAATTCATTCAATCAATCAATCTTAAATCACTCAGTCAATCACAATACACTTGGGCATCTATCAGAGTGTAAGACCCAACACCGCCTTTTCAATTCCTTTCATACTTTTTTATATCTTGTTAAGTTTCTCTTAGCATTTAAGTCATCCTAAGTTTAGACATAGGTGAAACAATAGGATCCCTTCACTTATTACAATTTAGTTCAAACAACTAGTTCCTTCTTGCAGAGGAAATTTCCCCAGTACAGATAGCCTCCTCTTGGTCATTATCCAAACATCATAGCCTCCTCTTGGGCTTTATCCAAGCATCATTGCCTACTCTTGGGCATCATACAAAGAATCTCCCTGGCAAGATAGCCTCTTCTTGGGCTTCATACAAGGAGACTTGGGAAGTCTCACTCAATCCTTTAGCCTCCTCTTGGGCTTTGTCCAAGCATCATAGCTTCCTCTTCATACAAGGACCCTTAGGTTTCTTAAAAACATAAGTCAAGTCTTAGTCATCTATGCAATAAATATTTTAGCCTCATTCATCCTAGGCTTTATACAAGATACAAATAAACTCTTTTAGCCTCATTCATCCTGGGCTTTATACACGATACAAATAAAATACCCAAAAGAGTCAGTTAAACCATCGGTATTGATCAAGTCACTTCAAACTTCGTCAACAGTTATTAGCCTTCTCTCAGGCTATACCAATAATTTCTCAAATCAATCGGCCTCAATCTTGGGCTTTGTACAAGACAGATAAAACTCCCCAGTTGAGTCAATTCGTTTTTTAGCTTCAACCTTGGGCTTTGATCAAGGCACTAAATTCAACTTCCCCACAGATGAGACTCTGAGTCCTCTCTGTAGGAGGATATCCCTTCTATACATCACATTTTAAATCAAATCAAATTTCTAATCAAACTGTTTTACATAAAGGAGGATGTGGCATTGCTCTGGATATTTCAAAATCCAAGTTTAAAGCTTCTTACCTTATGATAAAACTCATGAAAAAAATTTGGCATTGCTTTGGATATTTCAAAATCCAAGTTTAAAGCTTATTCCTTCATGACATTTCACCTCTCCTATAAAGAAAGATGTGTCATTGCTTAGGATGACAAAGATCCAAGTTAAAGCTTTTTCCTCTATGATTTTACTCTTCAGTATTTGTGATGAATATGTGAGATATCTCCCTTTAGAGATGACAAATTCTCTTAGTCAAACTTTTAGCTTCAATCTTTGGCTTTGATCAAGACAAAAATACTCTTTTAGCTTCAATCTTGGGCTTTGATCAAGACACCAAACAACTTCCTCCTCCCATAAAATAGGAGGAACTATGAACGCTCTGATTTCCCAAAGTTTCTTTATGGGAATACATAGGCATAAGATTGTGAAATCTTAGCGAGCGCACTGATCAAAAACCTTAGGTCTAGCACCTTCCCAAAAACAATGGAAAACCATAAAAACAACAAAAACATTTCCACAAAGGAGAAACTTTCCCAATCAACAACAAACAAACTTAAGCAAACAAGCAATTCAACAGTAGAAATATATGCATATAAAGGCTCCTATAGATTACTATAGATACTCAGGGTGTTAATAGCTTCCCTCAGTATAACCAACCCTCAATTCTAGATCTCTTAGCATTTGTAAGAAAGACACTTGCCAGCAGGGTTAGTTTACGATATCTTCCCCTTCCTTTTAAGCATCATAGGATAAATATTAGAAATCAGAAAGTAGCAATAAAGGCGGTAGTGGTCACGTCACAAAACTGGAGCTACAAAGGGCACATAAACATATTAAAATCATGTGATCATGGAAGAAAATCAACATGTTAAGGCAAAGGATTACGCAAAAATTCAATGGCATGATTGAAAGGTCATCATTCATTCACATGTAAACATACACTTGAAAATGTATTAAAATCAAGTGAGGATAAGGATGAACAAATTCACAACAATATTTAAAGTTCATACAAGATGTATATGGTTCAAACAAGTCATTATGAGCAAGGAAAGGCAAGGAACCATTCAAAAGAATCAAGAAGAAACTTAAGAAACCCTATAAAGAATCACACACTTTAAGGACTCATAAATATGAGAAAAATAATTATTTTTGATATTTTCTTTTCACAACTAGAAAATAGACATTATCATGAACACTTTGCAAAGAGAATGGGTTTAAAATGATAAAAAAAATGAGAGAGTTATGATAGTTTGAAATTGTGAAGAAAGTTAAGAAAATAAGTGATAAAAAAATAAGGAATGGTCCCCATGGGTGTTTAACCCACGCTGGGTTGGATGAGGCTTCAAAACTAAGCCATCTGAGCTAGCACGCGCGTGTGAAATAATTGTGGAAGCACTCTATTATATATGAAGTTCAATTAAAAATCCAGAAAAATAAAAAGATCTGGGGCGAGGGGGATTTGAACCCCAGTTCTAAAGGTTCAAAGGACACAAGGCGCGCAGGTTAAACCACTGGGGTGGTGATACATCCGTGTATCAAACCCCACCTATTAAAAGATAAGGGTGAAAGTGTCCTAGGCCAGGCCAAGCAAAAGAGAGCCATGGCTGGTTCTTTCCCAAGGAGGCCAAGTTTTTCTTCATTTGCAAGAACGGTATAACTTCTTCATTTCTCCATGAAAATGGATGAAATAAAGATGGATCCTGCCTAGAATTTCATGAGGAATACAATGGTGGTTTTAGATTTTTCTAAAGATACCTACATTTAAAAACCCGATGGTGGTTTCAAAAAGGCTTCAAATTTGCAAGTTCTATGCTACAACTCTAAACAATTAATAATAGCATGATAAAACAGTTCAAACACAATAAATAAAACATATATGATATGATCATGATCAATGTACATCAAGCAAAGCATATTTTTCAAAGTTCAAGTTTTTAGGAAGCTTACCTCTTGAAGCTCACTTGTCAATTTGCAAGAAACTTGTTGCAGAAGTAAACCAATGCCTTAGACACCACCAATACACCTTATAGAAGCTCCTTGGATGCTTGGAATCAAAGGGAAACCTCTAGAACAAAATCTGACTCCTTTTTGCAAAAAGTCTCAAAAGTGGGCAAAATGGAAACTCCTTCAATTGGTGTTACAGTTGAGAAACTCTTGTTGGAACAGTTTAGGGATGTTATTTAGAGAGTGTTTGGAGAGGTGTTTGGTTTTGAAATGGACATGATTAAGACATGGCTTAAAAAATGCAGAAAAGTCAAAATATGAGGTTTTGATGGTTGACTTTCTGATTTTGGTGGTTTGAGATGAAGATGAGGGTTTGGACACCTCCAATGGATGACTTGTGATATGTTTGGATGGTTGTTTGAGTAGTTTAGGCTCTGGTTTTAAAAATTCCAAGTTTGCTCTTTGGAACTTTGAAAACTTGAAGTAAAAAGGGAGAATGAGAAAACAAGTCTTTGGTATTGTTTTGGTGTGGTTTGAATGATCAGAAGTGAACTCTATTTATAGGTGAATGAGTTTGTCTTGGCTGAATAAGGATGGCTTAAAGGATAAGAGCTCATTCAATGTTTTTGGCAAGATACCATTACTTTCATGCCAAGGTACATTATCACTTCCAAGTAGCATAGCTACCTATTGACCAATTCCACATTCCTCAGATGGTTTTAATGTTGTTTATGCATGAATCTTGACTAAGGAGAGTGCCTTTGTTGAATGTGCACTATTGCACATAAATGTACTTTGAATTTTAAGGCATATGTGACAAAACTTCATCATTCCAAATGTGATTCTTCTTGACTCAATACCTGATCTTGCAGGTTTGTGGTGATTCATTCTGATCTTTGTTGAATTGCTATGATCATGATCATTGCACTTGACTTCAAAATAGTGTAGTGTAAGAAATGCCCAAAACTGATTTTGCAAAACAGTTGCAGCAAGGTGTATTGCACCCTCCATAACTCTTTACTCAAGTGGAATTGGATGGAGTTCTTGGTCACTTTGGAAAGCTGAGATATCCTACTTTAACTTTGATGTTTGCCTTTGGTCTTGAATCTCCTTGGATTATGGTGAAAATGTCCTCAAAGTTGGCCAAAACACCAAACAGATCCTGCATAAAAATTTCTAAGTGTCAAAGTTCAAAAGTGTGGAAACCCTAACTTTATGGCTTCATATCTCAAAATTTATGCATTTTTTGGGGATGATTCAGCCTAGCATTCTTGTAGTATGGAAGAAGATCTATCATTTGAGCTTTGGATCCAAGAAAATGGTTGCTTGGTTTGGAAGTTATAACCTTGCAGAGTTAGGTAAAAACCATGTTTTTCCATAACTTAGTGAATTTTTCAAGTTTTCCAAGGTTGCCCTCTTTACAAGTTATCTCACTTTTCTTGATTTTTCTTGATAAATCATGATCCAAATTACACATTAATATTATTCTTGACTTGAAAAGGGCATGGTTGACCAAAAACTTAAAAAGTCAAACTTGATTTTGAACACAGTTGACTTTTTGTATCATATGAATCTTGAACTTTGTGGTCCTTTATGAAATCAAACCCTTGGGCTATTTTAAACATCATGGATGGATTCCAAGGGTGTTTTTGAGTGTCTTGTATCATGTCCCAAGGTTTGAGATCATGCCTTGGTCAAAAGTCAAAGGCATGGTTGACTTTTTATCAGAAACCCTAGTGTGTGGTCCATATGAATTTGAAGCTTTGTACTGCTTATGAGTCAAGTTCTTTGGGTCAATCCAATCATATGAATGGATTTATATGATGTATTTGAGGTCTTTGAAACATATCTTGAGGTATTGGCTCATGCTCAAATGAAAATTTCTCTCTGGAGTCCTTGATCAACCAAAACCCTAATTTGGTGTGTCAGATGATCTTGGGGTTTGATCCACTTGAAGTGATGTAGAATTGTGCTTGATTCTTGATTAAAGAGGCCTCTTGATCTTTATGAATGAGTGAGAGACTTAATAGGTTGAGGATCATGCTTATCCTTGATTGTTCATCTGTTTAAGCTTTAGGGGGGGTCACCTAACCTGTGAAGTAAGTAAGCACACATATCTTGTACTTGTGATGGGTTAGTGATGCATGAAAATATATTCATATGATATGCAAATGATGTGAAATCTTGGGGTCAAAATTTAGGGTATGACAGATGCCCCAATTTAATCTTCTTGTACCTGAAGGTATGAATAATGAAGACATTCAGACATTCAAGGTAAAAGAGGATTAAATATCAGAATACCCAGAATTTTGACTGTGAATGTAGATGATAAGATAGCTTGAATGGTAACAAAACTCCAATGCTTGAACATGTTTTATCCATCTTCTTTTACTAAGTAATCCTACTTAGAAAAGGGTAAAGTTTCCCCTCGATCCTGGTTTTTAGCCATGGAACTGGTCTCAGTTTCTTGAAATAAACTACCCCTCAATCCTAGTATTCAGCCATGGAACTGGTCTTAGTTTCTTGAAATATACTTCCCCTCGATCCTGGTCTTCAGCCATGGAACTGGTCTCAGTTTCTTGAAATAAACTTCCCCTCGATCTTGGTCTTCAGCCATGGAACTGGTCTCAGTTTCTTGAAATAAACTTCCCCTCGATCCTGGTCTTCAGCCATGGAACTGGTCTCAGTTTCTTGAAATAAACTTCCCCTCGATCCTGGTCTTCAGTCATGGAACTGGTCTCAGTTTCTTCTTATCAAGTCTTTCTCTTGACAAGGTTTTGGTAAACAAGCTTCTGATAAGATGATCCCTTGTCGAATTAATAACTTTGCCAGGGATCTTCTAGGAGATGTGGGCTATTTATTTTGTAAGACAGATTTCGTAATCTGCGAGGGTTTTCATCAAACTTCTCACTGGAATTGGGGAAATTCCATTTGATATTGGGCAATTTTGAGGTTCTGGTGACTTTGTTGAAAGAGGGATAAACTTCTCGGGAAGAGATAGCCATTTGTCGACCCACTGGGAATATTTGGGACAAGAACAAGCTTCTTAAGAGATTTCCACTTGTTTTGTCAGGCGTAGATTCCAATGAGGAATAAACTTATCTTTGATTATGATAAACAAACTGTTCTGGAAGATACTGTCATTCGTCAATTGGTAGATACTTGGGATATGTGATGTCCTTGCTACCAAGAGATTTTGCTGAAAAGCTTCCACTGGGGATTTTCCTTTATCTGGGAAAGCAAATTGTGCCTTTGCTGAGGAAGTGTAAGGTTCCATTGGATGTCATTTTCCTTTAGAAGTTCAAGTTATCAAAATGGTTAAGGACCAATTTCAATCTAGGAATAAACTGGAGAGAGGCCCTTTTTTTAAAAGAAGATACTTCTAGACGAGGAATGAACTCACACTGGGAATTTTATCCTATCCAAGAGTGGAAAGGAGAATTGAAGTGAAACTTCCACGAGAATCAAACTCAGTTGGGATTTAGAAAGAATGTACATTTTCTGCTTAAAGTTGATAACTCTATTGGAGAGTGAAAAATAACTTGGGGATAAACACAACCAAAGTGAGTGACACAACTTAAGCATTATGAACATGAGCATGAATTGATTATGCATTATGTATGAATAAATGTTATGCTTATGCTGACAAAACAGACATGACACGTAAACTGGTGATGAACAAAATCGGTTACTCGGCCATTCTGGGGAGTAGAGGCATCACTGGTATTTTTAATGGAAAAAAACTGTTGGGAGAAAAAAAAGCCAGATCTTGTCTTAATTCTCGGAGGTAGCAGTTTGCTTGGGGAAAGGGATCAAATCTTAATCCTGATTCCAACATCCATTTGGGAGAAGAAATGAAACTCGACCCTCACTAAGGATGGATAAGATGTTCGATCTTATCTATTTGAGGTAATGATCTGCACTCGGGGATATTTGCGAGATCGATCACAAGAGCACTCGATTTTATACTTCGACGTTTTAAATACTCTTGGAGAAGCTGTTGTTATTCCTTATTATGTTCATAAATCTAAGGAACTTGCCATCTTTATTTCAAAAGCAAAAAGGTAAATTCATTTTTTTGTTTCAAGTATGAAAGTCAAATAAAAATGTCATTTTGCAAAGTAGAATAGAAGTGAGAATTGCAAACAAAAGGCACAGAGGCTCAAATTTTCAATAACAGGATGGAAATCAGCCAAATGCGTGATTCCATGGAGCATTACAAAGCTAGAAAATGGTAATTTAAAGGGAAAGGGATACATTGAAACATAATGACCACTATCCTTCTAACAACTTTGAATTCCAAGTATTCTTGAGCTTTCGTTGACAGCGACTTGATCGATGATTCAGATGACGTTCGTCTGAGATGATCTAATTTTGCGGGAGGTTGTTACTTGCCATAAATCCCTAACTTTTTCCTCTATTGCCTTTTCAGGTTTCCACTCTATCGGGATTATTATTTTCTGTTTATATCTCTAATTTTTTCCTGGACCTCCCTTTCGGGTTTTCAATCCACCGAGACGTTTTTTTTTGCCCAAGTCGCCCTTTTGGGTTTTCAACTTAGCTAACTATTGCTTTTTAGGAGAAGTATTTCTTGACTACATCGACATTCACAGGACGGGTGAATTCTTCACCGTCCATAGTTGTAAGTATTAAGGCACAACCTGAGAAGGCTTTCTTAACAACATACGGGCCATCATAATTTAGAGTCCATTTGCCCCTGGAGTCGGTGCGGAAAGTTTGGATCTTTTTGAGCACGAGATTGCCTTCTCAGAATACCCGAGGTCGAAACTTTTGGTCAAAAGCTTTCTTTATCCTTTGCTGGTATAACTGACCATGGCATAAAGTCGTCTTTCTTTTTTCTTCGATTAGATTCAGTTCATCGTATCTTCTTTGACACCATTCAACTTCTGTTAGCTTGGCTTCCATTAACACTCTCACTGATGGGATATTAACCTCTATGGGGAGCACTGCTTCCATGCCATATACTAGAGAGAAAGGGGCTGCCCTTGTTGAAGTGCAGACGGATGTTCGATAACTGTGAAGGGAAAATGGGAGCACAGCCAATCCTTGTAAGTCACGACCATTTTCTGAATGATTTTCTTAATATTCTTGTTAGTTGCTTCAACCGCTCCATTCATTTTAGGTCGGTAGGGAGACGAGTTATGATGTTCAATTTTGAATTCAGCACATAATTCCTTCATCATTTTGTTGTTCAAGTTCGATCCATTATCAGTAACGATCTGGCTTGGGATACCGTAACGGCAGATGAGATTGTTCTTGATAAACCGGACCACCACTTGTCTTGTTACATTGGTGTGTGATACTAATTAGAACCACTTGGTGAAATAATCAATAATGACCAAGATGAAGCGGTGTCCATTTGAAGCTTTGGGTTTGATCATGCCAATCATGTTGATTCCCCATATGGAAAAAGGCCATGGGGAAGAGAGAACTTTGAGAAGAGTTGGAGATACATAAATTATGTCGACGTAAATATGACATTTGTGACACTTCCTCATGTACTTGTAGCAATCGGATTCCATTGTCAGCCAATAATATCCCGCTAGCTCTTAGAATTTTCCTTGACATTGTATGTCCATTGTCATGAGTGCCAAAGGAGCCTTCATGGATTTCCTTCATTAACATGTCTGCTTCACGTTTATCCACGCATCTGAGCAAAACCATGTTGAAGTTTCTTTTGTATAATATATCATTGTTTAGAAAGAAATTTCAAGCCAGTCTTCTAAGAGTCTTCCTATCTTTCCTTGATGCCCCAGGCGGGTATTCTTGTCTTTGAAGGAAACATTTGATATCATGATACCATGGGTTGTCATCGATGACTGTTTCAAATGCAAATACGTAAGCGGGCCTATCAAGGTGCATTATATCAATCTTGGGTACGGCATTCCATCAATTTACAGTAATCATGAAGGATAGATTAGCCAGTGCGTCAGCCGTGTTGTTTTCTTCACGAGGAATGTGATGAAAATCAATTTTGTCGAAGAAAGGTAACAACCTTCTCGCGTCGTCTTTGTAAGGAATCAATCTAATCTGGTGTGTGTCCCATTCTCCTTTGATCTGATTTATAACCAAAGCTGAGTCTCCATACATATCTAAGTTCTTTATCCTTAAGTCGATAGCTTCTTCGAGACCCATGATGCAAGCTTTATATTCAGCCTCATTGTTTGTACATTTGAATGCCAATCTGGGGTGAAATGAATATGGGTACCCTGAGGTGTAGCAATGATTGCCCCAATTCCATTTCCATAAGCGTTGACAGCTCTGTCAAATATTAATCTCCATTGGGATCCTGGCTCTGGCCCTTCGTTTGGTAGCGGTTCATCATAGTCTTTCATCTTTAAGTACATCACTTCCTCGTCTGGGAAGTCGAATCTGATTGATTTATTATCGTCAATTGGTTGGTAAGCCAGATGATCGGCTAGAATACTTCCTTTCACGGCTTTCTGAGCATGATTCTCGATGTCGTATTCTAATAGCAACATCTGCCAACGGACAATCCTTCCAGTTAAAGCAGGCTTCTCGAAGACATACTTGATTGGATCCATTTCGGAGATTAACCAAGTGGTATGACAAATCATATACTGGCGAAGATGTTTAGCAGCCCAAGCTAAAGCGCAATAAGTTTTCTCGAGCATAGTGTATCGAGTTTCACAGTCCGTGAATTTCTTACTCAAGTAGTAAATGGCGTATTCTTTTCTTCCTGTTTCGTCTTGTTAACCTAGCACACAGCCCATGGAATCTTCTAGGACTGTTAAGTAGATGATCAAAATTCTTCCTTCTACCAGAGGAGACCAAATAGGTGGATTCAGCAAATATTCTTTAATACTTTCAAAAGCTCTTTGGAAATCTTTTGTCCATACACATCCTTGGTCCTTTCGTAGGAGCTTGAAAATCGGTGCGCATGTCGCTGTCATGAGGAATATGAATCTTGAGATGTAATTTAGACGTCCCAAAAATCCTCTTACTTGCTTTTCTGTTCTGGGTGAAGGCATTTCTTGAATGGCCTTGACTTTATCAGGATCGACTTCAATTCCTTTCTGGATGACGATGAATCCTAAAAGTTTTCCTTAGCACCAAATGTACATTTGTTGGGATTCAAGTGGAGTTTATATTTTCTCAGATGCTCGAATAATTTTGAAAAATTTTCCACATGCTCTTTTTCTGTCTCAGACTTGGCAATCATGTCGTCCACATACACTTCAATTTATTTGTGTATAATGTCATGAAATAGAGTTGTCATTGCCCTCTGATAAGTTGCGCCTGCATTTTTTAATCCAAATGGAATCACTTTATAGCAAAAGGTTCTCCATGGTGTAATGAATGAGGTTTTTTCCATGTCTTCTGGTGCCATTTTGATTTGATTATAGCCTCAAAACCCATACATGAAGGAAAATACTTTGAATTTTGCAGTGCTATCAACTAACATGTCAATGTGTGGTAGGGGAAGTCATCCTTCGGACTTGCTTTATTTAAATCCCTGTAGTCTACACACATTATGACTTTTCCATCCTTTTTGGGAACTGGCACTATGTTGGATAGCCACTGAGGATATTCTGATGTAGGAAGGAAGCCTGCATCGATCTGCTTTTGGACTTCTTATTTGATCTTGATGGCCATATCCGAATGAGTCCTTCTCAACTTTTGTTTGACTGGCGGACATCCTGGCTTAAATGGCAAATGATGTTCCGCAATGTTGGTATCCAACCCTGGCATGTCATGGTAGGACCAAGCAAATACATCGGGGAATTCTTTGAGAAGCTGTACCAGACTCTTTATGACAGTTGGACTGAGCAGAGCCCTGATCTTAACTTCTTTTCTCTCTTCTTCTGAACCTAAATTAATTGTTTCCAATGGCTCTTTGTGGGGTTGAATGGACTTTTCTTCCTGTTTGAGTAGTCGGGAGATCTCATCTGGAATTTCTTCGTCCTCTTCTTCTTCAGCTTCGAATACCGGGAACTCAAAGTTGGGAGAAGGCATTGGATCATATATTTCAACAGGGTTTTAACAATTAATCTGCATCATGTAATTCATGATTCTTTTTAGAAAAGATAGCAACAAATGCAAAAAGTGGTGTGTAATGTATTTTGAAAACGTTTGTTATTTTTGTTTGTTTTACGATTACCATTTTCTGAAAAAGAAAAAAGTGAAAACAACAATAAATGCGGGAATTCAGAATGACGTCTTTATTTATGATTTTTTTATTCTTGAAACACAAGCCCTATAAAACAAAGCTCATCTGTCTTGGGCAAGGCAGAAAGGAAATATTTACAGGAAATGATGTCCTATAAAACATCCTTTCACCCGGGCAAGATGAGAGGTCAAAATAAAGATGAGGTAATTACTTTGAGATGTGAACAACATTCGGGACATCAACAGCTATCCAATTGTGACGAACTCCTAGGTGGATTAAAAAGTCTGGTATTTTCCTTTCGGGATTGTCTTCAGTAATGACACTGACTTTCGACAGAGTCGGATTACTAGAGTCTTCTTCCCATGCAGAGTTATTAGCAGAGAAATTTTATGTTGCCTTTTCACATGTTTCTTTTTGATCAGGAGGATCTCCCCATCTAGTTGGTTAAATGTCTTCAATCATGATGCGGGAGCTTTCAGGAGCAGTATACTTCACTAGAAAGTCAAACTTTCCGCTTGGTTATCCCAAGGTATCCCAAATTTCTGAGAGGTTGTCTTCCTCGATGACATTGACTTCAGGTAGTGCAAAGTTGATAAATTCTTGCCCAACAAATTTTACAAATTCATGGAGATAATTTTTGATATGTTCAGGATTTTCTGAGTAAGACCTTCATGCTTCTGAAGGAACAGATGAATCTTTTTCAGGAGCATCTGAGAAATATACATTCTCATACTGACTTTGATATCCTAGATCCTCCATGTAAGGCTCCCAAATAGGTAAATCATCCATGGGATCATTCGAGCTGTAGTCAAAATTATCTTTCATCAGAGTATCCATTTCTAATGAATCGGGAGGAGCACGGCATCTTTCGGTATTGTAATCTCTGTAGATCATCTTGACATCTAATTTTGGAGTATATCTGGAGTTTTTTTGTGGATAGCAAAATGGCATGTATGTCTCTTCTTGTGATATATATCCTTCATCGTTGAGGTATGACCTTCATTCTTCTTCTGGATCGGATGAATTGTTTTTGCAATCATCTCCCTCGATGGTGTGGACCTCTTGGGAAGTAGGATGGAGGAACCCTCTGTTGTAGAAGAAATCTTGAATAGGTTGAGTGGGCTCGTATTTCTTTGTAGTCTTGGTAAATGCTGGTGTAAAACCGAGAACTTTTCTTGTTCTATTATCGATAGGAATCACAACTTGTCCCCATCCTCCAATGGTACCGTTTTCCACTATTAAAATAGCATCTCGATATGAGGAAATATATGTTCCTTTTTCTCGATTGCTTTCGTTGCTTACAGAAAGCGCCTGAAATCGAGTTCCAATAACTTCTTCTAGTTCCAGATAGGGGAATGATGATAGATTACTCATGATTAATGCTTGTTCTCCACACACTGTAACCAACTTGTTGTTCTTTACAAACTTCAGCTTCTGGTGAAGTGTTGAGGTGACTGCCTCTGCTTCATAGATCCAAGGTCGTCCCAATAAATAAATGTACGCTGCTCGGATATCCATTACTTGGAAGGTGACTTGGAAAGTGTGGGGAACAATGGTTATGGGAAGGTCTACTTCGCCAATAACTGTTTTCTTGGACCTGTCAAAAGCTTTGACTATAATCTCGCTGCCTCTCATTGAGGTGCCTTGAAAAGATAGTCGCTCAAGAGTTGATTTTGGCATGACATTTAGGGATGAACTAGTGTCTACTAGTACATTTTCCAGAACATCATTCCCGCAGCTGATTGTGATATTAAGTGCCATGTTATGATTTTTGCCCTCCTCCGGGAGCTCTTCATCACTGAAATCTAAGTTGTTACAGGAAGTGCTGTTAGAAACGATGTTATCAAATTGATCCATCGTTACGTCTTGTTCGACGAAGGCTTGTTCCAAAACCTTTCGTAAAGCTTCCCTATGAGCTTCCGAACTCGGCAGAAGGGATAATACAGATACTCAAGAATGAGTATGCAATAACTGATCCACAATGTTGTACTCGCTCTTTTGGATTACCTTTAAAATTTCATCATTGTTTTTCACCTGATCTATACCACTTGACTGGCCAATCTGTTTATCAGGAACTTCGATCTGAGGTTCTTTTTCTTTTGTGGGCTCTTCTATTCCTCTGTTAAAGATTCGACCACTTCGGGTGACATAGCTTATATCAGCAATGTTGACAATGGATGACAGCGAGACTTCCTTTCCATCCTCCATCATGGTGGCACCATATTTGTAAGGAATAGATTTCTCTTATTCGTATGGCACTGGGCCTGGCAAGTAGATGACTAAAGGAGTTACGCGACTCTTCTAACTGTCATATGCAATTTCTATTGGTTCCATCTTGGGGATATCGGGAATTTTTCCACTGTCGAAAGGGATCTCCTAGCGCTTTGGTTCACTAAGCAGAGGAATTATGGTGAAGACATCTTCATCAACTCCATAGTTAATGGATTCTCTTTTATTAAAGACGGTAATGGTCATTTAGTCTAACAGCCTTTGAATATCATTTTGGGTGTGGAAGCAACCATATTGACTTTTGCGGCATTTTCTGCAAGTTGAGTGTTCATGGTGATTTGAACCAAAGTAGTTAAGTCCACAGAAGCATTTGTGAATTTTGACCAACAACGTTTTAATGTGCTCAATGTCATGAATTGTGTACTGCCCTGGGTAATCTTGTACCATATTTATTAATTGATAATCCCCCATTCTGTTTGGCAAGATCTCTCATCGGTCCACCTGATTCTGGAGTGCTGCTCGTACGAGGTAGCATCCTTGGTCATTTTCTGAGCATATCCTGCAACGTTCATAATTGTGGGGAGGTACTCGGCCGTATCCACTCTGTATACAATGCATCTTAACCATATTTGTTTCCAATAAGTGAATGTCACAGCTCCCTGTCTACTTGGGCCTTCATAAGCTTTGTTGACTTGATGAGTCTTTATGTTCTGGTATATTGAAGACCACCAGTGATCTAATAAGTGTTGAAGATTTCTTTGTATAAGTGCACAACCTTGATCGTTCCCGAAGCAGTCTTTACAATCCTGATAGTTGTGTGATGCTAAAAAGCCAAGTCGAACCTTGTTGGCGTGTAACTCTACTAAACTTGTGTTCATCAGAAGAATGACGAAGATTTGAACTCTGTTTGGACATTCATCAATCATGTTGATCTAATAATCGTTCCTTCCGTGATAGTCTTGAATCCAACCTAGATCCATTTGTCGTTGGAGAGCTTCTTGTACAAAAGCACATCCTTGATTATCTCTTGAACAAATCGAGCAAGCGTTGTAGTCGTACGATGGCAGATTGTAATGTTGACTTTGTCTGAAGTGCATCGCCGCCAAGTTTACATTCATTGCGCAAATGTCAAAATTTTGAACAATGCTGGGACATCCATAAACCATGTTTACTCAATGGATTATGTGCTCTTGGATCCAGCTTAAGTCCATTTGCTCTTGAAGGGCTGCCTGTACAATGCTGCACCCTTGGTTGTTCTTGGAACAAATGTTGCATTGATGATAGTTATGAGGTGGCACATGGCCATATCCACTTTTCCTGCAATTCATCTTAACCAGATTCGTATCTAGCAAGCGTACATCATGAATCTGGTAACTGCTGTCAGGACCCTTGTCAATTAAGTTGACAGAAGCCTTCTCATGCTGCGGTAATGGATTCTTTTGAACATTTGGATTAGTGTCTTTGAAAGTCAAAATTCCCCTTCTGGATAATCTTTGAATATCAGATTTGAAACTGAGACAATTCTCGATGTTGTGTCCCAGTGCCCCTTGATGATAAGGACAGGATTGGTCAGCCTTGAACCAATATGGGGGATTTTTCAGGAATGGTGGGAGGAGTCCTGGTTTGGATGTGTCATTTTGCTAGCAAAACTGGGAATAGATCTGCATATGTCATTGGGATAGGATCAAAGCCTGGTGACCTTGTGATACAATTGATGTTGTTGTATTGCAGACGAGCCTGCTGAAGAGGCTATTGTTGCCTTTGCTGATATTGTGGTTGTTAAATTTGCAGATTTTGGGAAATTTGTGGTTGATATGCCAGAATTAGCATTGAGTTGATAACAGGAGATACTGTTGTTACCCGCCGAGGTTGGTATCTTCGTCTCTGTTTACCCTGTGAGATAATGCTGATATCTTGCTTTTTCTTCTTCTGGAAAGAGCTGCCATATCGCTTGCTACTACTAGATGGTTCTGCATTTTTTACCAATCGACCTTCTCGGGCTGCTTCCTCAAGGCGTACTCCCATGTTAACCATCTCGGTGAAGTCACTAGGTTCACTTACGACCATCCGGTCATAATAGAACAAGCTCAAGGTTTTCAAGAAGATTTTTGTCATCTCTTTTTCCTCGAGATGAGGACAAATCTGGGCGGAAATTTCGCACCATCTTTGAGCGTATTCTTTGAAGCTTTCTTTATCTCTTTGAGACATAGCTTTGAGTTGATCCCTATCAGGCGCCATATCCAGATTGTACTTGTACTGCTGAACAAAAGCTGCTCCAAGATCTTTGAAGGTACTGATCTTTGTACGGTTTAACCCCATGTACCATTTGAGTTCGGAACTAGTTAAACTGTCTTGAAAGTAGTGGATTAGTAGCTGTTGATTTTTCGTCTGGGTAGACATCTTCTGAGCGTACATTACCAAGTGACTTTAAGGACAAGAGTTGCCTTTGTACTTCTCAAAGTCAGACACCTTAAATTTGTGCGGTATTTTAACGTTAGGGACTAAATAGAGATTGACAACATCTTTCCCAAACAAGTCATGTCCGCGAATGGCATGAAGTTCTTTCTGCATTTCCAAGAACTGTTCATGGAATTCATTCATTATTTCATATAATTTTATATCCTTGCTAGGAGTGGTATGAAAGATTTATTCCTCTAGGATAGTATGTATCACAGGCTGTGGTATAGACATTATAGCTGCGGTTCTTGGTGCTTCGGTGATCTGAAGTTTGTGACCTTCAGGTATAAGAGTCTCGATCGTGGCCTTTGCGTCTTTATTTACCTGAAGTTTGTAACCTTCAGGTCTGGAGATTTCGGTTGTAGCTTTTGGGTCTTCAGTGAACGGTGGTATATATCCTTCAGGCACAAAATTGAAAGGCATGCACCAGGGAAAACCTTTAGGCATGTTGTACTAAGGAAGACTAACGGGTACCTCAAATGTTGGTGTAGACACAATTTCTGAGATCACAGTCCTTTGAGGTGGTTGATCCAGAGCTGCTGCCAGTGATTCAATCATGATGTTGAGTCTTTCTAGACTTTCCTTCAGAGTGTTAACTTCCTCTCTTAGCTCTCTGTTTTCTTCCTCAAGATCGTCCATTTTCTTCTGACGATTTGCCCGAGTATTGTACGAATGAGACAGTTTGACTCTAAAGTGTGATAAATGTGTAATTTTTTTACGAAAAATGTGTGAAATGCTAGAAGGATGCATGATGGGCAAAGAAACGCAAATGCTCTATTTTGTTTTTGAAAGAACTTTTAACAGTTATGTTGCAAATATCATACAATGACAGAAACGTTTTATTGAACTCAAAGGATTACAATATCTTACAGAGAAAAGTACATTATTTTACAAAGTGCAGGAAGAAAAACTAGGCCTATGAATCTTAAGGAATCCTCGACAATGGTCCAGATGCTGGTTGCTGACTCCTTTTTTGCTTCTTTGATCGGGCTTCCTCAACCATTAGCGGGTCGATGATCATTTGCCAAGTAAAAGGAGAGAGTAAACTTTTCCGTTCCTCTTGACTTTCTACAGTATGCTACTCCAGTATCGCAATCAAATCATCTTTTTCCTTTAGTAACTCTTGAACCTTTGTGCATTCCAAGCTGACAATCAGATACTTGTTCCTCTAAGAGTTCTTTTCACGCTGAGTTTTATTAAAAGTGACCTAAAGTTTCTCTGTGTCGTTCATGAAGTAAAGGATAGATACCTTTATGGGAAATACTTCTTGATGAGGGTAAGGAATTTTTAACTTGATGGCTCTAGCTTGTACCCATTGGAGATAAGGTTCTGCAGAGATGCAGTTTGGTTTTCCCAGAGACTCTCTTCCTTTCCTATGAACATGATGCCAGGCATGCCCAATTTCTTCCTTGAATGCTCTGTCATTATCTCCTGTCTTGAAGAAGAGACCTTCTAGATGAATGTTGTAAGGTATATCCTTCATAGGGTAACCAAGCTGACGAAGAGCTAGAACTGGGTGATAATTGATCCCTCCTTTAGTACCAATGAGGGGTACATTAGGGAAACTTCCATATCTCTCAATGATCTTTATTCTGTCATAGACCCGATTGTACCAATCTATGTCAGAGTGAGTGAGGTACATAATTTTATGCGACCATCGCATACCACTTTTGAGATCCCAAAAAGCATCAGATTTGGGTAAGTGGGAAATAAACCATTTGTAGAGTAACAGTACACAACATGTAATCATCCCTCCATTGTACAAGTTCCTTAGATGCACTGAGTGTAAGCATCTGTAACCAAGTCGGGACCGGGTTCCCGATCAAGAATACCTTGATAGCATTGATGTCGACGAAATTGTTAATGTTGGAAAAGAGGAATAACCCATAGATGAGTAAAACAAAGATATCCTCAAAAGCAATTGTGTTCCCTATGCTGGCAAAATATAAGGCTTTTTCCAACAGAAACCTAGCTGGTAGACCTTGAATTCCTCCTTTGATGGTCATGTGGGTTTTGATATCTGATACTTCCAAGGAGGTAGCTCTGATTATGGTTTGATCTTTGGGAATCTCTTCCAGGCCAGAGAATGGGTCTTGATCAGAAATGGGCAAATCAATCAGCTGAGAGTACTCTTCCAATGTTTGTGTAAGCTGATAATCTAGAAATGTGAAGCAGTGGTACACCGGATCATAAAACTGAACCAATATAGATAGGACTCCTACTACCATGTTGACTTTTAAAAGGGATCAAAGTCCCCCATACTTAGCTCTGAAAGCTTCAGGATTAGTAATCAACCTTCCCAAATTTCTCAAGTCTTCAAGTCTTGGACTTCTGAAGGTGCACTTCTGAGTTTTTCTTCTACCAAAATCCATAGCACAATTTCTGATATTTGCAACAACCTGTTTTTAGTTCTTTTTTGAAAAATTTTGATTTTTTTAATGAATGCATGAATGTATGTATGCACAAACACAGATATTTACAAACATGGGTTTAAGGGTTTATCGTCACGAACATGGAGTCATAGATCTACCCATCCCAAAGGTATGTACTAGGGGTTCATTTTGTACCTGTAGAACAGGTTCTAACAAGGTTCCCAAAATCATTGACCCCTCTTTTAGGATATTACCAACAAACCGATTGACTCATGAGAGCTGTAATATCCCCAAGACAGATCTCATTTGAGTGTAGCATCGCATATCAACTATTCCTGATAGTTACCACACTACGTTTAAAAAACAGTTGAATGGTTAAATGTTTACTAATCCTCGGTTTCATGGGTTCCCAGTGAAAAAGTAATGTTTTCACGACTTACTCGCTCAACATCAGTAATTCCAAAAGGGTACCTCTACTGATTTGGTGGACTTTCAAGTTAGCTTGGCCGGGATTCACTCCTTATAATCCTTCTTGATTCTGCCACCTCCTATCTTAAAATATGCTCTTAAGCCCACTGAGGACTTTTGACTCGCCACATGTGTATTAATCACATTCCCAGATAACAGTAATTTAAACAAGTATGGCAGATAAATAGATAGTATGATGGAAAACAGCAAATGATATCAAATGAAAAAATAGATTAGCAAATGCAATAGTAAAATATATGCAATGCAAGGCTTAACCATCTTAGATGATTAGGCTCCCCAGTGAATTCGCCATTTTTCTGTAGCTTCAGTTTTCTTGACGCAACCACTACCGCATTTAGTGCTACTTTCTGATTTCTAATATTTATCTTATGATGTTTAAAAGGAAGGGGAAGATATCTTAAACTAACCCTGTGCGCAAATGTTTTTTCTTACAAATGCTAAGAGATCTGGAATCGGGGGTTGGTTATACTAAGGGAACCTATTAACACCCTAAGTATCTATAGTAATCTATTGGAACCTTTATTTACACATATTTCTACTTTTGAATCACTTGGTTGCTTAAGTTTGTTTGCTGTTAAATTGGGAAAGTTTCTCCTTTGTGGAAAATGAGGAAATGTTTTTGTTGTTTTATGGTTTTTTAATTGTTTTTAGAAAGGTACTTGACCTAAGGTTTTTGATCAATGTGCTCGCTAAGATCTCGCAATCTTATGCCTATGTATTCCCGAAAAGAGGATTGGGGAAATAAGAGCGTTTGTAGTTCCTCCTAATCTATGGGAGAAAAAAGTTTGTTTTGTATCTTGTTCAAAGCCCAAGATGATGAAGCTAAAAGAGTATTTGAAAGATTTGAGAAATTGTTATCTTTAAGGGAGATATCTCACCTTTTCACTACAATCATTTGAGAGTGATGTCATTAAAGGAAAAAGTTTTAACTTAATGTGTAAAGCAATGCCACTTTTTCTTTATGAGTTCTTTTCGTACTAAGAGAAGGACCTTAACTTGGATATAGGATCGACAAGTGTGCCACTTACATCAGTTAGATGAAAGAAAAAAGTTTTTGAACCATGATAAAGGTGGGACTCCAACATGGATTTTGAATCAACAAGAGTGCCACTTACATCAATTATCTGGAAAAAAATGTTATTGTTTTGTTTAGAAATGTAGTGTTTTAGAAGAGATATCTTCCTACAAAGATGGCTCAAGGTCTCATCTGTGAGGAGATGGGTTTATTTAGGTGTCTTGATTGAAGCCCAAGATATGAAGCTAAAAAGATTAAAAACTGACTCAACTGGGGAGCCTTATCTGTCTTGTACAAAGCCCGAGATTGAGGCTGATTGATTGGAGAAATTATTTGTATAAAAGCTTGAGAGAAGGCTAATGACTGTTGAGGAATTTTGAAGAGACTGACTCAATACTAAGGATTTGACTGACTCTTTTCGGGATTTTTATTTGTATCCTTGTACAAAGCCCGGGATGAATTAGGCTAAAAGAACTATTTGTATCATGTACAAAGCCCAGGATGGTAAGGCTAAAAGATTGAATGAGACTTCCCAAGTCTCCTTGTATGAAGCCCGAGAGGAGGCTGTCTTGCTGGGGAGATTCTTTGTATGATGCCCAAGAGGAGGCAATGATGCTTGTATAAGGCCCAAGAGGAGGCCAAGGAACTAGTTGTTTGAACTAAGTTGTGATTGAAGGCATCCTATTATTTAACCTATGTTTAAATTAAGGATGATATAAATGTCAAGAGAAACTTAACAAAATATGAACAAACATGATTGAAGATTAGCAAGTATAGACAGTGATATGACATGTTTGAATTCATGAAAGATTTTGCATCTTTAGGGTTTGATGTGTTGAATGTTTTATTTGTGTATTTTATTCTATTCACAAAGGTGTTGGGTCTTACACTCTAAGTAGAGGCCCATGACTTATTGAAAAGAAAAGAAAAGGTGGTGGGACTTACAATTTAATAGAGGCCCAAAATTGTTCTATGTACAAAGGTCTTGGGTCTTACACTCTAAGCAGAGGCCCAAAGAATTATTGAAAAGAAAAGGTGTTGGGTCTTACACTCTAAGCAGAGGCCTAAGATTTATTGAAATTAAATGCCACTAGGGCTATGTTTGATGAAAGTTGAAGCTTGAGTTTTGAACTGTTGAAAGATTTGAGAAATTGAAGAAAGTTTTGAGGAAGAGGGGAGGGACTTACACTCCAATAGAGGCCCAAAGAGTTTTGAAAAATGTATTTGAAAATGTGATGGGTCTTACACTCTAACAGAGGCCCAAGATTATACTTGTTTGAAAATAGGAGATGATTTTGAAAGAGATGGATGAGACTTAAACTCTGGATAGAGGCCCATGAGTTTTGAAATGTGTAATTGAAAATGTGATGGGTCTTACACTATAACAGAGGCCCAATATTAAAAATGAATTTTGAATTAAAACAAGAGACGTATTCCTCATGGTGAGAGTTTTATGAAGGAAATAATTGAACATTGAAGCAAGGATATAAGTTAAACATGTTAAGACAAGTTGATATCAATCAAAAATTCGTGTTTAGGGTTTAAACATGGGCTTGGATAAAGTGGAAACATCACAAAAGTTCAAACAAATAAACATGTATATAAAAACATTTTCAAGGCAAAGTTCAAATGTTTTAGGAGCATATAGACATGGTGTAGCGTGATTTTTGTGGTTTCGAATCACTATCGCTTTGGTACTACAGTTCGATTCATTTTTTATCCTGTTGAGCTGATTAAGGAAGGGAAATAGATGTCTCCACTTAACCCTGCTTGCATACTGAGGTTAAACAGTCAAAACTATTGGTTTACAAATGCTATCAAAATAGGGGGGTCCTTCTTAAGGTTATTTTCTTAAGAATACAAGTGTCTGGATTATCTGTGAGGCTTCTGGTAAGGTGTTAGGTCTGATGCTTTGTATGAAGGTACGAGATTTTGGGTTTTTGATTAGTGTGCTCGCTAAGATTTTGCAATCTTATGGCTACGTATTCCCGTTTAACGAAACAGGGAAATCAGAGCGATCGTAGTTCCTCCTATTCTATGGGAGGAAAGAGATGTTTTGGTGTCTTGTTCAAAGCCCAAGACGTGAAGCTAAAGGTGATTTGTATCTTGTTCAAAGCCCAAGATATGAAGCTAAAGGTTTGACTGAGATAGAATTTATTATCTCTAAAGAGGAATTGTTGATGTTTGTGTGTTGTGAGCAAGGCACAACTTTGATGCTAAAAGGTTGATTGACTCAACCGGGGTTTTCTTTATTCAAAGACTAAGAGGAGGCGGGAAGTTTGACTTTTCCGGAGTAAATGTTCTTTTTGTCTTGTACGAAGCCCAAGATTGAGGCTAAAAGGGATTTTGACTCCGTTGGGGAGAACGTATCTTGTATAAAGCCCAAGATGGAGGTTGAGATGGTTTGACTCAACAAGAGAGTACTTTTATCTGTCCTGTATAAAGCCCAAGACGGAGGCTAAAAAAAAAGTTGACTCAACAAGAGAGTCTTGAACAGGTGATTGACTCAACAAGAGAGTCTAAAGGTTGATTGACTCAACAAGAGAGTGATTTGTTGTCTCGTACGAAGCCCGAAATTGAGGCTAAAAGGAGATTGACTCAACAAGAGAGTCTTTTACACTCAACAAGAGAGTGTTTTTTCTATCTCGTACAAAGCCCGAGATTGAGGCTAAAAAGAGATTGACTCAACAAGAGAGTCTTTTATACTCAACAAGAGAGTGGTTTTTTCTATCTCGTACCGAGATTGAGGCTAAAAAGGGATTGACTCAACAAGAGAGTCTTTTATACTCAACAAGAGAGTGTTTTATATGTGCCTTATACAAAGCCCAAGACGGAGGCTAAAGGGAGATTGACTCAACAAGAGAGTCTGAAAAGGTTAGCTCTGCTAGGGAGAATCATTTGTACAAAGCCCAAGAGGAGGCTGACTTACCTCTAAGGATTATTTAGATCCTGAAGCGGGTCCAAGTGTGGGGAACTCTCATGAGAGAGACCGGGTTTCTGCTGGAGATTGGTCTAGGTTGATCGATGTTTTTTCCTATGTTTGAAAGGAACTTGAGAATGTCTTTGAGACTCAAGAGTTTTAGACTGTCCATGTCTAGAGTTTTATCTTTTGTACCATGTCCAAGAGGAGGCACGGGTATTAAGGGATGAGTATCAACCCTAAAATGGTCGGAGTTTTGACGCGGGAAAGACTGCTCTAGCAAAGGATGACTAAGTTCTGTCTTATACCTTTAAGAGGTCATCAGGGTCCTTGTATTAAGCCCAAGAGAAGGCATGAGAACTTCTAAGAAGCCGAAGGGTCCTTGCACAACGCCCAAGAGAAGGCGGGGATGCTTTTAGGAAGCCTGTGGATCCCCAAACCAAGAGAAGTTCAAGAAATTCAATTCACAGAGAAGAGATCATTCCAGGAAAGTTCGAGAATTTGGAAGAAACTCAAGAGATGCCATTCACGGAGAAAAGATCATCTCTGGGGAGTTAGAGTTTCTTTGACAATTTCTAAGGGTGACAGTCTGAGAAAAGGTTCACCGAGAATACTGCCTTTCTCTTTGTTCCATATTGTTTAACCCCAAGAGAAGGGAAGACTGTATCTGGAAATCCTATGGGATCTAGTTTTGTCTGTATTTAAGAGTGACCAACAAGGCTTTACCTAGTGCTAGACGTAGTTGCCAGGGAAAACTCTAAATAACTATACTAGTATTACACAGTGGATATGTGACAAGTATATAAAAGGATGTGAAAGAAGACTTACAGTGAAGCAGCCCCACAATATAGTTATATACATATGAAAGCGGTAAATGAAAGCGGATAAACACTTACCCGTTGTAGAGCTTCCATGTTGTTTTGTTATTTGTTCAACAAAGAAAGTTTTGATAACAACATATATTTTACTTCAAAATCAAAGGAGAAAGTGCTTTGAAAAGATTGTTGGGGCTTACAGCTCAAGGAGAGGCCCAAGTTTTAACGATGATCGCACCGTTGTTTTGAAAACTGTACAGAGGGACTTATACAATATGTGAGGCCCAAAAAGTTTTTATGTACAAGGGGATGGGTCTTACACTCTATTAGAGGCCCAAAGATTTATTTGTGTACAAGAGATGGGACTTACAGCTCAAGGAGAAGCCCAGGGTTATTTATTTGAAAACGGCGATCGCCGAGGTTTTTAAAAATACAGCGGGACTTATACAATGACTGAGGCCCAAAAAGTGGTGTATTTACAAAGGGGTTGGGTCTTACACTCTAATAGAGGCCCAAAAAGTTTTTAAAGAAAATAAGTGGGGCTTATAACACGAGGGTAGGCCCAGGGTTGTTTATTTTTGAACTGACGATCGCGCCGAGATTTTTTCCTTTACCGCAGAGGGACTTATACAATATCTGAGACCCAAAAAGGTTTTGGTTAAAAGGGGATTGGGTCTTACACTCTATTAGAGGCCCAAATAGTTTGAAAATGAATAAAGATGGGTCTTATAGCTCAAGGAGAAGCCCAAAGATTTTTTGTTAAAAAGGCGACGATCGTGCCGAACTTTTTGACGGTATAGGGACTTATACAATACACTGAGGCCCAAAATATTTTGGTTTCAAAAAGGGGTTAGGTCTTACACACTATTAGAGGCCCATGAGTGTTTGAAAATGATTTGTTTAGGGTGATTAAGATCAAAACCCTAAATTAATTTCAAAAGGTTTTTTAATTAAATAAAACTTTAATTAAAATGATCAAAATTATCAAGCATGTATGAAAAACAAGTTGTGATCTTGGATTAATGTTTGAAAAATCATGTTTATATCCACAAAATGATTGGAAACCAATTAAATTTGGAAAATCAAGGAGGAAAAAATATTTTAAATGTTAAAAAACAAATAAAAGATTAATTCTTTGCAAAAATATCAAGTATATGAAATAAATAATATTTTTGGGAATTTTTGGCAAAATAAAATATTTTAACATTTTTGTGAATTATTAAAAAAAGAATCAACTCAAAATCATTAAAACTCGGAGAGAAATTAATTTTTGAATCAATTAAATAAAATCACAAAATTCAAATATTTGAATTTGTGAAAAAGACGCCAAGAACATGGCAAGAACACGCGCATGTTCTGAGTTTGGCCTGATTTACATTTTCTATCCAATCTCACTGAATACTTGATGAAATCACATAATCCACATATCAATCTGCTCGTTTTCACCTCACGATCATGTCTATGGTCTTTAATTTCATTTATTTTAAGCATGGAATAAGAAATCAAGACAAAACCTAAAGAACCCTAAAATTTGCATGAAGGCTAAGAATTTTGATACACGATTCAAACAAAGCAATTAATTGATGGGAAACATTCTATGCATGATGATGAACATTTGGCAAAAGTATTGTGCGAGGAAATATGGATAGATTAAGAGATGACCAAGTTTAGGCTTACTTGAAGGTCGTGACAGCAAGACCAATGTGATTTTTGAGTTGGAGTTGTTACAGATGAGTTGTGATTATTTGAACAACTTCCATACACCATATGGAGTGTGTTTGAATGCTTGGACTTGATTGGAAATGGCTGGATCACTTCATGGCATCTCAACTGCAACTTGGTTAAAACCTTGAGCAACTGGCTGGTGATTCTGAGAAATCAGTGTTACAGTTGTTGTTTAAGTGTTTGGATCACTTCTATATGATGTTTATGAGGTGTGTGTGTGTGTGATTGGTTTGGTTGGAATGGCTCTCAAACTCAAAACCCGATAGTGACTTGCTTTGGAAGGCAAATTTGGAAGTGAGAAGGTGATTTTGAGGAAAGCATCTGTTTGATGGCTTTGGTGTATTTAAACTGAGCACAAATGAGCTCTATTTATAGTAGAGCAAGTTTGTTTTGCAAGGAATAGGGAATGGCAACTGCAGCAGAGGTTTGGCAAATGTTGATCAATAGGAATCTAAGTTTCCTCTAGCCATTGACTAGAGGTTAGAGCACAGGCTGCTGGTTCCCTAGTTTAGAGATCATCCTTAACTCATTCAGTTAGAAATGGCTCAGTTCATGCCACCTTGGTGCATCCATTGAATGCTCCAAAACAAAATTGGAGTCTTGTCCCCTCTTTAGGGTTTTTTAGGTTTGGCATGCTATTTTTAGTTCCAAAGACTTGGGAGGCTTATGGATCAGTGTTTGTCCCTCCTAGTTCAGAGATCATCCTTGACTCATTCAGTTAGAAATGGCTCAGTTCATGCCACCTTGGTGCATCCATTGAATGCTCCAAAACAAAATTGGAGTCATGTCCCCTCTTTAGGGTTTTTTAGGTTTGGCATGCTATTTTAAGTTCCAAAGACTTGGGAGGCTTATGGATCAGTGTTTATCCCTCCTTGGTCTCCCCCTGAGGTGTTCAGATGGAAAAACTTATTTGTCATTTGCACAAATTGCTCAAGTCGAGCAAAATGCACAAATCTGTCTTGCCATGACAGTTTGCAGCAAGGCACATTGCCATTGTCATATCTCATGGCTTAAGTGGATTTTCATGTGGTTCTTGGCCATTTTGGAAAGCTCTCATATGATACAACATATGTGTGATCATAGTTTGTCTTGACACTTTTTGGATCCAAGTGAAAAATGCCCTTACATTTTGGAAAAAGTGAAACAGATTCTGACTTAGTGAAAATTTCACTAAGTGTTGGAAAAAGTGACGTTTCACGTTTTCAGCCATTTTGATCCAACCATAACTCAAAATCCATGATGAATTGGAATGAGGTGTAGTTGACACTTTTAAAGTATGCCATGAGAGCTACAAATCCATCTTTGGATCAACCCAAATGGTTGCTTGGATCTCAAGTTATGATCCTTGGAAGTTGGTACCCTAACCACTTTGTTCCATAACTTAGCAAATTTCTAAGTTTTTTATGGTTACCCCTTTTACAAGTTATCCCACTTTTCTTGATTTTTCTTGATGAATGATGATTCCAATCACACATTAACATCATTTTAGGGTTAGGGGACCATAATTGATCAAAAAATCAAAAAGTCAAACTTTGACTTTTGGGCACAGTTGACTTTTTATCAGATGAATTCCAAACTATGCGATCCTCTATGAAATCAAGTCCTTGACCTAAATCAAACTTGATGGACTGATTTCATAGGTGTTATAATGTCTTAGTCAAAAGTCAAAGATACAGTTGACTTTTCCTTCGAAACCTAATTGTGGTCCAGATGAAATTGATACTTGTGAATCAAGCTTCTTGGATCAATCCATTGTTGCAAATGGATCAATGTGGTGTATTGGAGACCATGTCTTGAGGTCTTGGCTCATGTCTTTCCCCAAAAGTCAACTTAGGGGTCAAGAAACCCTAATCCCTGATTTTTTATGAATGCATCCCCTGAGGTTAAATTGACTTGATGATGGGGTTTATGAGGTCCCTTGGAGTATTTTGGGTTATGCTTTGAAGCATTGGCTCATGCCCAGAGGAAAATTTGCATCTGGAGGCCCTGGTCGACCAAAACCCTAATTTGGTGACACTGGCGATCTTGAGGCTTGATCCACTTGGAATGTTGCAGCCTTGTGCCTAATCCTTGATGTGGGAGTCCTCTTGATCCATTATAGATGTTTGAGAGGTTTAGACAAGTTGAAGATCATGTCATTCCTTGATTGATCCTTTGTCTAAGAGCTCTGAGAGGGCTTGAAACCCTAAGTTTGATTGTAGTGTATGCTCACCCGTCTTTAGGGAGACTAATGAGGTATGATGGTCCATCCATGTTGTGATGATGATTTGCACAACGATGGGGCATCTTAGTGGTCAAAATTTGGGGTATGACACATGGTATGATCACCACAAGGGCACATAAACATATTAAAATCATGTAATCATGGAAGAAAATCAACATGTTAAGGTAAAGGATTAAGCAAAAATTCAATGGCATGATTGAAAGTTCATCATTCATTCACATGTAAACATACTGAAATTCTGGCATAGCAGATAGCAGATGTCCTAACATATGTCAAGACATTGTTCTCTGCACAACTTTAAAACAAGGGAAGAATAAACAAACTGATATTCAGAATATCAGCAACAACAGCAAGATAGATGTTTCGACATCTGTTATAACATGTTAATCAAAACTGAACTGTAAAATGCTGAATGATAAACAACATAGAATATGATAACCCAGTTCGGTGCAAATCACCTATATCTGGGGGCATACCAAGCCAGGAAGAAGAATCCACTATCAGTAGTATAGTTTTATGTAGACAACCGCTGGTTTACAGTAAACAACCTCTGGTTTACCTATCACTACCCAATGAAAACTTTATCTATGAACTCCATCCTAGATAAGAGAAACCTATCTCACTCCCTAAATCACAACATGTGATTATCTAACAGCTATAGTCACAATAATTGTATCATCCTACTTGAAAGAAACCCCTTTCAATACAAAGTTCAGTCAAGCATTCTTGACTAACAAGTTAACTTGGATTTGTTTAAAAGCTTTATCCAAGAACAATACACGATTCATTACCTACGGGTTTCTGAATCTGTACAAGTACCTATGTCTTCCATAATGTATCAAATCAATACAGAGGGAGACTTACAAGAGAAACCTACGAATCTCAAAACCCTAAACCCTACTTTACAAAATAGGATTCCTAAGTCTATGTTCTTCTCCCTCTCTCTCTTTTTTGCCCTAGGACTAGGTCTTCTTCTATAGCCTACTACTGCGTTGGGCTTCAAATCTTCTGTTAGCTTTCTTCCTTGATCCATGTTCTGATTGCTCCTTAAATCTTGGACCAGATTAGCAACAACTTGCTATATCAGGTCACGATGTCGAGACATACGTTAGGACATCATGTCTGACAAGTCTTCTTTCACCTGACTTCTTTATATTAAAACATTGTATTCGACATCTTGTTTTACCAAAAATTTGCTCAAATCTACAGAGCCTTCAATATCCCCTTTTTGAAAAAAATTTGGTTAAAACTCCTTCGGTAGAAAAAGAAAGTCCGGGGTTTGGTGGATATGATTTGAACACCTCTGAGACTCCTTCTTACCCCTGAAATTCCTAGCTGTCTGTTGGTGTACATGAGGAAGAGTATACAACACAGTCCCCCTCAAACCTATACTTGCAACAGAGGAATAAATCTTCCTCTTTAAGGGGCATAAGAGAACCCATAAGAAGATCCAGAAAGAGATTAAGAAGAAACAGATGTATCATACGTAACACAGAGTCTATAGAGTATGTAACTCAGGCCACAAGACACAACCTGCTTCATAGCTCAGATCACAAGGTGCAAGGGAAAGACTCAAGGATGTTTGAACATCCCATCCAACATCCTTGCAAAACACAACCTGCAAGAATGAACTCCTCACCAAGAGTGTACAACACACAACCGAGATGAATACACACCCCTTCTGTAACGCCCCATTTTGTTCAATTTATTTAATCGAGTCGATTTAATTATTTTCGTTTTTCTTTTATTTTATTCTTGACTTTTATTTGGCAATATATTATTTTTCATCGTTATTATGTTTTATCGTGTTTTGAGATCGTTTGCGAGATATTTGAGCTGAGGGGTAAAATGGTCATTTTGAGGGGTAGATATTTTAGAAAAATTATATATTTTTATAAATAGAGATTTGAGAGAAAAAGAGAGAAAATAAAGAGAAAGGAAAGAAAGGAATAGGAAGGAAAAGAGGAGAAGAGGAAATCTTCAATACTCCGTTTCAAGCGCGATTAATCGGATAAGGGTGAGAAGTTTCGATTATATCTTGCTTGTGTATGTATATGTGTTGTTTGTTGTAATTGTTTTGGTTGTTTCACAACTTTTTCTTATTGATAATTTGTGATCAATTAGATAGAAATCGATGTTTTCACGGTCGGAAATCGATATAAATCGCGTTGTAAGATCACACTGTGTTTATGAACAATTGCTGATACTTATTTTGCTGTTGGAATTGATTTGGGATGAAAAATGGGATTTTTGGGGTGTGGAATAGTGTAAAACGCAAGCAGAATTTTTCTTTTTCTGGTGCAGACCGACGGGCGGTGCTTTGAGCACCGGGCGACGCATGAGTTGCGCCGCTGCTCCGTCGGGTGATACCCAAGAGGCGCAGCTTGTCACGCTGCTGACTCTTTTAGGTTTTGGTTGGAGGTTTTACGCCGCTGCTTCGCCGGGCGACGCAGAGGCAAAGGGAGCACCACCGGGCAAAAGTATGTACCGACGGGCGCTCCTGGGGATTTTCAATAAATTCTGTTTTCTTTGAAAGTGCATAACTTTCGATCCGTAACTCGGATCGAGACGTTCTTAGTACCGTTGGAAAGCTGATGAGAAGTTTTTTCTTATAAAAATGGTTTTTAAATTGGTGGCCGATTTAATTGTGTCGGGAATTTGGAAACGTGTCGTTTTGTCGACTTTTATTGTCGTAATTGTGTGCGATTGATGTGTTATCATGTGATATGTTTTTTATTTATATAACGTATAGCTTGTGTGCTGTTATATGATGTGAATGCATGTGTTGAAATGTTGTGATGATGGTTTGTGGCCTTATGGCAAATAAATATATTGTTTTGGGGTTTGATTTCAAATGCATGATTATTGATGTTGAGATGGTTCACATGGTTGTATATATATGTGCATTGGATTGTCATGAGTCATTGTATGCCAAGCATCATGATATGCATTCTTGTGATGTCGTGTGCCCTTGTGGGGTGTGAGCGACGAAACGATTCCAGAGGGAATCTGTTGTAACGGTTGTGTGCCTTATACAAATAGGACCTAAAGCGACGTTATAGACGATCGTGTGCCTTATACAAATAGGACCTAAAGCAATCAGATCGTGTGCCTTATACAAAGAGGAGCTAAAGCGATCCATAAACGTCGTGTTCCTTATACAAAGAGGGCCTAAAGCGACGGGGAACATCGTTTGCCCGACGGGGAGTTACACTAAGTAACAAGCGATGATTCCAATAATTCCTGAGTGAATTAATGATGAGAATGATGGATGGATTGGTACCATGTTGCATTGCATAGAGTCGTTGTGTCGGTCTCTGTGCATTTGCATAAATCATGAATGGATTGATTATGTGTGGGAAATCATGAATGGATTGATTATGTGTGGGAAATTGTGAATTGATTGATTACGTGTTGAGCTTGTGATAGCATTGGTGATTTGATATGCATTCGTGATAAATGTATGGATTATGGATGATATGTTTTATGTATAGACATATGCTATGTTTTGTGGGGATGTTGTACATTACGATGATTGTATTAATTCTCTATGGTATGCTATATATGAATATACGTGATGTGGTGGTGTGTTTCCATATGTTATAACTTTGGGATGCACTATGTGTGAATATGCTATTATGTTGGTATAATTGATATATGTTATGTATTTGTGGCATGCTATATGTATTAATATGTGATGCTTGTGGTGAGAATAATTATGCATGTGAATTTATATGTGTTTGCATATTATTATGCAATCTTGATTTAGTTGTTATTTCTCACCCTTCTGCTGTGGTTTGTTGCTCTATGAGGCAATTGCAGATTAGTATCTTGGAGGCTTTTGTGAAGATTAGTTCTCCATCCTTTTGTCGGTCTGTCTGCTCTGATACGTAACACGGGAGTCGGGGAACGCTTTTGTTATACATGTACATTTGTTGGATCTATTTTGTATTACCTTTGTAGGAATATTTTGATGTTATATAAAATAATTTATTTTGTAAAACAAGTCGGTTATGGATCTTTCCGCTTTATTCCATAATTGAACTTTCCTTTTGTTGGAAAAAGTTTCCCTTTTATGTTTATTCCATTTTGTGTTATGTATCAAATTTATGAGCAGGGACTGTGTTTTCTTTCTTTAAATGTGGCATCCTTGTTTCTGTCTAAGAATAAAATTTTTATTTACTCTGATTTATTTATGTATTATTTATTCGCGATGGGAATTGGGTTGTTACACCTTCTCCCACTTTTTAGCCAAAAATTGGCAAAAGTAGCCAACACAGATCCATACCCACATGGTACTTACCCAAACCTGGACAAAAGCCATGATGAAGTCACCCAGAATAAGAACTTGGAAAACCAGAAGCAGACTCCTCCTTTAAATACCCAAACAGTTTTTCTTGAAAATTACGATCCATAGAAGTTACCGCTGAACAATTCAAATGGAGAAATAAATTTAGGTAGATAAATTCAACATAAATGACTATGCACCGTCCAACTAGAGTTTGACTGTTTCAACTTTATGAGAAACCATCCAAAGAAAGCACTTGCATCAAGACACATGCTTAACACGCCTTCTCTAAGACACACTTTCCACTGTCCAAAACAGCCAATTAATACGCACCCACATGTCCTAAATAATGTTTTGCCGCCTTGTCAGACTTGTTTAGTCCATCTGAAGCATGGTCACCATCCTTTTTGATAAGCCCCTAAAATAATCCTTTCAACCAGAAGACCACGAATAATTGACCAAGATGTTAAGACATTTCTTCAAACATCTCCCAGTTAGCAGCAAAGACTCCCAAGATACTTGTACCACTCTGATTCAGTCCATTGCCACCCAATGGCAGAATCAGAACAACCTGATAAGTCCACCTATAACTTATACCAGTAGCTCAATGTCACGACATCTCGTCTCACATATCATCCTCACCTGAGGCATTTTATCACAAACTGCTTGAAACCACAAATAATCTTGATAAACAACTGCACTACTGCAGCAACATATCCAAAATAGAAGTTCAACTCCCCCTGTCTAAGATAACCAGTGCTCCTTTGTAAGAAGAACACCTTAAATGAATGGAAAACATAAGACGCATCTTCATGTCTTCAAGAGCGCACCCTCTGTTCAACACACCTGCTGAACGCATTCACCTAATTCCTGATCCTCAAGCAACCCATGTACAACACTAGTACATTCAACAGACAGAAGTTCTCCCCCTATCTTTTACAAAAGATGCTTCTTCAGCAAGAAACATCCAAAATCACCAAATGATATCCCATGACAACTTCGTGATCATATAGTGAGAGTACCAGGATCACATCCTTGTACCACAACCAACAAACTCTTGGATTGAGACCAAAAACACCATTGATCCCTCTCATATAGAAACCATCCATACCCTGTACAAATCCACCTTGAATTTTACAGCCATAGATATTGAAATTCTGGTACAGATGTGTGATGTCTCGTGCAATGTCACAACATCGCAATCTGCTGTATGAACAAGGCAATAATAGTAACAGTAAATCAACACAAGAATTGTTCACCCAGTTCGGTTCAACAACCTACATCTGGGGGCATACCAAGCCAGGAAGGAAGTCCACTATTAGTAGTATCAAATTACAGACTCAACAGACCAGTTGACAATCTACCTAATTTAATCACTACCCAATGACCCTTCTACCTAAGTCCTCCCTAGGTAAGAGACTCCATCTCACTCCCAATCATCGCAATGATGTCTAGCAGTCAACAACTCCACCACTGCATCAACAGCCTGATTACCAACAACTTTACAACCACAGAAAAGTAGAAGACACACTTCTATGACACACATTGGAGTTGCTTCAAAGCTTCCTCCAAGAACAATACAATACTCATTACCTACAGGTTTCTGAGTAATAACACAGTGACCATCTCACAACCCGAGTGGTTCACTTAGACAAAGCCCTAATGATCTACATCTTGGACCCGTGCCCATTCTAGATTACAAGCATTCTATTTATAACCTTTTCCTATCTGGATTTGGGCCTTCAAATCATATCAAATCTTCTGTACCAAATCTGCAAAAGATTCTGCTACTAAATAGATCTTCAATCAAATCTTCAATTAAATCTTCAATCAAATCTTCATAATTAACTCTTAATTGTTCTCCATATCTTTCTGCATTAAATTAGCAACAAACTAATGATTGCAACAGAATATATCTAGCCCATGATTTTCGCCTGTTATCTCTGATTCTTTTCAGCAGAATATTTCATTAACCAAAACTATGTGCAGCCCTAAACATCTCAGACCTGATGTTCACTACTGATGTCACGACATCGGGTGTAACATCAGCATACAGCTGCAACCCTTTCATCTTTAACAAACCTGAATGTTACCTAAACATATCAATAATGCTAAAAGCTCATGTTGCAACATCAACCATGACATCAACATTGTTTTAACAAAAATTCAGCCAATTACAAGAACTTACAATCTCCCCCTTTGGCTAATTTTGGCTAAAACACATATATAAACATTACAACTCCATGCAGCACATCAGGACCTAAGAACAAGACAGTCCTAGTGCACATGAGGAAGAAGATATCTGACACTCCCCCTCAACTCAACACATTTCTTTTTCCTTCCAGAACATATGTAGAAGACTCCTCCAGAAAAGAAATGTTTGTCTATTCATCACAGACCAATGGTGGCATAAGATAATTCTGCACACCTTCATTGATCAAACACTGGGTTTGATCCGTAGCATAAGATGAAACTTAAGAAGTGCCTTTCTGCCAACCCAGGTAACTCAGAACACAAGTCACAACTGTGTTCATAACTCAGGACACAAGTCATAAAGACTCAATCACCAACAGCAGGATAGGATATCCTCTGCAACATCTGGAACTGCAGACTCCAGACATAACATCTGCGCAAACCATTTAGCACATCCCTTTCCTTTCTCCCCCTTTTTAGCCACAAATTGGCAAAGGAAGCCCTCACAGAACCAGACCCAAGTAGTGCTCACCCAAACACAAATAAACGCCATAAGACTTATGAGACAAGAACACTCACTGGCTGAGGGAAAACAGAATAACCCCTATAAATAGCTTATCAGATACTTTGGAATTAACGAGCTTTGAATAGTCAAGGTTCTTGGTCATAGAAACGCTATTTTAGGAACTAAAAACTCCATCCAAATTCAATGTTTATCATCCAAAACAGTCTTGGCCACTTTTATTGTTTCCTAACTGATTTTTTACCATAAATTGTGCCAAAACAGTTCCATGCACAGTCGAAGCCACGTGTTCCACCTTATCCTTACACCACCGTCCAAAGTACTTCCTTGTTTGGCCCAAGAAAAAAACATGTCCTATACCATGTTCTGACATCGTATCAGACATTGTCTGCTGGCTCACAAAATTAACAACCCAAGACTCCTCAGAATATTAGCACACAAGCACAACTCACAATCCCTTCTAGATTCCTTCAGAACAGCAGAGAAAAACACTTTTTCAACAAAAGATCAACTCCCCCTATCTAAGATACCCAGTGCACCTTTGCAAGAAGAACACCTTAAATGAATGGAAAACATAAGACTCATCTTCATGTCTTTAAGAGCGCACCCTCTATTCAACTCACCTGCTGAACGCATTCACTTAATGCTTAATCCTCAAACAATCCAAATACCAAGAATCACATTATTCCTTCTTGATTGGTTATCTTCTCATGCTCCAAAACTCATATCTAGCCAAGCTGATCAACTTCTCTCAGGAATGAACTTCTTGATCATAACATTCGGAAAATTCATCCACAAGTTCTGAGGCACAAATACACTACTTTACACTTTAAGTCAAATCCTCTTTCCTTGAATTAAAACCACACACCTAAACAAGTGTGACATCTCCCATCAACAAAGACCCTCACAAAGCTCTACCAAAATCTGCAGAGAAAAATAAATTCTCGCATACACAACCAAAGTTGTCCTCCAGACTTCTCCTCAGAAGCATGTGCGCATATGATTCAAACAATTAGCTTCACATGGCTAGAACCATTCATGTCCACACCAACATGTCATCCAGCAGCCTAATGTCATAACATGTTATCTGACATTATATCCTCATAAGATTCAACCAATCTTCACAATCTTGATCAGCATGCAATCTTCACAATATATGTACCTTTGCAGCAAATCCATAGACAAGTACTCCCCTAGTCATGGTTAACTAATGCTCTAGATGACCATTTGAGCACACTTGCTGAGCACATGCATTTTGGTACCATTGTCCTTTTCTCCAAAGGCAGTCATTCTCTCTTCCAACAATCAGTACCTGATCTACTTCAGTCTTCTCTACATTCTTCATCCAAGGCAGACCTTCTACTTCATCATTCTCCCGTATGACTAAGTAGACGCTCCTTAGGCATAATGTATGCACCAAGCTCCAGAACCAGAACAAAATAATTCTTCACCAAGGATATTCAACCAGATAATGTCCCAACACAAGTTAGACCATTTGCCACACACCATGATACTTGATATGCTCCACCAACTGGACTTACTATTGCATAGTAATCCAAAGAACTAGAGAATTAAACTCTCATCCACCTTCAAGAAGAATAATCTCCTTGAGTCTTTAACTCATCACCCTTCTGCCCAAGAGTAACTTGTTCCAAGACAATCCTCAATAATAACCAGCTGCCACACTCTGATTATCTTGATTCTTCGAATCCACTTCTGAGACCAACCAAATGCCACAGTTTGATCACCTCATTCATGAATCCTCACATTGTCAGAACTCTCACAAAGATATCTTGATCCACCAAGGAAACTTGATCTTCAAGTTACATGATCCACTTGCTCAAAAGCAAACACACTTAGACTCCCTAAGCCATGGTCATGTAACATCTTCTCCTTCCTGCAGCTCCCGCAGACTGCCATGAGAACGATCTTTTTGAAGCATCCTATTGTTCATTCCTGTAGATCACCCTATCATTAGCTGATGTGCCACATCACCAGCAGAGACTCCTGATGTTAAGCTAGATGTCAGAACATTATGACATCCAACTGTTGAATTCAGCTCTTCCTTCTGCCACTCAAAAGAACCTCCTCCCTTTGCAGAAATAGATTTCCATGCTCTCATAGACTTGATTCAACAACCAAGTTTGAGTAGACAACCTCCATCCTGCTTAGAAACTCCAAAGACTTCAAACCTACCACACCCGAATCTTTAGAAAGTAAGTAGTCCAAGACTACCCCATAGCAATACTAAAGAAAGTCACTTCCCTTAGTAGAGCCGTCAGTAGAAAGCCAGAGATAACTGTCACTTATCCTCGACCTTCACAACCAGAGCAAACACCATGCTCCAAACCACTTAGATCAGAAAAAAATAATCCAAGTTGTAACCATCAAGACTATGATGTCTTCATAGTCTCCAACTTCAACAATATACATCAGGTCGTCACACAGCCATATAGAGAAAAGTCAATTCTCAACACTTCTGCAGTCCTGGATTTTTACATCAGACATATATAAAGTCTCCCGTCAATGTATTTTGTCGTTAGTTGAAAGGACACCCTTATCAACTCCTTTCTCACACAACCGCCATCTGCTGTCAACCCATTATGACAACCACTCATACCACAAACCCTTCCAGGTAAGGTCAGTGTCTTGATCTCTTACTCTGAAGTGATGTTTCAACATCAGTTCTGACATAACATCTCCTAATCAGCATCTGATCAACTTCCAAGATAGGACCAACTAAACTGCAGTAACTGCATAACACACTCTTCCAAAAGCTACCCAAAGAGTAATAACTGCCATCCTTCTGCAGAGACCAATTGCTACTTTCGAGCCACAAAATTGGAAGAGTTCATTCCAACCAATGCAGACACTAATTGATCACAGACTGATAAACACTGTTATTGCACACAAAGTCTAGGATGCATTTACCCTATAATATGGTCCTCAGACAGTTTTAGCTTAAACAAGGATCAACTTCTTCTCTTCTGTTAGCACACCTGAGATGCTATGACATAATAACCATCATCTCAAAAACTGTTCAACTTCACAGCTTCAGTGACCCTTCAAAGCAGCTACAATCTAATAGGTCTTAGACTTAGCATTTACCATAAACTGCTAATGTGTAGCGCGATGTCGAGATATTAGAATTTACATATTAAGCTCAGCTTCTTTCTTGATGAAACTTCCTCCTCATTAGGTCACCACAACTAAGCTTAAGAGATGACTTATCAAGATCTTCACTCCCGCATGAAAGATTTGACAGTGATACTCTTTTGCTTTGGCTCTACCCTCTTCTTTCACCATCAAGAAAACGTAAATAAGGAATCACTGTTCTGGACAGATAGGTCTTCAATGTTTGATTTGAACTATATTCTTCTTCAAAACAAAACTGAAACTTCCATGTCATACAATCTTTACTAAGATATATTCACCTTTTGATCACTTCTTTCCCAAAACACAGATAGAATATCCTACTGAGGAGACCAAACCCTAATGTCTTTCAAAGAGAATACCTTCCTAGAATCTCACCACCAGAGATACAAGAACCAACCAGGGTTACATCAGATACTCTGCAGCGGAACACACAACAACTCCTCAACTACCTTCAGGCACTACTCAATAATCCTTGCACCTTATCATCATAACCCACGTACCAACAAATCTTTATCCTGAATAGTCCAATCTTCACTTCAAGGGATCATCCAAACAACTCTCTTCCTTGCTCATGAACCAGAAAGTATCTTCCCAAGATCTCATCCAGAAACAGACAGGATGCCTGCTCTGATACCAATTAAAATTCTGGTACAGATGTGTGATGTCTCGTGCAATGTCACAACATCGCAATCTGCTGTATGAACAAGGCAATAATAGTAACAGTAAATCAACACAAGAATTGTTCACCCAGTTCGGTTCAACAACCTACATCTGGGGGCATACCAAGCCAGGAAGGAAGTCCTCTATTAGTAGTATCAAATTACAGACTCAATAGACCAGTTGACAATCTACCTAATTTAATCACTACCCAATGACCCTTCTACCTAAGTCCTCCCTAGGTAAGAGACTCCATCTCACTCCCAATCATCGTAATGATGTCTAGCAGTCAACACTCCGCCACTGCATCAACAGCCTGATTACCAACAACTTTACAACCACAGAAAAGTAGAAGACACACTTCTATGACACACATTGGAGTTGCTTCAAAGCTTCCTCCAAGAACAATACAATACTCATTACCTACAGGTTTCTGAGTAATAACACAGTGACCATCTCACAACCCGAGTGGTTCACTTAGACAAATCCCTAATGATCTACATCTTGGACCCGTGCCCATTCTAGATTACAAGCATTCTATTTATAACCTTTTCCTATCTGGATTTGGGCCTTCAAATCATATCAAATCTTCTGTACCAAATCTGCAAAAGATTCTGCTACTAAATAGATCTTCAATCAAATCTTCAATCAAATCTTCATAATTAACTCTTAATTGTTCTCCATATCTTTCTGCATTAAATTAGCAACAAACTAATGATTGCAACAGAATATATCTAGCCCATGATTTTCGCCTGTTATCTCTTATTCTTTTCAGTAGAATATTTCATTAACCAAAACCATGTGCAGCCCTAAACATCTCAGACCTGATGTTCACTACTGATGTCACGACATCGGGTGTAACATCAGCATACAGTTGCAACCCTTTCATCTTTAACAAACCTGAATGTTACCTAAACATATCAATAATGCTAGAAGCTCATGTTGCAACATCAACCATAACATCAACATTGTTTTAACAGAATTTCAGCCAATTACAAGAACTTACAGATATCCTTGTTCCTTGAGATACAACCCAATTTAATATGGAATGCTTCACATTCCTGAAAGAGACATACATAGCCCCTTAGTTTGCTAGCTCGCCCGGATGTTCTTCTCACTTGAAAAACATCAAACACATGCCCTAGAGATCCTCAGCTTACTTGCTTCACAAGCACCAAACTGATCCACTTCTCTCTAGCATGACTTATAGCAGAAGAAACCACCTCTCCACAAGCATTCTGACCTCAGCAAGAGTCAGCCTTCCAGATAAACACCCCATGATCTAAGACAGTCTTCAATTTATCATTCTCCCATATGATAAGATAGAACACTTCTGATTCAACTGGTGAATATTAGCTTCCACAATCTGAACTCTAAGTTCAGAAACCATGATGATGTTCTAACTTCAGTTAGGACATCCTGATCATATCACATACACCATGCACTATGGTTCTTGATACAATTACCACTAGACTTACTATCAGCATAGTAATCCAACTGAAGATCTTCAGACAACACTATGCCATCAGCTTGATCAATAAGAAATCCAGATAACCAAAGAGAGAAATAAACTCTCATTCAACTCCCAAAATAAGGTAATATTTCGTAAGCAACTTAGGGCTTCTACCACAAGCTCCAAGATATGAACAGATTAAGAACCTCCTATAATTTTTAACCAACTACCCTTCTGCACAAGAGTAATTAGTTCCAAGCACCCTGCTTGAATGCACTTATGGAAATCAACCAAATGCCACTGTCTGATTAATCTCAGCTTTCTTCAGAGTTCCAGAAAATCTTCTGATCCACCAATGAAACCTAATCTTCAAGTTACATAATCCACTTACTCCATAGCAAGCTATCTTAGATACACCAAGATTCATACATGTAACACCTACTCCTTCTTGCAGCTCCCGCAAACTGCATGAGATAGACCTTTTTCAAGCATTAATTCCATCTATTTCTGAGAAGATCAACTTATCTTACGATGATGCGCCACAACATCAACTAAGACCCTGAAGTTTCTGCTTGATGTCATACCATTTGTTCAGACATCCAGGTGAAGAATTCAATCCTTCATTCTGCCACTTAGAAGAACCTTCTCCCTATAACAGAACTCGAGTTCCATTTTCTCATAGACTTGATCAATGATATCAAGTTAGAGTAGACATCCTCCATCCTACTTTACTGCACTATAACAACCCCTCACCTTCTGAGAAACCACACCTGCCAAAGCTTGATTCTTCAGAAGAGATTGGTCACACAAAGTCTTTACAAAAGAAATCCCACTTTCCTTAAGTAGAGACTTCTACAAAAATTCAGTGATAACTGCCACTTATCCTTGACCTCCAAGATAAGCAAGATCACATGCTCCTATGCACCTAGATCAGAAATAAATTGACCCAAGCAGTGTTATCACCAGCACCATATTCTAGACAAGTCTCTTACCTGGAAACTTTCCAGATAAAAATCAGATGCTTCTAATCAAAACTGGAACACACCTGCTTTATTCCAATACTCCTAGGTTAGAAATAAACTAAACCAAGATAATTGTCTTCATCTTCACTTCTAACAGCACTACATTCTATTCAAGCTTCCTGCCACGAAACTTCCTAGTCGGAATACATGCCTTGTAATAAAGACTGATTCTACCACACACACGTGTACGGTACCAAGATCATCAGCTACAACTCCTTTGCTTCAGAGATTCACTCCTTGAATCAACAGGCTTCTGAACATACTCCACTGTCAAGATGTTTCAACATCTGATAAAACACCAGTTCCTTATCTTGACTGTACCCATTCTCCAAAGAACAGATCCTTGAGCAGATGCAACAAGAGATGATGTACTTCCTGTTGTTCCAAGTTGTCACCAGTGATCTTGTACTCTAACATACAAGGATAATCAATTAAATACTTGTAAATTCCACAAATAGCAATTCATCTTAAATCCTTGTTCAATAACCCTATCATACTGTTGAAGATATACTCCAACAGATCACTTCATGAACACTTATCAAGTATTCAATTTTTGCAAGTATCTTCCTTGATAACCAAAGTGTTGAGATATAAAGCCTGCCACCCTTGACTCAAGTAACTAAGATTTTCTCTGAACAAACCCTATTTACCTCAACAGATCTGAAATCTCCTTTCAGATTGGATTCATCCTTAGGATTAAGAAAGAAGAATCCTTCCTTGCAAAGTTGGATGGTGAAAATAAATCACCTCCACTCTCTTCAGATTTATGTTTCACAGAAACACCTCTAGTCAGAAGAGTAACTAGAAGTCTCCAGATGCACGACTGAGATGTCTTTATGAGTGGACTTGAGAGAAATCTCAAGTATCTTTGACAACTTAGCCGAAAAATAGTTTACCAATTTCCTAGAGCATGAGCTTGATAAACCCAATCTTAACTCACCTTATCTTCAAACTGACTTCAAGATACAAGATGGAACCAAACTTCCAAGTACCAAGTCACCATGACAAACATCAACCAACAACTCTCTCCATTCCATTGCTCCCGACTTTGGAATGAATAGATGTTGATATCTTCAAGAGAAGAAGCTGACAATTGAGATCTTCCACCATATTTCTTCTATCACATCTCCAGAATCCCATAAATACCAAAGTTATTCCCTCAGAAACTTATGCAGCGGAACCACCAAGGAACATCTTCAACATGCCCTAATAAGATGTCTGAACATCTTATAAGACACCATACAGGAGAACTAGCCACTCCTCCTACAATTGTTATAGAAACTTCTCAGAAAACTTGAATGACCAACAGTAGTCGTTACCTTTGATCCAGAACATCCATCCCATCCATTAATACCCTTGAGTATGTCCGAGTGAATTATCTGATCTCCAAAAACTCCTTCTTGTTTAAAGTTCCAGAAAGTATCTCCCAATAACTCATCTAGACACAGACAGGATGTCTGCTCTGATACCAATTGAAATTCTGGGATAACAGATAGCAGATGCCCTAACATATGTCAAGACATTGTTCTCTGCAAAATTTTAAAACAAGGGCAGAACAAACAAACTGATATTCAGAATATCAACAGCAGCAGCAAGATAGATGTTTTGACATCTGTTACAACATGTTAATCAAAACTGAACTCTAAAATACAGAATGATAACAACACAGAATATGATAACCCAGTTTGGTGCAAATCACCTACATCTGGGGGCATGCTAAGCTAGGAAGAAGAATCCACTATCAGTAGTATAGTTTTATGTAAACAACCGCTGGTTTACAGTAAACAACCTCTGGTTTACCTACCACTACCCAATGAAAACTTTATCCAAGAACTCCATCCTAGATAAGAGAAACCCATCTCACTCCCTAAATCACAACCTGTGATTATCAAACAGTTATAGTCATAATTACTGTATCATCCTACTTAAAAGACACCCCTTTCAATACAAAGTTCAGTCAAGCATTCTTGACTAACAAGTTAACTTTGATTTCCTTAAAAGCTTCATCCCAAAACAATACACGATTCATTACCTATGGGTTTTTGAATCTGTACAAGTACCTATGTCTTCTACAATGTATCAAATCGATACAGATGGAGACTTACAAGAGAAACCTACGACTCTCAAATCCCTAAACCCTACTTTACAAAACAGGATTCTTAAGTCTATGTCGTTCTCTCTCTCTCTCTCTTCTGCCCTAGGACTAGATCTTCTTTTATAGCCTTCTGTTGCGTTTGGCTTCAAATCTTCTGTTGGATTTCTTCCTTGATCCGTGTTCTGATTGATCCTTAAATCTTGGATCAGATTATCCAACCTGCTATATCAGGTTATGATGTTAAGACATACATTAGGACATCATGTTTGACAAGTCTTCTTTCACCAGACTTCTTCATGTTCAAACATTGTATTTGACATCTTGTTTTACCAAAAATTTGCTCAAATCTGCAGAGCCTTCACATACACTTGAAAATGTATTAAAATCAAGTGAGGATAAGGATGTACAAATTCACAACAAATTTTAAAGTTCATACAAGATGTATATGGTTCAAACAAGTCATTATGAGCAAGGAAAGGCAAGGAACCATTCAAAAGAATCAAGAAGAAACTTAAGAAATCCTAAATAGAATCACACACTTTAAGCACTCATAAATATGAGAAAAATAATTATTTTTGATATTTTCTTTTGAAATATAGAAAATAGACATTATCATGAACACTTTGCAAAAAGAATGGGTTTAAAATGATAAAACAAGATAGAGTAATGATAGTTTGAAAATGTGAAGAAAGTTAAGAAAATAAGTGATAAAAAAAATAAGGAATGGTCCCCATGGGTGTTGAACCCACGCTGGGTTGGCCGAGGCTTCAAAACTAAACCAACTGAGCTAGCACGCACGTGTGAAATAATGGTGGAAGCACTTTATTATATATGACATTCAATTAAAAATCCAGAAAAATAAAAAGAACTGGGGCGAGGGGGATTCAAACCCCAGTTCTAAAGGTTCAAAGGGCACAAGGCACGCAGGTTAAACCATTGGGGTGGTGATACATCCGTGTATCAAATCACACCCATTAAAATATAAGGGTGAAAGTGTCCTAGGATAGGCCAAGCAAAAGGGCGCCATGGCTGGTTCTTGCCCAAGGAGGCCATGTTTTTCTTCATTTGCAAGAAGGGTATAACTTCTTCATTTCTCCATGAAAATGGATGAAAGAAAGATGGATCCTACCTAGAATTTCATGAGGAATTCAATGGTGGTTTTAGATTTTTCTAAAGATGCCTACATTTTAAAACCCGATAGTGGATGGAGTTCTTGGTCACTTTTGAAAGCTGAGATATCCTAATTTAACTTTGATGTTTTCCTTTGGTCTTGAATCTCCTTGGATCATGGTGAAAAATGTTAAAGTTCAAAAGTGTGGAAACCCTAACTTTATGGCTTCATATCTCAAAATTTATGCATTTTTTTGGGATGATTTAGCCCAACAATCTTGTAGTATGGAAGAAGATCTATCATTTAAGCTTTGGATCCAAGAAAATGGTTGCTTGGTTAGGAAGTTATGACCTTGCAAAGTTAGGCAAAAACCCGTGTTTTTCCATAACTTAGTGAAATTTTCAAGTTTTCCAAGGTTGACCTCTTTACAAGTTATCTCAATTTTCTTGGTTTTTCTTGATCAATCATAATCAAAATTATATATTAACATTATTATTGACTTGGAAAGAGCATGGTTGACCAAAAACTTAAAAAGTCAAACTTAATTTTGAACACAGTTGACTTTTTGTATCATATGAATCTTAAACTTTGTGATCCTTTATGAAATCAAACCCTTGGGCTATTTTAAACATCATGGATGGATTTCAAGGGTGTTTTTGAGTGTATTGAATCATGTCCCAAGGTTTGAGATCATGCCTTGGTCAAAAGTCAAAGACATGGTTGACTTTTTATCAGAAACCCTAGTTTGTGGTCCATATGAATTTGAATCTTTGTACTGCATATGAGTCAAGTTCTTCGGATCAATCCAATCATATGAATGGACTTATATAATGTATTTGAGGTCTTTGAAACATATCTTGAGGTATTAGCTCATGCTCAAATGAAAATATCTCTCTGGAGACCTTGATCAACCAAAACCCTAATTTGGTGTGTCAAATGATCTTGGGGTTTGATCCACTTGAAGTGATGTAGAATTATGCTTGATTCTTGATAAAGGAGGGCTCTTGATCTTTATGAATGAGTGAGAGACTTGATAGGTTGAGGATCATGCTTATCCTTGATTGTTCATCTGCTTAAGCTTTAGGGGGATCACCTAACATGTGAAGTAAGTAAGCACACATATCTTGTACTTGTGATGGGTTAGTGATGTATGAAAATATATTCATATGATATGAAAATGATATGAAATCTTACGGTCAAAATTTAGGGTATGACAGAGATTATGAACCCTGTTCCATTACAGACACAATAACCAATCATTTAAGGCTCTCTCAGACTAATAAGCGGGAAGTCAACCTTTTAATATTTTAGCAAGAACATTGGCTCCCACCGTGGGACCCCAGTAAAACTATCTCGGACCACACAAGTAAACCTAGACGATTAATCTTTTAAGGGTAGATGAACTCCCAATTTCACAGGTTTGGCCATTGGAAGATACTAATGCACTGTACACATCAAATCTTTGAGCATCTTCATCTGTTTGGTGAATTTATACGACAAACACCGACGATGAATGTCCGACCGAATCCAACGTCACAATATTCAAGAACATATTCGCTTGAATTAGAAGACGAAATTCACACCCATCTGAATCACTGGTCACCGCTCGCAGCGACATCGGAGGATGTATCTGGCCAAGAGTTTGGTGAGAAGCTTTACTCACTTGCGATTTTGAAATCGGCTCCGCAGTAGAATTATTTGTCTATAACCTTTGGCTCACTTCTCAACCGCGACAACCTCAACATTGGAGCACCCGCCTTATGAATACATGGAAGGGTGCAAAGTTGTTCCAGCAACACTAGTCTAGTTTGACTTCTGATCGCGATGGCTTTTGTTTAGATAAGTATTACCTTTTGTATCTACTTTAAGGGCTTGGTATTCGACTTAGTTCCGAGAATGATCTTGACGTGTTTGATTTAATGCCATTTATGATTCATTATCTTAAAAGTAGCTACCAATTTTGGTGTCAATAATGATAATGATAGGAAGAGAAAATGAACTTGAACATTGAATTATTTGTGACGGTAAATGAGAAATATATGCTCGATTACTCCAAAGTCCATATTTTGTAAGGGTTGGTACTCTTTTAAACATTGGCAAGGGAAAAATGTTGTTGTTCTTATCTAATCATGTTGACAATGTTACATTTTGACTTGGTAAATATCTATTATTATTATTATTAGCTGATTATTCATGTTAGTTAACTCGCCTGGATTAGAGGATTGGCATGGTAGAGTCCTGACGTGAACGGCCTTTGATGAAGATTTAATTGGTCCACGACAGTTACGGACAGCAACGAAGGTCTCATTGTCATCAGAGTCATCGACTTTATCTGATGAAGTTCAAGCGGAATCTAGATCGAGTTGTTTAGAATTCACCATCAAGCAGTCGATCCTGGCAAAGAAATCTCATTAAAGTCGCCGGTCACCACTTTGATTCATTAGAAATCAACAGGGATCAAAGATTAGCCAGTGAGCCTCACTTAGAAAGAAACTCGACATTATTTTGTGAATAATCAGTAGATTTGCATAATAAAATATAATCATCGGAGAAATACACAACGTGTTCAACGAAATGACTAATGGAAAATTATCATTATTCTCTAAGAATTAGTGAAGCATCCAGATTGGGATCATTGAGAACTTCTGCTATGAACACATTGAAACATTGTCGGGATCGTTGAATCATGTCATCAGCGTATTCGTCCAGAGATAAGTCACCTATCTGTTGGAATTAACCAAAAACCTATGGGAATTCCTCTTCAATCTTGATCTCAAGATTGTCAACAAACCCACAAACACGTAATGGCAATGAAAAGATTGAGAAAGAACAGCAAGAAAAGAAACGAAAGAAGAAATATTTGGAGGAGAAAATGAACAATTCTGCAGAGAACTCTCTGCCCACAAACTGTGGAAATTCTGTTATTTCACTTGCTACTGCAACTGTGAATACAAGCTTTTTCAATTCTAAGCTCCATACAAAAATAAGGGTTCTCCCTATTTATAGATTTAGGTTAGCTTGCACCCCAAGCCAAGGCCCAAAACTATAAAAGTCCAAAATAGTTAACATTACTAAAACAGGCCTAAGTCAAAATTCTATGTGAAGGAACCTCCTTCGACACACTATTACAACTCGACTGCTCCTTGTTTCTGTCGAGCTAAGCTGCTTTGACATAAGGAAATACAACTTAACACACCACCTAATTCATTGTGTCTAAGATGTCTACATTCATCATGGCTCTTAGTCTTCTGAAAACTTTGACCTGCACTCCCTTCGTCATGATATCTACAATCTGATTCTCAGTTCTGCAGTGTTCCAAATTCATCTTCCCTTCTGCTACCTGCTCTCGAAGATAATGGAATCTCATTTCGATGTGCTTGCTTCGACCGTGAGCTATTGGATTCTTTGCCAAGTTGATAGCTGACATGTTGTCGATCTTCATGGTAATTGCTCCATGACTCTTCCCTGTAATCTCTTCGACCAAGTTTACCATCCAGGTTACTTGACATGCACAAAGAGAAGTAGCTATATATTCTCCTTCACATGATGTCCATGCCACTACTAGCTCCTTTCTCGAACTCCAAGCAACTGGTGCACCACCTAACATAAACACATATCCAGCTGTGGATTTTCTATCCTCAACATCACTACACCAGCTGGAGTCGGTGTATCCCACTAACTTGCATTATTTCCCTTCATCAGCTGCAGGAAACAAAATTTCGTAGTCGAGAGTCCCTTTCAGATACCTCAGTATCCTCTTCCTCGCTATTAGGTGTGATACCTTTGGCTTCTGCATGAATCTACTTACCATACCCACATTGTATGCTAAGTCAGGCCTTGTGTGACAAAGGTATCTAAGTGACCCAATAAGTCTTCTGTATTGGGTTGGGTTGACATCATCTTCATCTGAATCCTTTGACAGTTGCAGTCTGGTCTCAGCTGGAGTCGAAGTTGGGTTACAATCTTGCATCTCAAATCTCTTGAGTATTTCGCCTGCATATCTTCTTTGGTGCATCATCAAACCTCTACTAGTCTTGTAGAATTCGATGCCAAGGAAATATGAGAGATTTCCCAAGTCTGACATTTCAAACTCCTCACTTAGGTCATGTTTAAAATCTTCGATCTCCTTCTTGCAACTCCCTGTTATCAACAAATCATCGACATAGAGGCATAGTATAAGTAATTCATTATTACTTCTCCTTACATACACTCAATGCTCAGTCGTACACTTCACAAATTCCTTCTCCCTTAAGAAGCTGTCGATTTTCTTATTCCAACCTCTTGGAGCTTTCTTAAGTCCATACAGGGCTTTATGCAGCTTGTACACCTTTCCTTCTTCGCCTCGTTTCACATACCCAGCTGGTTATGCGACATAGACTTCTTCATCTAAGGGGCCATTAAGGAATGCACACTTCACGTCCATCTGACATGTGTGCCAATTGTTCATATTTGCTAGACCAACAACCAACCTGATTATTTCGATCCTAGCAACAGGTGCGAACACTTCATCGAAGTCAATTCCTTCCTTCTGTAAAAATCCTTTCGCCACAAGTCTCGCCTTGTGTCGAGTTACTTCTCTTCTAGGATTCACCTTCACCTTGTAAACCCACTTCACATCAATTACCTTCTTGTCTTGAGGCAATTCAACAAGTGACCAGGTGTTGTTGACTTCGATGGACTTTAACTCCTCATTCATTGCTTTCACCCACTTCGAATCTTTCAATGCCTCAGTTGCATTGACTGGTTCGACATCTTCGTAGAAAGCATAATGTACCAGCTCACCTCTTCATTAACCACATAATCTGATGTAATTACACATTCTTGCAACCTTGCAGGCATGTGTCTTGTTCGTCGAGGTCTGCTTGGGCCTGCTTCATCTATAACTAGTTCCTGTCGAACTTCTCTTTCGACTTCAGTGGCTGGTTCTTCACATGAGATTCTCACTGAATCCTTTTTGGCATTCTCAGTCCAATCCCATTCTTTAAGCTATTCTATGATCACGTCCCTACTGATCACTACCTGCTTATTCACTGGGCCGAACAGCTTGTAACCTCCAATCGAATGATATCCTATCAAGATCATCTGATTCGACTTGTCATCAAGCTTCCTTCTCAAATGATCTGGTACATGTCTATGTGTTATAGATCCAAACACCTTCAAGTTACTGAGGCTAGGCTTGACACCAGACCAACATTCTTCTGGTGTGATTCCTTCAAGCTTCTTTGTCGGATATCTGTTCAAAATATATGTTGTTGTCGAAACCGCTTTTCCCCATAATTCTTTGGGTAAATGCTTTCCATTCAACATATTTCTCACCATGTTCATGATGGTTGTATTCTTTCATTCTGCAACTCCATTTTACTATGGAGTGTAGGGTGGCACCACCTCATGCACAATCCCTTCTTTTTCACATAATGCATCGAACTCTTTCGAAACATACTCTCCACCACCATCAGTCCTCAGAATTTTCAGCTTTCGACCGCTCTGTCTTTCGACCATAGATTTGAATCTGGAAAATTCCTCGATCAAATCACTTTTCTTCTTGTTGAGGTAAGTCCACAACTTTCGACTGTAATCATCTATGAACGTGACAAAGTATCTGTTGCCACCAATCGAATCCACCTGGATTGGACCACATACATCAGAGTATATGACTTCCAAAATTGCCTTCGACTTCCTTCCTGCATCCTTGCTGAAGCTATTCTTCTGTTTTTTCGACTGAACACACTCGTCACAGACTTCTCTTGGAATGTCGATTTCTGGTAATCCTGAAACCATATTTCTTCTCTTTAGCTCTCTGATGTCATTAAAGTTGAGATGGCCTAGTCGAAAATGCCATAACCACTCATCTCTGCTGGCTGCAGTTGCTAGGCATTTATGCTCCATCACCTTGAGTTCAATCTTGAAGGTCCTATTCTGAGACATTGGAGCCTTCAAGATCAATCTACCACCTGCATTGAGGACTCTCATCATCTTGTCTTCGATAACTACCTTGTAGTTCTTTTCGACAGGCTGTCCTATACTGAACAAATTACTCTTCATGCCTGGTATGTACAACACATTGGAAATTGTTGACCTCTTGCCATCTTACCTCATAATCAGAACATCACCAACACCTTCAGCTACTAGAGTGTTGTCATTTGCAAACTTCACTGTGTTCTTCGACGAGGGCTTCATGTTGATAAACCAATCTTTCCTTCCAGTCATGTGTGATGAGCATCCTGAGTCCAAGTACCACTAATCTTGGAATCTTTCTTCATCTCTTATTGTGACCATCAGCAACGTCTCTTCTTCTTCATGTTTCGCCATCTTTGCATCAGTTTCTTAATTTTTCCTCTTTTCTGGACAGTCACTATAGGTGCCATACTTCTAACAATTGAAACATTGAATGTGACTTTTGTCCGGCTTTCGACCACCACCTCTTCCTCTACCTACAGCACCACCTCTTTGGTTGCCTTGATTCCAGGATTTTCTCTGATTGTTGTAGCCTCCTCTACCTTTGTTACCATTCACGCTTCCTTTGTCTTTCCTTTCCTTTTCTGACTGCGCCTGCAAAGCCATATCACTCTTCGAATTTCCTGCAGCTCTTTCAGCCATCCTTTGTTCATGAGACTCAAGCGTCCCTTAAAGCTCTTCCTTCGTCAATACTGACAAGTCTTTCGACTCTTCTATGGCTACTACCACGTGGTCGAACTTTGGAGTTAATGACCTCAAGATATTTGCAACAACTAATCTTGATGTCAACACCTCTCCACATACCTTGATTTGATTCACCAGCTTTGTAACTCTGGTGAATAAATCTGTTATACTTTTGTTGTCTTCCATCTGAAGCAACTCATAGGTTCTCTTGTGAGTTTGTAACCTCACCTCTTTCACCTTCTCTGCGCCTCCAAATGAATTTTCAAGAATCTCCCACGCTTCCTTCACTGACTCTACATTACTAACTTTTTCAAAGTTATCTGGATCAACACACTGATGGATTATAAAGAGAGCTTTATAATCTTTCTTCTTCAACTCTTTGTGTGCAGCCTTTTCTTGATCCGTCGTGTTCTCTGCAAGCAGCATCACTCCTTCATTCACAAGATCCCAAAGATCTTGATAACAGAAAACCACCTTGATCTGCTTGCACCAATTCTCATAATTGTCTTTCTTGAGAATCGGAAGACTCGTCGGAAAGTACTTGTTCGGATAGTTCATCGCCATTGCGATTTTCCTTCCTTGAATCGCAACCGGAGCTCTAGATACCAGATGTTGGAATTAACCCAAAACCTATGGGAATTCCTCTTCAATCTTGATCTCAAGATTGTCAACAAAACCACAAACACGCAATGGCAATGAAAAGATTGAGAAAGAACAGCAAGAAAAGAAACGAAAGAAGAAATATTTGGAGGAGAAAATGAACAATTCTGCAAAGAACTCTCTGCCCACAAACTGTGGAAATTCTGTTATTTCACTTGCTACTACAACTGTGAATACAATCTTTTCCAATTCTAAGCTCCTTACAAAAATAAGGGTTTCTCCCTATTTATAGATTTAGGTTAGCTTGCACCCCAAGCCAAGGCCCAAAACTATAAAAGCCCAAAATAGTTAACATTACTAAAACAGGCCTAAGTCGAAATTCTGTGTGAAGGAACCTCCTTCGACACTTCGACACACAATTACAACTCGACTGCTCTTTGTTTCTGTCGAGCTAAGCTGCTTCGACACAAGTAATTACAACTCAACACTATCTCTATTACATAATGCATAACACATCATGTTTGCACTTTACTTGATCCGTACTTACAACATTCGTAGCAGTAGCAATTTTTTCATGCTCGAATCACCATGGTTCATACACTTTGTCAAAGACCTACCTTTTTAGGAAGGAACTTCTTGTTACTTGCACTAAGGAAGTTTTCTTGTTGGTGGAGAGGCTTAAGATTATTCGCTCAGGCACCGAATTTTCTAGTGTCGAAGAAAACAAGAAGCATCATAAACACGAATGTATATATTAAATTAATTATCTTATAGTCGGATGAGGCGAGACAACTTCTCTTTCGTTTGTAATTAATTACCATGTTTAGAATTTACTTTAGGCAATGGTTGTCGTTCATTTCCCCTGCAAGGGCGGGAGGCACCTTCTCTTTTCTAATTCTTAAGAGTTAGAGGAAATTATATCCTATCAAGGAGCTCGAAGAGAACATCAACAAGACGCCACATTAAGTCGGGGCCAGTGAGTAAATAAACTAAAGTCCAAGTTAATATATCTCTGGCATAATCGACTTCGTCTGGGCTATGCGCACTTGATGCCTCTGGCCAAAGTCCAAGTTAATATGTCTCTGGCATAATCAGCTTTGTTTTGGGCTATGCACACTTGATGCCTCTAGCCAAAATCCAAGTTAATATACCTCTGGCATAATCGGCTTTATTCGGGCTATGCACACTTGATGCCTCTGGCCAAAGTCCAAGTTAATATACCTATGGAATAATCGACTTCGTCCTGGCTATGCGCACTTGATGCCTCTGGCCAAAGTTCAAGTTAATATACCTCTGATATAATTAGCTTCTTCCGGGCTTTGCGCACTTAATGCCTCTGGCCAAAGTTCAAGTTAATATACCTCTGGCATAATCAGCTTCTTTCGGGCTATGTGCACTTGATGCCTCTGGCAAAAGTCCAAGTTAATATACCTCTGGCATAATCGACTTCGCCTGAGCTATGCGCACTTGATACCTCTGGCCAAAGACCAATTTAATATACCTCTGGCATAATTGGATTTATCTGGGCTGTGTGCACTTGATGCCTCTAGCCAAAGTCCAAGTTAATATACCTATGGCATAAACAGCTTCGTCTGGGCTTTGTGCACTTGATGCCTCTTGCCAAATTCCAAGTTAATATACCTCTGGAATAATCGGCTTCGTTTGGGCTATGCGTACTTGATGCCTCTGGCCAAAGTCCATGTTAATATACCTATGGCATAATCGACTTCATCCGGGCTATGCACACTTGATGCCTCTGGCCAAAGTCCAAGTTAATATATCTCTGGCATTATCGGATTCATCCAGGCTATGCACACTTAATGCTTCTAGCCAAAATCCAAGTTAATATACCCCTGACATAAAAATAAGACCACGAGCATTTTAAGAATCCTGGCATAAAAATAAGACCATGAACATTTTAAGACTCCTAGCATAAAAATAAGACCACGAGCATTTTAAGACTCCTGACATAAAATTAAGACCAGGAGAATTTTAAAACTCTGGAATAATTGGCTTCGGCTGGGTCATGTAAAACAAAAAGCCTCTGACCTCCATTTAATGTCAACCCCTATGGGGCTCTGAACAATGATCATAAGAAACTAACATATCTCTGACTTTAAATGGTTTGGTTAGCTTACCATTGACCAAATATCCCACATGATCTACTCAGAATTAGGTAATTTGTGTACGAGATTAATGAGTCCCCTCAAATCATTAAGGCTCGACGCCGGGGCTTCAAAACCTATATGGTACCAAGACAAGGTGGTTCACTCAGAGCTGGCCATTTTTTATCTGATTTCCATTCGAACAAATAAGTTGTTATCAAGATAAAAAATGTATTAGGAGATTAAACACGGCCACAACTAAAAACAAATCTCATGAGGGCTCGAATACTATTATAAACAAGGATATTCGTTGACATTCTGAAAGTGGGTTACAATTAGTTGAGACCCACTGAGGCTCTCTGACTTATATATATTACATCTAAAAACTGCTGAGCTCTACAAAAGAACGCGGGTCGAGATCCCACTGGGGTTGTCCGACTTCCTTGTCCGACTTCAATATATATAGAACCCACCGGGTTCTATGATAAAAAATCACCAGGAATCTTTGATTGTTCTGCATTGCAAATCATCAGGGTGTTCCGACCTATTCAAAATCGTAAAAAATGCATCAAGATAAAATTCCCCAGGAATGATCAGGATCATAAATTTATGAGAGCTTACTTAATTAAGTGTGTTTATGTCAAGCTTAGGAAACCTAGGATAAAACTTAGAACACTTCATCCTTATAGGAGTTGCACTTTAGGATGTATAAGAAGATCAAGGAAGGCCTTGGCTCAATGCAGAAAAGAAATTTTCGGGTTTTCTTTGTCCGAACATTTCAACCTTTCAGATCTCATGCTCGAGGGGCTTATGTACATCCCAGAAAATTAGTTTGACCAGTCGGGATATAAGACCGGAGGATCATTTATGTACATACCAGAATTCCTTGAGGTCGATTTGGTGTAACAGCCGAGTATGTTTTAGGTTAGCAGGTCGGTAGTCGTGTTATACTTACTAGCTAGAACCTGGTTAGGGTATAAAAATAAGCAAGATGGAGCCAGCCTCGTATAAGTTGGTAATGATTCTGTTATGGAAAGTCAGATCTGATGATAAAGCTAAAATAAAATTTCAAAGGTCATAAGAAACAGTTACAGGGTAATACATTATGATAAGGGAGTTATAGTTAGTGAAGAAGTAAACATTCATTGTAATTATAGCGACAGCTGTAACTGTTATCCACCTAATGACCATCACACCATACTCATGTCATAATAAAGTGAAGATTTTGGAATCCTGGGCAGAGGGGGAGAAATAGTATAAAAATAGGTTCTGGAGGCCAAAGAAAAGGGGGAACACGTGAATGAATAACATAGAAAGGAGTGAAATATACATAAATCTTGGTCTGTCAACAATGGCGACCATGAACCCTGTTCCATTACAGACACAATAACCAATCATTTAAGGCTCTCCCAGGCTAATAACTGAGAAGTCAACCTTTTAATGTTTTAGCAAGAATAGTTAGGTCATGCTAACTAGAGATTAATCTCCAAGCTTAGCAAGTTAAAACTTGTTAAGGGGTCTCCAGGTCTTAAGTATCATTCAAATGCTCTCTGTGGAGCATGCCAAATTGGGAAAATTAAAAAAACCTCTTTTAAGACAAAGAATATTGTCTCTACCTCTAGACTCTTAGTTCTGTTTCACATTGATTTGTTTGGTCCTGTTAGCACTACTTTAATAAATGGGTAGGAATATGCATTTGTCGTTGTTGATGACTTTAGAAGATGGACTTGGGTTAAATTCCTCATAACCAAGGATGAGTCATATGATGTGTTTAGTGTCTATTGTGCTTAAGTACAAATGAAAAGGGGGTCAAAATTTTTGAAAGTAAGGAGTGATCATGGAGGAGAATTTGAAAATAAACCTTTTGAAAACTTCTGTGAAAAGTATGGAATCCTCCATGAGTTCTCTTCCCCTAAAACCCCACAGCAAAATGGATTTGTAGAGAGGAATAACAAATCCTTACAAGAAATCGCTAGAACAATTATTCATGAAAATAATTTGTCAAAGTACTTATGGGAAGAAGTTGTAAACACAGCATGTTATGTACAAAATAGGATCTACCTCAGACCTATTCTGAACAAAATAGCATATGAGTTATTCAAAAGGAAGAAGACCTAACATTTCTTATTTTCATCAGTTTGGATGTACATGTTACATCTTAAACAATAAAATCTATCTGAAGAAATTTGAAGCCAAGGCTCAAAAAGGTATCCTTTTAGGATACTCTGAATGTTCAAAGGCATATAGAGTGTATAACACTAAAACCAGAATGATTGAAGAGTTTATACATATCATATTTGATGACAAAGGACCTGGCAGTAAAATGCCAGGGCTAGTTGAATTTTTTTTAGGATTTCATATATTAGAAGTCTCTCCAGAAGATGGTGAATCAGAAGCTATAGCTCCTTTGTAAGCTTGATACCCATATGTAAGCACTTCATAAGCTAGATGTTCAGAAGCTAGTGGTTCATAGCCAATATGAACTTTTGAAACACATTCAGAGGAGGAAAGTTCTGAAGAAGCTCCATGTGTCTCTCAGGAAGCTGCACAATCCAAGAAGACCTTCAAGTACAAGTCTTTGCATCCAGTAGAGTTGATCATTGGAAATAAATATACTCTTTTGAGAACAAGATATGCATTCAGAGAGGAGCAGTCAATGTTGGGACTTATCTCCATGATTGAACCAACCTCTGTTGATGAAGCCTTATCAGAGGTGAATAGATTATAGCAATGCAAAAAGAATTGAACCAGTTTTAGAGGAATGATGTGTAGGACCTGGTTCCCCGACCTCATTAGAAGAAAATCATTGGAACAAAATGGGTGTTTAAAAATAAGATGAATGAACTAGGAGAGGTGGTAAGAAATAAAGCTAGACTGGTAGCTCAAGGCTACAGTCAGCAATAAGGTATAGATTTCTCTGAAATCTTTGCACTAGTTGCAAGGTTAGAGGCAATTAGCTTTCTGATCTCTTATGTTATTGATCATGATATTATTTTATATCAAATGGATGTCAAGAGTGTATTCTTAAACGAAGTCATTTCTGAAGAAGTGTATGTTAAACAACCTCCTGGGTTTGAGGACTCAGTCCACCCAGATTTTGTTTTTAAACTCAACAAATCTTTTCATGGACTCAAACAAGCTCTAAGAGCCTGGTATAAGAGACTAAGTAACTTCTTGTTAGAAAATGGCTTTTAGAAAGGTCAAGTTGACACAACACTGTTCAAGAAGACTCTTAATAAGGAAATCTTAATTGTTCAAGTCTATGTTGATGACATAATTTTTTGTTCTACTAATGCATCTCTTTGCAAAGAATTTTCTAAGATCATGCAGGCCGAATTTGAGACGAGCATGATGGGATAATTGAAGTTCTTCCTTGAAATTCAGATCAACTAAAGCAAAGATAGAGTCTACGTTCATCATTCAAAATATACTAAGGAACTTTTGAAGAAGTTCAATCTTGAAGACTACAAAGTTATGAACACTCCTATGCATTCAACATGAAATCTAAACAAGCAAGAGGAAAGCTAAAAAAGTATGTCAGAAGCTATATAGAGGTATGGTTGGTTCCTTAACCTACTTAACTACTTTTAGATCAGATATTTTATTCAGTGTATGTATGTGTGCAAGATTCCAATCAGATCCTAGAGAGACTCATCTAATCTTTGGGTATTTGAAGGGAACAACTAATCTTTGGTTGCTTCATAAAAAATCCCTAGATTACAAGATGGTTGGATTATGTGATGCTGACTATGCTAGGGATAGAATTGAAAGGAAATCCATTAGTGGAAAATGTAAATTCATAGGTGAAAACCTAATATCATGGGCTAGTAAAAGACATGTAACTATTGCTTTATGCACAATGAAGCCAAATACATCTCAGCTGCTAAATGTTGCACACGGCTCCTTTGGATGAAACATCAGTTGGAAGATTATTAGATTTATGGAAACAGTATACCCATCTTCTGTGATAATACCGCTACCATTTGTTTAACTAAAATTCCATTTCAACATTCTATAACCAAGCACATAGAGATAAAACATCATTTTATTAGAGATTATGTTCAGAAAGGTGTAATAGATATGCATTTCATTGATAGAGATCATCAATAGAGTGATATATTTACTAATATTCTTACAATAAATAGATTTGATTTCATTAAAACGAATCTGAACATGCATTTGGTGGAAGATTAGTGATTGCTTATGAATGGATTATCATAGACTAACATGATCAGAAGCTACTATGATCAGATGCTCTGAACCAAGTTTTGATGAATAGAAACCTCTGAAGTATCTCAACCTCTGATGCTCAAAACTTGATTGGTTGTATCTGATGGCATATAAGTGTTTTTTCTGTTTATTCTATTTTTTGTCCACTTATGTGTCACAAATCTGGAAATTATTTTGACTTGGTTTTATATCTATTAAGGTTTTTAGTTTATGCTCTTTTACTCATACTCTGAGCTATATTAACTGGGACTTATTATTTTAATTCTGGTAAAATAAAATCATGTCATGATTCTCCTTTAGTCGAATATTTGTTTGTTTTCAAAATTCTGGCTAAAATGGTTGAAAACTGCTTTGAGATCTCAATATTCGTGGTTAAATAAAAAAACTATTAATGGCTAACAAGCATTTTTATAAGAAACTATGAGGAAAGGATATGATTTATTATTCAAAGGAAAATGAGTACAAGATTCAGAATCAGGTTCTGAAGACAACAGATGCATCATTACAGGTTACAATCTTCAAACTTGGTCCTCTTCCTCAACACAAGCTTTGCGGTAGTTAATCCAGTACTGATCACCATCTGAGTTGCACTCAAATTCTTCATTAGGTTCCTTCTTCCTTTTAGGATACCTCATTGTTGCTTCTAAAGTTTCCTCTATCTTGGAAGGTTCAACATATGTGCATGCACCTTCAGCATATACAGCTTTCTAAGCCTTTGCAACTTCAGCATATCTCATTTTCTCTTCCCTCTTTTGCTTCCTCATAAGCGCGTTGGCCTCCTTAGCAAAGTCTTTCCTCAAATTCTTATCTTGCTTTGGCTTGCCATTGATTGCAAAAGGAGGAATTTGGAAGAAGAGGAATGTGATCTTGATGATAATTCAAATATGCTCGTTATAGACCGTCTGGGATAATACGTAGTCAGTTTTGATCTTTGTGCCCTAATATATACAGAAAAAGAAGTTGGTCTTGGTCTTCAGGCACGTCTCCACAGTTCTAATCCTTACTTATTTGTGCTCAGTTGTCAACACCGAGATTTGACCAGCTTGAAAATTGAAGATGCCTTTATCAACTATACGAGCAATTTTTCTTTTAAATGATTATTTGAATAAAGGGAGGTAAATACTGATTTTAAACTCATTTTTATTCAGAATTCTTTTTTCATACATTATTTTTCTTCAGTTTCTTTTCTTTCCCTTATCTTTTCTGTTGACGACAAAAGGGGGGAGATAGAGAGTATTTAAGCACCTGGATCTGATGATCATTCTCCTGCTGCTTAGTATTATTTCTGAAGATTATGTTAAAGAAATTTAATTAACATGGATAAAACTTAGGGGGAGCTTACAAACCTCACCTTCTGGACTATCAGACTCAGGGGGAGCATACAAACCTCTGATCCTGAAGCCAACAAGTTAATTAAATCAACAGCCATTATTCTTAAATACTATAGTTTGTCATCATTAAAAAGAGGGAGATTGTTGGAACAAAATTTTTTAATATCATATCCTTTGGGTTTTGATGATAAAAAAGTATTTAAAGAATAATTGGGTATTCTAACATTTGTTCAATTTTACGAGAATATAATCATTAAGAACAAATGAAGAATTTCTTGAGGAATATGCATCTAAAGATCAGAATTTAGCTCTGAAGGTCACTTCTAAAGACTCTGCCTCTGATGAAAACCCAAACTCTGATGCTTCAGAAGCCAAAGAAGAGGACTCTAATGTGATCAGCCTCTGAAGAGTGAAGTCTTATGGAAAGTCAACCTCTGAAATAGAAGGTCTTCTACCAAGGCAACTCAACAGACTCAGAGACTTTTTGATCACGTGAAGACTTAAGGAAAATATCTTCCTTGGTGCCTTAGCTTCAACGGATGATTCTTATTACAGAAAGGTGCTTTGTTGATATGTATAATCAAGTACAAAGCTAGTCCAACCTATTTGGTGAAAGTCTTCAATGTCTCTTTTTCTCCTCTCTATAAAAGGTGATGCATACCTGAAGAAGAATGCGACACCCAAGCGCTAATACAACTCTACTACAGACTTTGTTCATTGACATTAGAGAAGTTACTCTGCCAAATTTACAAGACTTAGAATATCTTAACATTGTGTATATTTTAGAAGTTCTTAAGTCTTAAAGTTTTCTTAAGTTGTATTAGATTTAAACCTCTGATTGTAGATTAAGTGTAGTTGTTATCCTAAACTCTTAACAGTTTATTTAGAGTCGCAATCTCTTGCTTTAGTGCTTGAGCATTTGAAGTCTTAAGCTTGTGTGCTTAAGACAGGAAGTCTCATACTTGTGTGTTTAAGAAAAAAAATCTTTAGCATGTGGGCTTTAGAAAGGAAGTCTCAACCTTGTGTGTTTGAGCAAGGAAGTATTATACTTGTGTGTGTAAGCAATGGAAGTCTCTTGCTGGCAGGCTTGAGCATTTGTAATCTGATTTGGTTACAGTGGAAATCCCTTGGAGAGCAAGAGGACTAGACTACTCTCAAGTTGTGAGAGAAATCAGGATAACTTCATGTGTCTTATGCTTTTACTTTACCTGCTTCTGAACATCAATTCGCTGGTAACTTTTGTTTACATCTAAGATCTATTTCAGAATCTCATAAAGAATTACGCGAGTTCAGACTCTAAAGTGATTCTGATTCAGACTCTGAACTGAAGGTTCAGACTCTAATCAAGTTCAATCAGATGCAGAAATAAAAAAAAACTTGAGAAAAGCCAACATAATTCAACCCTCCCCCTTGTGTTTTTCTCACCTTCATAGTGTCAAAGCCAAAATATAACTTTGTATATTTTGGGCTTGGATTGTATATTTTGGGTTTGGGCCTTGGTTTCCTAAATATATGCATATCTTTGTTGTTTTCAAACAACAACTTCATTATAATCACTTCAATTTTTACTCAATAATATTCTCTTTTCTCTCTTCCTCTTCCTGAAACCCTAATTATTTCAGCAACGCTTCTAGTTGATTGCAGTTATTATGGATAACCTCATGAGTTTGATAAATCCACATGGCAAGGTTTATACTGGATTATCTCGGGGTGCACGCGTAGCCCGTGGAGGGCCTATTTAGACATTTTTATTATTATTATGTATATTATTTGTATATTACATGTAACATTACTCAAACATATTCATCTGAACTTTTTATTAGATAATAATTTTGATCTCCTATTGATGCAACATCAATATAAACTAACATTTGACAATGGATTACATAACTTAAACATAACTTAAAAAACGATAATAAATAACATAACCTACACACTACCAAATGATTTTGAACGTTTCATCATCTTAATTATGTCGTCCACGGGCCTTGAAATCTTAGCATCTAACTTGATTAGCCTCTTTGTTAACATATGGTGAAATGATTTTCACATATCCTTCACGTCTTCATCAGTCTTCAACTCAATAATGTTGTATTTCACCATTCCGTCAGTATCAATCCAATCTTCACGAAACTCAATCTTTTTCACCTTTCTGTTTTCAGTATCATGTAACAATTCATTCAACTTAGACGTCAAGCCAACGAGAGATGTGGTGTCATCCGAAAGTTGAAACTCTTCGGGAGGTGAAGCTCCGTTGAAATACATTTCCGCCTTAATCAAAAATAGAGAAAGAGACATTTTTTGAGATGTTTTTCTCAAACAACAGGTGACTCCTCTATTTAGACAACTTTGCATTTACGTTGAACCACACAAATCTGTCGGTGCAATCACAGTCATCCAAAACTGTCAGTAATATCCTGAGCGTTTAAATTTTTAAACAAATAACACTACCGAAAATTTCACTTTGGTTGAAATTTCCAATAGCAAATGGTAAATTTAGAATTTCTGATATTAATTGTAACTTTTCATAAATTTCAAAAATTCCGATATATCGGTAATTTACAATACACTACTGAAAATTTTAATTTTGACTATCGGAAATTTTGAACAGAAATTTTATTCAATTTTTAGTTAGGGACAGTTTTGGCAATTTAAAACTAGGAGGTACTAGATATAAAAGAATAGTTGGCAAGTTAAAATCTCCTGAAACAGTGCCAAGGAGCCCAAAAAGATTAAAAGACTATGTTACTACAAAGCCCAAACCAACAAAGTAGCACAGTCCTCGTGATTCCTCAGCAGAAGCATCTATTACCTTGTGATTGTAGTAATTAGTTATACCAATTGGTTGATAGTTTGTTATTTCCTACTTTGCTAGTGGATCCTTTGCCATCTTGATAAAATCAGTTACCATTCTTGTATTCATATATTCCATTACCATGCTTGCTTGTATGCCGATTACCAAAACTCTTGAATCTTCTACACATTTCATCATTCATTAAATAACTTGTGGTTAAAAAAAAGCTTTGTCGTATGTTGCTTCAAAAAATTTATTAGTGCGAACTGCGAAGTATGTAGCCATTTTCTGGATGGTTAATATTTGTCGTCCAATCTAACCATTTGTCGTGAATATAAGATTTATTGTCGTGCAATCATAAATTTCTCTTGTTTTGTTTTTGTGTATGGTGACTACACTGAATTTCACATACTTTGTTTTCTTGCATGTAAAAAAAACCTAAAAGAGAAAACGGTTGTGGGCCTTGGGTGACGTTGACCCAGCAAGAGAGAAGAAGTGACCACAAAATAGAGTCGTACAATCACAATACTGCATGAAAATTTCATTTATGTGCAAAAGTTGCATTCATAATTGAAGTGTGAAAGAAAGTAGGGTTTGTCTCCTATTATGCAAAACTCTAAGTTTCAGGATTTTGTCATCACTGCATCTCTGCAAAGCTCAAACAAAATAGTGTGTCAATGGAAGAGGACAACAAAGACCACTGTTGAGGAGAGAGAGAGAGAGACTATAGGATATCTTACTCTTAGGCTAAGAGTCTCTCTGTCTCTCTGTCTTTTCCAACTCTGCCCATATCACATCATTCACTAAAATATATTCAACAGATCATTTTTGTAATCTGTTTGTCTTTTAACTTTTTAATAATGATGATGTTGAAACATCATTATTCAACTTCAATAACGTTGCTCCTTGTACCACACTTCTTTCAACAATTGCAGTTGTCACATGTTATATCAGAGATAATTCTAAAAGCAAATACATCAACAAATATGTATCATGTTTTCCTATCTCCACTAGCAGTGCAGATATCTAAAATATAATTTTTAAGTTGACAATTTGATAGTAATAGGTCAACTGGAGAAAACTCTTAATGATAAAATTGCGCTAAATGATTCAACTTCCATTTATCAAATGATTCAAAAGAATGTCTTAGACTTAAACAAACTATTAAATTGGACAAATTAACAACTAAATCAAAAAATAATGCATTTTTTTAATATTATTATTTTTAATGTCACAACTACTAACTCTAGTTGATGGGTAAAACAATTAATTAAAAAATGCAGAATAATTTTGATTCAATAGAACCTTTTGATACCATTCTATTCACTTTGCCTGTTACTTGTTTCGGCGGACCATGATAAACTTAATTCATATTTGCAAATATGACTTCAAAGTCAATTTTTTTTATAAGCAAGATGTATTAAAGGGAGAAAAAGAGGTTCTCCGACCTAATACAAACACCAATCAAATGGAAAAGGAAAAAAAGCAATTCCCAAGAAAAAGTTACAAAAAATCAAGTGGATATTTCATCCAATCATATAAACTACAACTCCTACGGTTTATCACCAACCATCTTCAAGATATTGTTACGATACGGTTGAAAATCTCGTCAACGTTACAAATTTCACCGTTAAAGATAATGTTGTTTCTCGTACTCCAAACAATCCAAACCGAGATAAACCACAAATAGCAAGTCGTGTCCTCCTTGGTCCTATCAATCAATGCCAAAAACCAAAGAAGAGCAAAGTTGTTCAGCGACTCCCCAAAAATTGGGGGTATACCTATCCAATCAAAAATTTTTTGCCAAAGTTGCCGAATTTTTGTACACGACATAAAGAGGTGGTGGATATCTTCCTCCTCTTGAAAACACAGAACACAAACTTTGTCATGAGAGGAGTCAACAATACCTCTAATTGCAAGATTCGACCGAGTCGGCAATCTATCTAAAACCATCCTCCAAGCGAATATCTTAGTCTTCAAAGGAATGGAAGTATTCCACAAAACCAGCAGGAGCAGCCTGTCCACTTCCTGGATCTGAATTTCAGAAGCAACAGAGTTAGCATGCGAGTATAAAGACCTGACAGAAAAAACTTTGTTTGGTTCCAATTTCCATTCCCAAAGGTCTTCGACATTATGTTGCGGTTGAAAACCAACAAGTAAGTTTTGGAAAACAGTGAAAGTGCTGCTGTAATCACCCACCAGGCCTGAAAAATTTAAGTTCCAACTCCACACATCATGGAACCAGTTTCCAAAGTCTGCAACACTAGCATCCTTATGAGTAGCAGCCTCAAAAAGATCTTGAAATGCATTTTTCAACAGAAAATTCCCACACCAAGGAGAGTTCCAAAAAGAAATGTTATCTCCTCTACCAAGAACAAGTTGAACAAAAGATTGGAAGTTGGTACCGTCGTCAAAAGTTTTAATTTTCAAAAGATCCCTCATCCACAAAGAAGCAGCGGGCTGATCAGGCGCAGTCTCAAAATCCAACACCCACTTGCCCAATCTTCCGTACCTAAAAACCAGAAAGTTTCTCCAAATTTCGGAACCGTCTTTTAGGAATTTTCATAGCCATTTAGAGAGAAGAGCTTTGTTAAACAGATCAACATGTTTGATTCCTAAACCTCCCTTGTTCTTTGGCTTACACACAGTTCTCCATTTAACCCAAGCAACACCTTTTTTTTCTTCCGATCCCGACCAAAGAAACCGACGTTGAATCGTGATAATTTCTTTCACTATCTTCGAAGGAGCCTTAAAGAACGATAAATAGTGGATAGGCATATTGACTAAGACAGAATTAATCAATGTGACATGTCTCCTATCGAAAGGTTACGACCAATCCACAAGTTTAATCTAGCTTTTAAGCAAGACAAAATAGGATTCCAAAATGATAACCTTCTGTGATTACCTCCAACAATTATTCCGAGAAACTTGAAAGGTAGCTCAGCTGGCCTGCAAAAAAGGAAGCACTCAGCTGCCTTAAGAAAAACAGAATCAAGGCCTATCCCATAAATGCAACTTTTAGAGAAGTTGATTTTAAGACCCGAAATCAATTCAAATCCGCGGAGAATAGCCTTAAAGGCCCAAAGGCTAGCGTATCCTCCATCACTAAACAAGAGAGTATCGTCTGCGAATTGAAGCAAATCAATAGTAGATCCATCGTTAAAACCAAAACCAGAAAAAAGGTTACAACGAGATGCATTTCTAACAAGGACAGCTAGCATTTCTACAACCAGGGCAAAGAGGAACGGGGGTAACGGATCCCCTTGTTTCAGACCTCTAGAAGCCTCAAAATCCCTTGTCGGACTCCCATTAATAAGGATCAAAACAAAACTAGAGCACACACCACCTTTTATCCATTTAATCTAATTTGGACCAAAGTTCATAGCTAAGAGGACTTGGATCAGGAATTCCCAATCTACACAGTCGTAGGCTTGGGCAAAATCAACTTTCAAAAGTAAATATTTCCTCTTATCTCTTTTTGCAAAGTCGATTACTTCGTTGGCCAAGAGGACCCCGTCCAATAAGTTCCTACCCGGGATAAAAGCCGTTTGAGTTGGCGAAACCAAATGAGAGATGAGAGGAGACAATCTATTAGAAAGCAACTTGGAAATCACTTTATAAACGCAACCAACTAAATCAATTGGCCTAAACTCCCCAAAAGATTTAGGGTTGTCCACCTTAGGAACCAAGGCCAGAAAAGAATAATTAAAAGCTTTTGGCAGCACCCAAGTCTTGGAAAAATGAAGAACACATTAGTAAAGTCAGTTCTGATTATGTCCCAGCACTCCTTGAAGAAACTAAAAGAGAAACCATTCGGTCCCGGAGACTTGATGTCGTCACAATAAAAAACTGCCAGCTTGATTTCTTCAGCAGAAAAGTCTGCTTCTAACCGGTCTCTATCCAAAGCATTAAGTTTCTGAGCATTAGACATGTCCAGATTAGGCCTAATGTTACCAACTCTTTGGAACTTCTGTTTGAAAGTACACTAGTATTAGAAACATGAACAACACTGCTAAATGTTTTAAAAATTATCCTTTCTTATTCATATAACGTAAAGTTACAGCGATTTACCCTTTAATTGAGATATATCGAGATTAATTAATCAAAATAGTAAGTAAATCATCTCCAAAATCATCAAGTATAACTTGAGTGGTTACACTAGCAGGAACAACTCTAATAATATTCTTTTGATATCTAGGAGATGTTAACTTCATATTTAATGATGATGTTGTTTATTAGGTTGGAATACCCCTAATACTCCCCATCAATATATTTTGTTTGCTTGATTATCAAAAAAAACTTCATATTTAATGATAATTCTTTCAAACTTTACAAATAGCTTCATTAGAAAGTTTATAAGTTTAAAAAAATTCCCCTTGTTTTTGGATGACAATGACTCATTATTACCACAAAAAGGTAAATTTTTTACGAATAAATATTAAATGCAATTAATTATACTAGTCAAATGAATTTGATAATATCCTCTTTAACTTGATTTGATTGTTTTCACAGGACACCTTCAATATGTTGTTTTGTTGCATTAGGGCTTGTCAACTTCTCCAGACTTGATTATGAAAGTTATTTGAATCTCATAGATGGATTCGAAACCTTTTACTTTTTTCAATTTATAAAATATTTTGATGTAAAGGCATCACCACTACCTTTATGTTCTCGAACATGTGGTCTCATGAGATAACAATACAAGCAATATACAACATCCTCATTTTAACTATATTCCTACTAACTATCATACTTTAATTGCAAATCCAAATTTAACTTACAAAAGGTATCCCAAAATTTCCTTTATAAAATTATTTTCCTTTCGTTGACAAGATCCTTTTTTTCAAGTAATATTTCATCATTTCATCTCTATTTAATTTAAAATTTTTGGCCTTAAACTAAGATTCATAGAAATTTTTTAACATTTTGAATTTTAAAAATCTTTTTTCATATACGAGCTCAATTTTAAGCTTTTACATTCATTAAATACTTGTAATTAGGAGTGGATGATTGCTCTCGATATTTTTTCAGAAATATTTCTCCAATGCTTATTGTTAAAATTAAAATAGTTTGTAATATCCATGCTATAAAAATCATATACAAATACAATAATTTTAAACGAAGTACTAAAAAAATTCTAACGATATTCAATGTCAATAAACTAACAAAGCAACAATGTATATATCCAGTGTGATTTGATTACGATAATAAAAAAAATACATTAAATTATAAAATAAAATAAAATAATCTAAGTAAAGAGTTTACCTTTTAAAAAATAATTGATAAAGAAATAATTGATAGAGTTTACCCTAGTACTCTTTTAATCAATCTCCTTGCTTACAAAAAAAAATAATAATAATAATAAATAAATAAATAAAAATAATTGATAAAGAAAGAAGCAGAAATAATGGAGGGAGAACACGAAGAAAACAAATTGCTGGTGGTGGATGAATGATGTTAAACAGAAAGAGTACAATTGTGAGAGTGGAAGAGGATGAAGAGAGATAAAGCTAATTATGGATGTGAGACGATGAGTGATTAATTTTGTTTAAACTTCTTTTTTGTGTTTATAATAAATTTGTTTTTAAGATGGTAAATGCTTGTTGGAACGATTTATTTGACTAGAACAATCTTTCTTTTGGTGCACCTTTAGTCTTAGATTTATTTTTAGGTAGAGGTATTGAAGTTGTTTCTCATATTATAGTAAAAAAGGGGATTTCTTAATACACCACCTAAGTTTTTTAGGCACTATGTGAAATTTTATTTTTGCCCCCAGATTCTGGATTTGCACATCCAGACGCACCAAATTTTTAAAAAACGCTGATATGTTCCAGATGTGCACATCCGGAAGAATTCCTGATTTGCAAATCCGAAAAAAATCAAAAGAATTCCATAAAATCATTTACTTCTAAATATAATTAAATTCAATATAATTAAAATCGAATATAATTAAAATTAATATCATTTTTTCAATATAATTCAATCCAATATAATTAAATCCAATATAATTAAAATCTATATTAATTAAAATTGGATTTAAAATTATATGATATTTACTTCAAAAATTTATATCATTTACCATAATATCATTTACCATATAATTTTAATTAAAATTTATATCATTTACCATTTACCATAATATCATTTACCATATAATTTTAATTAAAATTTATATTGAAAAAATTAATTTAATTATATTGGATTTAAAATTATATGATATTTACTTCAAAAATTGGATTTAATTATATTGGTATTTAAAATTATATGGTATTTACTTCTAAATTATAATTAAAATTATATGGTATTTACTTCTAAATTATATGGTATTTACTTCTAAATTATAATTAAATTATATGGTATTTACTTCTAAAATTAATTTAATTATATTGGATTTAATTATATTGAAAAAATCATATTAAGTGTAATTATGTTGGATTTTAATTATATTTGATTTAATTATATTTATAAGTAAATGATTTTATGGAATTCTTTTGATTTTTTCCGGATTTGCAGATCATGAATTCTTCCGGATGTGCGCATCCGGGAAAAACTGAAAAATTTTAGAGAAATGATGCGTCCGGATGTGCACATCCGGAAATTGGAGATACAAACGAAAATTCAGGTGGTGCCTAAGAAACAAGGGTGGTGTGATAAGAAATGTCCGTCAAAAAATTTAAATACGACTTGTAGTGCATAAACATGTATTAAAATCTTTGAATAAACAAACAAAATTTTTATGTTTTCACTACAAAGTAAAAAGGGATTTTACGATGGTTTTTTAAGCTGTTGCAGCAATTTGAATTGTCGCAAATTGAATTGCAACTGCACAATTGTGTGTCGTTAGTATGTTCAGCGACGGTTTGGAAAACTGTCATTTCAACTGTTCTTTATGACAGTTTTAGAACTGCCTTAACAACAGACGGCTTAAGTGTCATTAATTTTGTTTAATGTTTTGTTAGTACTGGAAATTTCTACCAGTAAAATCGCAGGTAAATCAGTAAGAAATATCAAATTCGCAAATGATTTTGTAGCTAATATATTTAAAATTATAAAATAATATATTTATTACTACATATGTTTAGGATGTGTTCTCCATCCATGCCCAAACCATACAGCCAAGTGGTTGAAGACATTTCATGAAATGGGGGACACAGACAATCACAGATCATGTGTGGATTTCAAAATCTTCAATTCTAGATGTTTTATTACAAATTTAAATTTTGAGGGAGAGAAAATAACATACTCAGGAACATGCTATAGAATTTTCAAAGTTCCTATACAAGTTATATCCCCAAAAACAATGTTTATTTGTTTACATCACCCATTCTCTTCATCTAAACATCCAATCAAAAAAGAGAAAAACCAAACTTAAAATTTCTAATTTCTTTTTCAAATAGACTCAAATGTACAAAAACACACAAACGCTCGAATAATACTCTTCTGCCCCCAAAACAGTCGCAGCTCATACGCTTAAGAAAAAGAAAAAATTCATATCCCATTACAGACCAAATAAACATAAAGAAAACCTACTCTAGACCAGATAACGGCTCTGCACCACAATGAACCATAAACAACAAAATGAATCAGCAAAGTTTCCCCAACAGACCGGGCATCAAATCAAACAAAACTGCCACTAACTATCTGAACTAATGCAGGTTGAAACAGAAAATCTAAAATCGCCTATGATCGAATCAAACCAAAGACCTGCCACCAAAGGAGTAAAACCAGCGCGTTAATTGTCTATGTAACTGAAAACAAACCAACGCGCGTTAATTGTCTATGTAACGGAAAACAAACCAACACGTTAATTGTTACTAGTGTAATTCAGAGTTTACGATCAAAATAAAAATTTCGGATTGTAGAATCCAAATTACACCAATAACATAACAAAATAGAAAAAACTGAGTTATATATACCACAAACCAAATTCCAATATCACGTACACACATGAATAACTTTTCATTTTGGGAGAAGATATATATTTGGATAATCTTCATCTAAGTTTTTACAACCATCTTTTAATCACAAAGTTTTCTAGTGAGTGTGAATTTCATTTAGTCGAATGGGTTTATCGTGCAATATCTTCCTAGAAATTAAACATGCACAAGGAAATTTGTATGGTTTTTTATTAAGCAACCACATTTGAATTTATTCATACCACATTCTTTCACTTAACCTTCCACATATGTCATTAAACAAAAACAGCAATTTGTTGCATTTACAACATGCATGAAGTAGTAAGTTCAGACTTCAGACCTAACATTTTCTTCTTTACCGGTCTCAATATTGTACGTTCCACATATTCCAAAAAATTGGGAAAATTTTACATGAAATTTTGAACAAGCTAAGAAACTGGAAGTATGTTTCCTCCGAGTCAAAGGCCAACATAGTTTCTTTTTCATTTGTTATAGTTTTCAATACTTTAGTTGATTTGATATATTTCTCATCTTAAAATTTAGAATATTTCACTTTGACATCCAACTTACTTCTTATTCTACCATTTTTGAAAATGTGATATCGTCGTAGTGGAGTAATAGACTTAAGAACAATTTTGTCAATAACATTCATTAAAGCATTTTTTCATCAATCACAACTACCTTAAATGAATTTTTAGAGATTTCAACAAATCATAACACCTTTTTAAATCCAAACTAATATATTCTTCTATCTTAGACATAATATAAGAAAATGCAACTGAGTATGTCATTTCAATAGAAGTGACACCGACAAGCAATGGTATTGTTGAATAAACTTAATGTTTTTGTTAGTGGGTCTTTTATTATTTAATTAGTGGAGAAATCTAGAGTTAGTGGAATATCAAGAGTTAGTGGGTTATTATTAGTATTTATTGTTTTATTGGAATAGTAGAAAACTTGAGCCTATATAAAGGGGCCAAGATTGTATCTTTGTAACAAGTACAGAACAACTCAATATATATAAAAGTAGTGCTTCAGTCATCAAATTGGCATCTGAGCTAATGGCAAATACGATGAGTCAAATGTCGTTGCCGCGTTTAACGAAGGCAAATTACGAGAACTGGAGTATCCAAATGAAAGCTCTTCTTGGATCTCTAGATGCGTGGGAGGTAACCAGGGATGGTTTTGCAGAACCAGCAGACACCACAGAATATTCGGCGGCTCAACAAAAGGCGTTGAAAGAGACGCGTTCAAAAGATAAAACGGCATTGTATATGCTGTTCCGAGCAGTTGACGAATCTGGCTTTGAGAAAATTGTCGGTTCGACTACATCGAAGGAGGCTTGGGACACGTTAGAAAAAGTGTTCAGAGGAGCAGATCGCGTGAAGCAAGTTCGACTTCAAACTCTTCGTGGAGAGTTGGAGAGGATGCAGATGAAGGAGTCAGAAACTGTATCTGACTATATCACGCGTGTACAAACGGTGGTGAACCAACTCACTAGAAATGGCGAAGCAGTGACTGATGCACGAGTTGTTGAGAAGATTCTGAGATCTTTAACAGATAAGTTTGAGAATATTGTATGTGCAATAGAAGAGTCGAATGACCTTTCGACGCTCTCAGTCGAAGAGCTCGCTGGTTCTCTCGAGGCACACGAACAACGAAAGATGAAAAAGAAGGAGGAAGCAGTCGAGGAAGCAAATCAAACGAAGGAGTCAGTCAAAGACGAAAAGGTACTATATTCTCAAAACTTTCGAGGAAGAGGACGTGGCCGTGGAGGTCGTGACAATGGTCGAAGTGGTCGAAGCAGTAACTTCGACAGAGGACAGTCGAGCCAGCAAAATTGGTGTGGCAGAGGACGTGGTCAAAGAGGTGGTCGGTCGAATTACTCCAACGTCGAATGTTACAAGTGCAACAAGCTTGGTCATTTTGCGAAGGATTGTAACTCCTTCAAATGTTATAACTGTGGTAAAGTGGGACATCTTGCAAAAGATTGTCGAGTCGAAAAGAAAGTAAAAGAAACAACCTATCTAGCTTTGGAAGTCGAAGCGAATTATGGTTTTCTGTTGATGACTCAAAAGGAAGAAGACGCGGAAAATGACACTATGTGGTATCTCGACTCTGGAGCAAGTAATCATATGTGTGGTCACAAACACCTGTTTAAAGAAATGCAAAAGATTGAAGATGGTCATGTGTCTTTCGGAGATGCATCGAAAGTGAAGGTCGAAGGCAAAGGTACGATTTGCTACTTGCAGAAGGATGACTTGACTGGGTCAATCCAAGATGTTTATTATGTACCAGATCTCAAGACAAATATTTTGAGTCTGGGACAACTCATAGAAAAAGGTTACTCGATATTCATGAAAGATCGAATATTGCATTTGAAGGACAAGTTAGGGCATTTGATTGCTCAAGTCGAAAAGGGGAGAAATCGAATGTACAAGCTGAACTTGAGGAGTGTTCGAGGAAAATGTTTGCAAGTCAATGTCGAAGATAAAGCGTCGCTGTGGCATCTACGCTTAGGTCATTTACATCATGCTGGTCTGAGAAGGTTAGCGAAGAAGAACATGGTACACGGGCTGCTAGATATGGACTATGAAGGAAAGTTTTGTGAAGATTGAGTGCTTAGCAAACAAACAAGAACCTCATTTCAAAAGAAGGCAGAATATCAAGCTAAAGATATTCTCGAATTGATTCATACTGATATTTGTGGGCCAATCACTCCAGAATCTTTCAGTGCCAAAAGGTTCAAAGTGATGGTGGAGAAGGCAACCGACAGACACATCAAAGCAGTTCGATCTGACAGAGGTGGTGAGTATACTTCGACAGCCTTTATGAAGTATTGTGAATAGCAGGGCATAAGGAGATTTTTAACTGCACCATATTCACCTCAACAAAATGGTGTGGCTGAAAGGAAGAATCGAACAGTTCTCGACATGGTTCGATCAATGCTTAAGAGCAAGAACATGTCGAAGGAATTCTGGGCATAAGCTGTATAATGTGCTGTTTATGTTCAAAATCGATGTCCACATTCGAAGTTAGAAGATCAAACACCACAAGAAGTATGGAGCGGACATAAGCCAACAGTTTCTCATCTTAAAGTATTTGGTAGTGTGGCTTATGCACACGTACAAGATCAACGAAGAACGAAGCTTGAAGACAAAAGTCAGAAGTACATATTCATTGGCTATGATGAGAAGGCGAAAGGGTACAGGTTATTCGATCCCATAAGCAAGAATGTGATAGTGAGTAGGGATGTTCGAATAAACGAAGCGAGCAAGTGGGACTGGAACAATTCGACAGAAGTTATTGTCGAAGTCGGAGAATCACCAGTCGCTGTACCAACAAACATTTCGACAGATCTTGAAGATTCTGACAATGAAGATGAACCTCGACAACCCAGAATGCGAAGTCTACAAGATTTGTATGATTCGACAAGTGAAGTACATCTTGTATGTCTTTTGGCAGATGCTGAAAATATTAATTTTGAAGAGGCGCTGCGAGACAAGAAGTGGAAAACTGCCATGGATGAAGAAATTAAGGCGATTAATCACAACAACACATGGGAGTTGGTCGAATTACCAAAAGGAAGTCAACCCATTGGTGTGAAGTGGGTATTCAAGAAAAAGATGAATGTCGAAGGCGAAGTGGAACAATACAAGGCGAGACTTGTTACAAAGGGATATAAGCAGAAGGCAGGAATCGACTATGACAAAATATTTGCTCCCGTTGCAAGAATGGAGACAATTCGACTACTCATTTCACAAGCTGCTCAATTCAAATGGCCAATATTTCAAATGGATGTCAAATCAGCATTTTTGAATGGTGTGCTCGAAGAAGAAGTCTATGTCGAACAGCCACCAGGGTATATGAAAGCTGGAGAAGAGAAGAAAGTGCTGAAATTGAAGAAAGCGCTTTATGGGCTGAAGCAAGCACCACGAGTATGGAATACACGCATCGACACATACTTTAAGGAGAATGGATTCAAACAATGTCCCTATGAGCATGCCCTTTATGTAAAGAAGAATGAAGGTAACATGTTGCTTGTTGCTCTTTATGTTAATGATCTCATCTTTATGGGTAGTAATGATCAGATGATAGAAGAGTTCAAGGGCACAATGACACGAGAATTTGAGATGACAGACTTAGGTCTGATGAGATTCTTTCTTGGTCTGGAGGTTCGACAAGAAGAATCAGGAATCTTTATTTCACAAGAAAAATATGCAAAAGAAGTCTTGAAGAAATATAAGATGGAAAGATGTAATCCAATTTCGACGCCAATGGAACCAGGTGTCAAGCTGTCGAAATTTGATGGGGGAGATCGTGTCGAAACAAGTAAATTTCGAAGCTTGGTAGGAAGTCTTCGCTATCTCACATGCACAAGGCCAGACATTTCGCTAAGTGTCGGAATTGTAAGTCGATTCATGGAAGAACCAGTCTATTCACATTGGAAGGCATTGAAAAGAATCCTTCGATACATCCAAGGAACTGTGTCATTTGGAATGTTTTATTCAAAAGCTGAAGAATACAAGTTGATTGGTTATTCTGACAGCGATTGGTGCGGTGATATTGATGATCGAAAGAGCACGTCTGGATATGTGTTCCTTATGGGAAATACTACTTTTACTTGGCTCTCCAAGAAGCAACCAATAGTAACACTCTCGACATGTGAAGCTGAATATGTGGCAGCATCTTGGTGTGTTTGTCATGCAATATGGCTGAGAAGATTGTTGGGCAAAATGGAGTTAAAACAGGAAGGTGCAACTGTGATACACGTGGACAACAAATCAGCAATTGAGCTAGCAAAGAATCCAGTGAATCATGAAAGAAGCAAGCACATCGACATTCGATTCCATTTCATTCGAGAACATGTGAAAGAAGGAAATGTCGAATTGAAGCATGTGGCGAGCATAGACCAAGCAGCAGACATCCTCACAAAGCCATTGTCGAAAGAGCTTTTCGACAGAGGAAAGAAAATGATAGGCTTGGTGGACGGTAGAAACATTTAAGTTTACAGGGGAATTTTGTTGAATAAACTTAATGTTTTTGTTAGTGGGTCTTTTATGATTTAGTTAGTGGAGACATTACAAAAAAAAAGGTCATCCGCCATAGACAGAAAACCGCGGTTATATGTAAAATAACCGTGGTTGAAAGCTTTCGCCACGGTTTGGCCACGAATAAGCGACTGTGGGATATGCAGTCGTGGCCTAAAGAATAAGTCGCGGTTTTCGTGTTTGTGCCACGTTTTATATACATCTGTGGCTTGAATAGGCCACGGTTTAGGTATCTAGGTTAAGGCCGCGGTTTATCATGCGTCGCGCTTCTTAACAGTGGCCGAATCTAGCCACGGTTCTTATTTAATGCATAGTTGTAACCATGTTGTTCTTCATGACATGGCATAAAGAACCATTTTAGATCAATATAATGTATAAACACCCTACCAATTTTGCACGAATCCTTGCAAAGTTTGTTGGTCCCATACGATGCATTTGCAATTATTTGGATCAATGAGTATCCGTTTTATTGTTTATGTCCATACACTTTAAAAACAAAACAAAAAATGTTTTTATAAGTGAAAACAGTAGTCATTACATAGTTCTCATGGCCTAAAGAAACTTTGAATTAAGATCATAAGTTTGTACATAAGCTCCATTACGATCATGTGCAAGTTCCCTCGCCCTAAATATCTTGATGTATTTCTTGATCTCCTGTTGTTCAACATTAGCTGCGATAAGTATTCCTTGAAGAATTCAAGAGGTGTTTTAATGTCGAAATCTTGACACATGAATTGAGTTGGAATTGTTGCTAATAAGTTGAAAAGCTGCCCTAAATATCTTGATGTATTTCTTGATCTCCTGTTGTGCAACATTAGCTGCGATAAGTATTCCTTGAAGAATTCAAGACCCTCGGGTTTATCTATCGACCTGAATAAGAGCAGCAGTAGTAAGAACTTCAACTTTCTCCAAACAAATACAAGTTGTGGAATCACCAATGTAGTTAACAAGCACCATTAAATGAATCAGATATTCATCCAAGAAAACAAAAATTTCAAAAGCTACAACATGGAAAGCTAAAGCTCTAAAAACTACTTTCATTCAACTGTGGAATACAATGCAATGAATTTACATTTGAACAATAATCATACTTCTCATAACATATTAGAATATTAAGTTATTAACCATCTAATAGTAATGACATAATATAAATATCACCTGCACCTTAACACACAACACCTTTACAGTGGAAATTTTAATTAAAAAAAATGAAGAAACTGGTTAAAATCATGCATGAGAAATGTATTGCATTATATAAACATTCATTTTTTAAAAACTAAAACTAGAACAGCACATAACTGCTAATAGAAAACTAACATAGATTGACCCATATATACTTCGAAACAAACGAAAATGGTGTCTAGCGATACATAACTCCAGTGTTAAAATTAATGCTTTATTAATTTAGAGATTATAAGAATGCTAGAAATCATAACAGACTGAAGATGGAAATTATTAAATATCTTCATTTCAAAAGTCTGAATGTGATGCATGCATAAATTAATAAGCTACTCATCATAATCAAATCATGCATACCGAAGCTAGTTCCTCAATCATTATAGCTCTGTTTCCATTCTTTTCAAAAATTTCATAGGCACAGCGGGCATGTTGGTCCCACCGGTCAAGTGCTTCAAGTTGATGAACACTAAGTGACTAAGTGCAGTTGCACAAAACTCATCAAAATCCATCCTTTTATATTGCAAGGCATTAAACTGTTGCAAAAAATAATTTGTATCAATATTCAATACATGCAAAACAAGATCATTTTGGATATATAGAGGCATTCTACAATTAAATCAAAGAACTTACCGTTACAGATGCCAGAAGATCAGTAATGCGTGACTCCTTCATAGCATCCGTCGCATTCTTCATCAAGGCCTGACCAGCTCAAAATTATGAGAATCATTATAACATCATCCTCTTAACATGGTATTTCAAGAGTTTGAAAGAAACCAACCGCTTTGATATTTTCCAAGCTAATTGTGCCATTTTTGCTTGGTTCTAAAAGTGAAAATTGCTCTTTCAAATAGTTCAGCTCATCGGCAGCTAACGTCTTAGATAGAGCCTGTCCCAATTCCCATGAATATAATATACTAGTCAGCTAGTGGGAAGCATAAATGCAGTATGATACACAAAAGGACAAGCAACAAACAATGCCGATGTATATATAGATTTCTTATTTTATTTTGGTTTTCCATAGGTTTTTCTACTTGAGGTAATCTTATTTGAGGCGTGTCCGGACACTAAATGTGGTACCTCTCATCCAGGATTCAAACTTTGGTCCGCCTCATTGAAGAAGTCTAGCCTCTTCCCCTAGACCAAACCTCTGTTGGTTATATATAGAATATTTTACCATCTTTAACTTTGAACCGACAAATAGCATTTCATCATTAACATATTTGAGCCTATCTAGTTGAAACAGTGCACTACACAAAAATTGACAGGTTTGTTACTCAAGTTAATCATGCCACAACAAACTCAGCCTGATTAAAAAAATCTACGAAGTGAACTCTAAAAGAAGTAGTACATTTATTGATGCTAGAGAGTATGAAACCAATATATATAATGTTCATCAAGACTCTTTTCCATTCCATATCAATATTTGTAAAGTGATCTATTGATAAATATACACATCCTTAAAGCTGCTTTTCGTAGAGACGACGAACGCATATATGCCTTCATGAGCTTGAACACTAGAATATCCAAGGGTACTTTTACATCCTTATAACTTTTAATCCATAGGTGACCTGCAGTATACACACCAGTAAGAAACATAACAAAATATAAGAAACACCATGACCCACCAACGATAGATGAGAAACGCACCTAATGTCTGCGCTGCAGTCATTCTCTTCCTTGGATCTTTATTTAGTAATCGCTTAACAAAATCTTTTGCGTCGTCTAACAGAGAAGGCCAAGGAGGTTCATCAAAACTTGGATCAGCTTTCAATACGGAGCGAAATATCTCAGATTCAGTCCGTGCCCAAAATGGGCGACTTCCACATAATAAAATATAAGCAATCACGCCAATACTCCAGACATCAGCTTTTGTACTGTAAGCTCTATGCAGAACCTCGGGAGCAACATAGTATGCACTACCAATGATATCATTAAGTCGTTCATCTGTGAAGCGCAATAAAGTCAACTTAATTCAAACCCAAGATTTCATATGACATGAAGCATACAAAAATGGACTCAAAACATACCCGGTTTGACAAAATCCGACAAACCAAAGTCTATGGCTTTCAGCTCTGAGATCTCATCTTTGGTTGAAAACAAGAAGTTCTGATCTCAATAAAAAATATATTTACACAAGAAAAGTCAGCAATAAATGTTGTACCGACATTATCGAAAGTCTTTTATGAGAATGCTACCAACCCTTGCAAGAAACAACCTCCAATACCCTTAAGTTCCTCATCCTCATGCCATGACAATTTCATCCAAGCTCCTAATCTAAGCTACCAAGCTGCTCCAAAAGGGAAAGAAGATAATATCAGTAAGCGCAAAACCAAAACAATAAGCAAGGAAATACACAATAGACACGCAACTGAACTCAAGATTCATGGCGCAAAGTCCACCCACAACAGAAATGCGCACAAAGGTTCACATAACAAGAGAAATTCAAAAATCCGATACACGGTATACACGGTTGGAACGAGGCAAAAGAAGTTCGTGAAGAAGGAGAGGAATTGAAATAACTTATCTTTGAACGGAGTCCTCTGGCATCTTGATCGCGTCTTCATCGCCTTCACTCAGACACTCGACGAACAACCGCTTCTCAAGTGAGCATCCAACACTCATGTTCTTTGCTTAAAATTCGTTGTTTCGATATCGACCACAGTAGTCGGAGCTCCAATGTGCTCCAGTGCCATGTAATCTTGTTGTTTAGTGTTTAGGGTTCGTACCCCTCTTTGGCTTCAATTCGAAGTATCGGTTAAGGATTGAGAGAAATCAGTTTAGGGTTAGGGTAGAGTGAAACGAGGCGAGTATTTTGATGAAGGTTTGGACGTGTTGAACCTCAGCCGCCGCCGATTGCGATTCCCGGCGCAATGTTATCCTGCAAAAGGGTTTGTGATTGGAGTGTGCGGAGAGAGAGAGAGAGAGAGAGAGAGAGAGAGGGCGAGGAGAAAGAGAAGATAAGAGAGAATGCTTTGTTTTTTCTGAGTTTTAATGTGAGCATTTTCAATTTTTTTTATTTTTTTAATCTAAAAAAATTTAGAAAAGAAAATAAATAAAAAGAGGGAAACTAAAATACGAGAGGGAAATTCTGGCGGGATAGTGAAAATTATAATTCCGCGGTTTTTCTTTGTGGTTTAAAGTATCTACAATTTTCTGACCGCAGCTTAAATATAAGTGTGATTTTGTAACCGTGGCAATTGAAGTAAAGGTCACAGTTTCACACTCCGGATTCAATATTTCTAAACATATGTCTACGATTTTAAAACCCTGGCCAAAGCTTGTATGTGGCCACAGTTTTTGAGTTGTGGAAAAATTTAGCGTGGCCGTAGGCCATTTTTCTTGTAGTGAGAAATCTAGAGTTAGTGGAATATCAAGAGTTAGTGGGTTATTATTAGTATTTATTGTTTTATTGGAATAGTAGAAAACTTGAGCCTATATAAAGGGGCCAAAATTGTATCTTGGTAACAAGTACAGAACAACTCAATATATATAAAAGTAGTGCTTCAGTCATCAGGTATGTGGTGTTTGTAAGTTTTATAAATGGAATTCAAAACCAAAACAGTCGAAAAAGAATCAAACAGTTTAATAGAATTCATTTGGGTCCAAAAAAATATCTTTGATAGTTTGTGAATCAACAATCAATATGTAGTTTATACTTTATTTTTAACCAAACATTTTCTCATGTGTTGTTTTTTAACTTGGTACATAGATCCACTCTCTAAATGTGTGTCGTGCATTATAAATATGGTGGTGTTAATTGTATTGCGGCCATTTTTTCCAACGCCATTGGAATCATTTTTGAAAAGACCATGTTATTTTTCTTCTAATGTACAACCTCCATCTCTTCCGATTTTAGATGTTATGCATATTTATGACCTTCAAAGACTTATGTTACCTTATGATTGTATTCCTAATTTACAACGCTAACACTTCACAAACACTACTAACAAATAGACACTCATCGTCTTCTTGTACTATTGATATGCACCCTATCTTTCACATTTCTTAAAAATAAGTAGATTTCTATGTTCTCACCTAAATCTGATCTTGAAATAATAATAGTAAATCCTAACTTATGTGTTTCACCTCTAATCCATGTCAAAAATTTATTCTGGAAAGTAAATTTTACCGCAATTGTAAAGTGTAGGTGACAATCAATACATTATGCATATGGAGGTACAATGTCAACTTTTGTATCGACAATATGATGTCTACTTTCACTACTGCACTGCATACCTCGGTAGGAGATTCATGAGACTGCCCATATCTAAAACAGTGCTAACCAGTTTACTTTTAAAAAAATAAAAAAATAATAATAATAATAAAAATAAATAAAAATTAAAATAAAAACTCTTTCAGAAAACAATCAATTCAAATTCTAGGATCTGAGACGGTATTATAAGAGTATCTATCCCACTTGTCAAGACTATACAATCCGAAAGTGCATTAGATGCATGCTCGGATTCTACAATTTGAAATAAACTAGTGCAGATTAAGTAACATGAATTGAATGAAAATGCTATAAAATACTATGAAAAAAGTTTAAGAATCATGTTATCGTTTGTCATTTGAAACATAAAGGGAATTTCTTAGGCACCAACTGAATTTTCAGTTTTGCCCCTTGATTCCGGATGTGCACATCCGGACGCACCATTTTTTTTTTAATTTTTATTTTTTTCCGGATGTGCACATCCGGTAAAAGTTCGTATTTGCAAATCCGGAAACAATATTGAAGCAGAACACCAAAACCAAAAATGTTTCTCACATTCATAAAATAAAATCGAGATTACATTGAGAAAATCGGCATGGCATCGACAGAAATTTAAATATTACAAGATCAATAGCCCGGTGGACGCTTGCACATCTCTAAGATGTCATCGACCGTTCTTCGGATTTTGACGGTCGCCTCGAACTCGAACGGGAATTGTTCCTCGTAACCCAAATAAGTTTGCCACATCGCTCTAACATCGTCTTGATTTTTGAGCTCAACAAGGATGTAAGTGACGTTCCCTTTGTTGTCAACCGAAGGTGAACGATACTGAAGCTTCGTAACCTTCCGTTTGTCTCCGTAAGGTACGAGATGTTCAATGTCGTCAATGATTTGGTCGAGGGGGATGTCCCTCATTATCGTAAACTTTTGACCGCGTGTTTTGCCGTCGGTGAAGGAGACACTTGCGGCATACCAACGGATTTTGATTTGATACAATAGAGACATTTTGAGGTTTTGTGAAAGATATCAAATGAAACCCCTAATTTAAAGAAAAGTTAGGGTAAAGTTATTTCTGCCCAAGTTCGTTCCGGATGTGCAGATCCGGACAAACCCTACAAATATTATTTTAGGATGTGCACATCCGGAAATTGTCCGGATCTGCAAATCAGAATGTTTTACTGATACAATTTTAAAACAGAATTGAACAGCTTATGCAGTCACTTGGAATACTTTCAGTGCAATAAAATTCGTAAGTGTATTAAAAAGACATATGGATAAAAATACAATATATTTCACTTCAATAATGTACATTGTGTCGTATGATTATACAAAAGAGTTAAAGCAAAATTCTCCGTCTAAATCTATTGGAGCTAGAACTTTCGATTTTTCCGCATTTGATGCCTTTTCAATTGCGTGCAATCTTTCGAATTCAAGCATCCTTTCGACAAATTTATCCGGCCAAGACTCGGCAATTGCGCTTGCATGTGTCACCCATTGCGGTGATTTAGGTGGTATCGGGCATCCGGGTTTCAAGATAACTTGTACGAAATGTCTTGATTTCGCAAGCCATCCGATACACATGATGCGATCATTTGGATTCGACGGATGTGCGGTGTGTAGTGGAAAAAAGGTTTCCGAAAATCCGTATCTCGTCAAGTCGATACACACCATATCGTAGGCGCATGCTATAAGATGACCCATCTCGGGGAAGCTCATCCATTTCGATACCGGTGTCGGACCACTCAACCACGGAACAAGTGACTCGTGAACCTTGTTGTAATTTTCTTGATTTTCATAGAGACTCAAGTATGCTTCTTTATGCGTCTCCAACTCTAGGATAAGTTGATGACGTACAAGTGCATGACCTTCCTCTCCTTTACCGAGTAGAGCCGACACGGCTCGGTAACCGCAATTACCATCCCCTACAACATCGATTATACCATCGATATGCTTGTGCATAAAAACCGGCATCTCGTCAATAAAGGAAATCATACGTGTAGTTGGAGTCGGAGTCGGAACTCGTGGAATCGGTGTTGGAGCCGGTTTGGAAATGCGAGCTCCTTTCACGACACTTTGTAGAGATTTAGGAGTCGGAGAGTCCGGAAAGATTTGGTCAACGTGCTCATAATACGAAGGATACCGAGTTGTTGAGTTGTCATTTGGTGTAGGCTTCAACTTCTTCGGAGCACCCTTTGTCTTAACCGGTTGAGACGGAGGTATCATTGCGGTTGTTTCGAGGAAGGCAATCTTCCTCAACTCTTCTTTGATGTGTAGCTTCATATTGTCGTCGGCCTTCGAAATCCCATTTGAATCGCTTCCAATTCGGCCAAAATAGAGATATCGGGTTTATCTCCTTCCTTACAAGCATCATCATCAAAACTAAGTCTCATCCAATGAGGGCAAACTTCGTCAATTTGTATTGGGTCACCTAGTTTCAACTTTCTAGCAATGGCACAAGCACAAGGAAGACCGTAGGTTTTCACAATAGTGCAACCACACTTTGCACTATCGGAACCTACCGTTTCGGCTCGGTTGGCCTCGTGAAAAACATAGCCCAACCCCGCCCGAGACATGTTGCCGATCAATTGAGAGTAGAGGAAGTTACCTTTAAACCGATGTTCCAAAACTGTGATGCTCCGACCGAAAGTGGTTTGTATCTCATTGTGTTGGTTTTTGATCATTAGATGCACGGAGTCCCAATCCCGACATAAATCCCCCTTGCTATTTCCCAACCAATTCTTCAAAGTGGCATGTACCGACTCAACTCTATTGGTGGTAGTGTTTCCAAGATGTCGTACGTTATCGGTCCACGCACAAACAATCTTTTCTTTCACTTGATCAAGAATGGTGGATTCAACATATTTCAACAAAGCGGGGTACCGTTCACACACTTTCTGGAATTTAATGACCGAATCGGCATATAATTCCATTGTGGAAGAATTTAGAATATGAGTCCATGCATCCATAATTTTCTCTACAATGACACCCGACTTGACCACTTTTCCGTCTTCCGAATCCACTTGCTTCGCACCCACCGCGGTCTTAACCCGACTTCACACATTCTTTGTTATGTGAAATCGACAAAGTAGTGCATTGGAAGACGGAAAGACTTTCGCAACCGCATTCATCAAGGCGTTGTCGCGGTCCGTAACAACTGCTTTTGGCATTTGAACATGTTTCTTCAAAAGTGACCGACACGTCTCCAACGCCCACGTGAAATTGTCCTCTTTCTCACACTCCAAAAAGGCAAAGCCAACGGCATATGTCTTATCCGTAGACGTAACGTCAACCATCTCAAACAATGGAAGACGATACTTGTTTGTCTTGTAGGTGCTATCGAGAATGAGCACTGTCGAGAACGTGTTGAACAACTTGAAGGAATCCGGATGAGTCCAAAAAATATCTCGTACCCTAATTCCATCATCGCGACATCTTTACCGAGACACGTAATCGTTGTCCTCCAACACTTTCAACAGTTGTTGCATCTCATTCCTATCTCCCCTAATTGCCTTGTTCATTTGATACTGCATGTTATACACTTGCTTTATGTTTGCAACATTTTCGGGTTCTTTCCATTTCAACGTCGCAAGTATATTCTTCGGTTGGACAAGGTTCAAGGTCATGTCGGCTATACATGTCTTCTCTTTCGCCTTGAGCCGGCATACACTTGGATGACCTTCTAGCTTTGAGCACATTTCGTGGTTATGTATACCACAACGAACGGTAAATCTCCATTTCTTGGAAACTAACATGTAACCACCAATCTTAAAAGGGCACTCACATCTTCTAGTACCGGTCTCGTCTTTCTTTAACTTCCGTAGAGGTGCTTGATATTTGCCGCTTCTTTCGCACCCCAAAATTACAAAAGCTTTTCTTCTATCCGACCCATTATCCGATCTCCCGATATTTACACCGAAGCCGAGCTCAATAGCCGTCCTACGAATGTATGCGATCATGCTTTCACGATCATCAAAGTCTTGCTTGTTGTTAAAGTCACCGCCGACATCAACCGACTTTACGAGCATACCTTCATCTTTCGAGGAAATCGGCGCAACTAATTCTTTTGCCATGTTATCGGGATGAACCATCTCTATTTATAAACAAGAATAGAACAATTAATATGTATAAATAAGATTTATTCAAAAATGCTGAAAACTTAAATTAATTAGCTTCAGGCATTTTTCCGGATGTGCACATCCGGAAATGTTCATGCTTAATTCGTTTCGGATGTGCACATCCGGAAGTAGCGTAACTTGTTTTTCCAAAAATGTAGATTGATAATGTGAGCAATGTAGTGGATGAAGTTGAATGTTTACCTGAAATTCAGTCTTTCCTTGCTACCTTTGATTTATTGCACCAAAAATTTGAACTTTTTGAGTGAGAAATGGGATTGATGAAGTAGGGTTTTTTTACTTGGTGAGAGTGAGTGTGGAAGAAGAAGGTTGATTATGGGAAGGGGGAGTCATCACGCAGCTTTAAATATTTCAGAATGTCTTCCGAATATACAGATCCGGAGACACTCCGGATATGCACATCCGAAAAAAGTTTTTAATTCTTAAGGATCCGGTGCGTCCAGATGTGCACATCCGGAATTAGGGGGCAAAAAAATAATTTCACATGATGCCTAAGAAACTTGGATGGTGCATTAAGAAACTCCCAACATAAATTTTGTAATTTTGAAAGAAAAACAGTATGGTTTAAAAAGAAGGGGGGAAGATGGAGTACGTGAAATTCTATTTTTGGATATGGATATATAAAATTGATTTTTATTTCAGAATTCGTAAGAGATTCTATAAGATATTTCTAGGATATTTAAGAGATGCGAAAAGAAATTCTCTGACAATATTGATGTTCTACCGTTCACAAGGGCATATAGACATTTTCCTTAATCAAAAGCATGTCATTGCGTCCTCTAGCACTTCAATTTTCGTCCAATCATATGTGACAGATGTGTACACATCACATGCAAGCAGTTCCAACTGCTCTTAGTATATATAGGTAAAGTGTGACATCTCAGGTATTCAAATATTTTCTCACTCACACTTTACTTCTAGTTTCTCTCGCTAATTTGGGTGTTAGAGTGCTAAACTTGCACATCATCCCCCTCTCCATCATATATGAAGTACAAATTCATCGTAGTAAGACACTACTTTGCTACCTCACCTTTCATTTCTAGTTCCATACCGAACAGTGGCATTGTCTATGGGAATCAATTTCTGATTCGCGCTAATTTCCAAGAGAAACCACTATCTTTGTACCAAAGATCCAAATCTTCTTTTCTTCATGTTTCAATTATCTCCTTCCTGTAAGTTATATCTACTTCTCCAAGAGATATATCATCAGATTCATCAAGTATGGTGACATCCAAAATCACTCGATCTTTCATTCAACAGAAAAATGCTAATGTAGCTGCTAGAGTTGTCTCTTCCTCCTCATCTTGTAGAAGACGATCCAATTTTGGTGACATCTCCTTCTAAACCTACACATCATAATTCCGCTCGTCCAAGATTCAGACAAGGAACATTTCAGGCTCTCCCGTTCTTCAGATCCACAGAAAAACCTCATCGAGATAAACTATCGCACAGACATCCTCATCTATCGATCATACTTGGACAATATAGTGACTACAATCTGGTGCACCAGCAGAATTCACAACTCCTACTGGAAAGGATTATCAAATTAAAGAGAACCTTCAGCATGCTCCACTAAGAGACAATATTATATGGGAGGCAGCCTCTCAGGGCGATCATGCCTCTTCACCAGCAGCATGCTCCACCAAGAGACAATATTATATGGGAGGCAGCCTCTCAGGGTGATCATGCCTCTGCACGAGATCCGGTACTTGTTGGCACAGCTACGCCACAAAGAAAAGTCATGAGGTCACTAGCTCATGGCCAATATCAAGGACGAAGAGGCAATCATTCTTCCTAAGGTACGTCATCCTCATTATTTATCACCATGTCATTCCTAGAGAAGGGAAAGGTTTGATGCATATGCTCCAGCTATAAAGCAAAAGAAAACATGTTGTTCGTTTGCATCCTTGATAGTAGGATCCTAAGGCCTATTGAAAAACTTCCAAAGTTATAGAGATATAAAGGAAGCGGAAATCTATATGAACATGTTGAGCATGTAGGTAACAAGCTAGATTATTACCACACCCAAGGGGTGTTGAAGTTCAAGTTCTTCACACTAACCTTGAGTGGAGCCGCGATGACGTGGTTCAAAATCCTCGTTGATGGTTGCATAGATTCAAGGAAGAACTTATATGACTCCTTCCCCACCTAATTTACCGACCGAAAGAGACAACCCACAACCATGGTCATACTCAGCGGGGTCACTGAGAAAAACAAGGAAATCATGCATGAGTACTTTGACCATTTCATAAAAGTGGAAGTAGCAATTCGGGGCACAGATGATGGGCTAAAATGTTGGATGTTCAATAAGGGGTTATGATCGGACTGTGTGTTTTAGGAAATGTTGGGGCTCTAGGAAGTCTGTATTCTAAGCGATTTAGTGAATAGGGCCCAACCCTATATCAATTATGAAGAGGATCTCTTGGATGAAGAAGGAGATATAGGCCAGGGAGAAGGGAACTCTGAATATGGTTAAGCGCCAGAAAGAGATAAAAGACATCATGAAGAAGAAGAAGATTGGGGACCCTAATCTTGGTTCAATGCCTACATTACCTTGAACACTTTGATGGAGAAAATATGGAAAAAAGTGTGCGAACATTTAGTTGAAAGAAGTCAGGATCAAGAATCCCTATTCGGTCAGATAATAATCTAGGAGAGAAAATTCCAAATAGTTTTGTTTCCATAAGAGTAACAGCCATAACACAAATGAGTGCATTCATCTAAAGGATGTGATAGAAGAGATGGTTAAGAAGGTGCGATTTACTAAGTACACTCGGGATAGTGACCTAAAAGGAGGTCGAACAATAAGAAGCAGTCCCCTCGCAGAGAAAAATCATCCCCTAAAAAAGCTATTGAAGTTGTCACAAGATCCAAAAAGAGAAAAGACAACAATGGTGAAAAAGGAAGATTGGAAAGGAAAGTGTTGGTACATTGCATCTATTACTAGTGGCTTCCAAGGGGATGATTAAGAGAATTATCCCCAAGTTGATGGTTGTAAGCAAAGAAGAAGGGGAAAATTCGACCGAGAAAACAAAAATACTTATCCTTGGATTATGAGATGTGAAAAGGTAGGAGGGATATCGAATGAGATCTTTCCTTTGGTTATAATGGATACCATAGATAACTTTGATGTATCTAGGATCCTCATTGACGACAGAAGCTTTTTTGGAATCATGTATGCAAAACTCTTTGAAAAGATAGGATTGAAGAATGAGAAGTTGTGGTCCTAGGAAAGATCTGACTTACAAGGATTCAATGGCACTGCAACCCGTCCTTAGGGAGTTGATGGTCACCCTCAGAGAAGAAAGAGATGTCAAGACAATTGACATGTGATTCCTGGTGGTCCCTGTAAAAGCGTATATAATTGTATTTTGGGCAAGACTTTCGCAAAAAATTTAGGTACAGTGGCCTCCATGGTCCATCTCAAGATGAAGTATCACAACCTCCAATGGTAAGTCGGTGACAATATGCACCAAATTATCTAGGGAAAGGAGGATACACAAAGCTTTGTAGTGCATCCAAAAGAATGACTAGGGGAAATTTATGGAAATTAATGTAGTCTCCCTCCTCATGGAGTTAAGAAATATGACAATCAATCCCCTACTAGGTAAAATAAATTATTCTGACTGGACAACTGCAAGTGAGGACTCTAGATGAAAGCTAAACTTGGCTACCACATGCCTTATTAATGCCCTAAGTGGCCAATAAGCAGCGGCTAAGCCGCTTGGTTAAATTTACTTTGCTACATATGTAAAATGCATATACTTTTGTAATGTATAAGTTTACTCTAGAAAAGAATAAATAATTCATCAATAAACTATATCTTCATTATGATCGTAAAAGGTAGCAACGAGTCAAGGATGTTGTCACAAACTCCTTATGCGTACGACTAAAGAAATCAAATATCCACTATATACGACTCAAGGGTGTTGTCACAAATGACATTGGTGTAATAATAGATTAATCAAAACCCCATAGTGTTAAAGCACAAACAAAGACAGTAGAATACAATATGGAGATAAGGTTAACCCCCTATCTCGATAACTAGTCATTCTAGAGGCAGCGGTGAGTCTTCATCGCGTCGAACTCGAACTAGGTTTCACCTTGGGGGAGGGAATGGGAATCGACCATTGGCTTGGCACAGTCCCTAGAGACGTCCAACGAAACTTCGAGAACGACCTCGAAGAATAAGCTACCTCCCAGAGAAACTAACTTGATACTTAAAGTAATATTGTAAGAGGTGAAAATAATCGTATATAATAGAAATTAAAATATATTTTGCCATGCAGGCACCATAAAGTTTACACATTTGTACAAGATACACCAAATATGAATTACTTGGACAAAAATAACCCAACAAGAGACTACGCACCTAGCTCATCACTAGCCAGAACTAGCTTCCCATCCATCATTTCTTGATTTAGGATAACTTTTTCTCGTGATATATGCACTTGGGGGTTAAACACTCCACCTACAATAAAGCATTCTTGAAATATAAATACTTGGCGGAGAAACTATCTTCCACTGCCTTTGCGTACTCCTTATCCAAGGAAATATTTTCAAGGCACATCTCTCAAATGTCGCCCTCGATTTTCTTCCAACCTTCTCGAGCTTCTTTCAAAGAGTCATTTAACTCCTCTATCATCTTACGAAAAAGAGTATAATGCTTTGGTTGCCTTATAGAAAGCGACTTCAAACTTGGTCAATGTTACCTTTTCTAAAGTCAGAGGTTCACCATTCTTCTACACCATCTGGACAAGCAACTAAACATTCTCGTTTAGTGTGTTGGGATACTCGAAAGGTTTTACAGCCGAACCTATTCTTGAAATTAAAACAGATTCCCCTTGAAACTCCTCCAGATACTTGTCTTGTTGTATTGTAAAAGTACTTATGCCTTCCTAGAGCATTTCCTTTTTCCTTTCGAAGACGGTCAGGCATAAAGACTTATCCCTTCCCGACAACACGAAATGCCAAAATAGATGACGCCTGGCGAGTATGATACACTAGGTCTGCTAATTCTTACGGCAAAAAACTTCAACCTTACTAGACAATATTTGTATTCCTCTTCAAAAATAGAAGCTCAAAACTCCTTGATAGTTTGCACATTATGACAGATAAGGGGCAAAAGGGCATGGCCACTAGATTCAACAAAGTTCCTCCTGTAGATCATGGTTCTCCTAGTCTTTTTTAAGCATCTTTCATCGACGAACGAACGGCCTTTCCTCATGAGGCACCTCGAGTTTAAGACTGACGGTCGGACTCCTCTCCTTAGGCACCTCAATTTTAGGACTAACGGTCAGATTCCCCTATTGCGAACGGTGATGGACGCAAAGCATTTTCCACTATGGCCCAGTTCGGAGAAACTCGTACCTCCATCTACGCTGGGATAGCTTAGTATAGGGTAACTGACCCAACGAGGGGCCCTCAGTGTGAAACCCCTCGTGGTAGGAGCATTGGTGGCACCATCGTGAGAGGTACGATTAGAGGAGTCCTTTTCATCGATTGTATTGTTTTATAACATTTCATTTTATGTGCAAGCCAATAATGGTCTGGTTATAAAGTAAAACACTTAAGGTCTATTCGAGAAAATGGGGCTTCCTCATGCTACTTAGCAAAAATGATATGTCTAGCTTCTTTAGTTGGCATCAACCACTAAGCGTGTCTTTATGTATTAATTCCTTTGTTTCTTCATCGTTGCATCAAAAGGGACAACGTTGTCGACAAAGCCCCAAAATATCAAAGAAAGGTGCCAATTGTCTTTTCAGGTAAATTTCATCTCGAGACATGTCATCCATCTTTTAAACATATATGAAATAGGACATACCAAGAAATGACTCAGACGCCAAAACTTGGATAACCGGTCCGAGCATCAATAGGACGACTCGGGACTTGTGATACATATGTTGGCATGAGCCACCTTGTTAAGGGCAGTAACTAAAATGTACTGATTTTTGAAGTGTTTCACACTCTCTAAGTATACCTCAAACATCTTGGAGCACTACCTGAGAGATATCAGACTTTGACCCTGCGCCAAATCTGTAAAGGTGTGTTAACCTTAAAAGAGATGTAGGAAGAATGGTGTAGTCAGCATACCCTTCTTGTATTTACACCAATACTAGAAGACCTTGATGTAAGCCTAACTCGTCAAATACAATAATAGCAAATGAGCAATTAGTAAATGATTAAACACGTTGACCTCAAAATCATTAAAGGGAAGACATAATCCTATCAAGGAGAATAAACATTCCTGAAGAGTAACAATGTGCCCCATTGTATTTGGTGCATATCCTCTTGTTTTCTTCAGGGAGAATCACCCACCCCCAATCTTTAGAGGGTCATCGTGAAAGCATGGTTTAAGGCGCCCTCACGAACAAAAACAAAAACAGTATTAAATGTCTCTTGGTCCGTCAACATCGATGAGTTATCTCATGTGGCTTTCCGAACTTTTGTTTGGATGTCCTGCATTATAAGAGATCATGTCAACATATGAAAGAAGTGAGAACGAATGGCAAAGCGAGGCAAGTTTATAGACAAGTCTAGTTCCTTCTAAAATGTGTGTGGAATAAGCCACTAAATCAACAACAATCTTCTCCATCGACCCCTATGACCTTCTTCTCCAAAAAAACCTTAATAAAGAAAACAAGATTGAAAGAAAGGGGAATTTGGACATTACCTTAAAAGAAGCATGCTCGGGAGCTCACAAGCTAAAAGGGGGCACAAGTTGGTCGAGGATGAATGACTATGCGAGAAATTGACAACAACGGAAGAAATCGTGAATGTAGAAAAAGAATAAGAATTTCTCAAATTCACATGCAACAAAAAAAAGATAAAATTAGTGGTCTAGGAACTTATATGCATTTCCACAATAGTGAACCATGGGATCTACCACATTGGAAAGTTTGAACCACACTATCAATGGTCAAGATCTCGTTAAGGACTGTTCAGAGCACTCAAGTATCTTAGAGGCTTAATACATGTTTTAGTCCCTTAACTTAATTTAATGTTTCACTTTAGTCCCTTAACTAAAAAATGTTACAAGTTAGTCCCTTAATTTCACTTCCATTACCCTATTTGGTACCTTCCGTCAATTTATGGATAAAAAACGTTAAGTTCTGGTGACGTGGTGTGACAACAAGACCATTGGTAAAAATTTGAGTCAGTATATGTAGTTAAAAACTGATACATTGTTTAAACTACGGGGGTTCCCTGAAAACAAAACTCTTGCAGTTTAAATAGTGTATAAATTTTTAACTACATATGCTGACTCAGATATGTACCAATGGCCTTGCTCTCACGCCATGTCACCAAAACTTAACTCTTTTTTGTCAGAAATTGACGGAAGGGACCAAATAGGGTAACGGAAATGAATTATGAGACTAACTTGTAACATTTTTTGGTTAAGAGACTAAAGCGGAATATTAGATTATGTTAAGGGACTTGGTGACTAATTATACCTATCCTAGAATATAGGGAATACCATTATCATCAAACATAGGGACACACATTCTGACCTACCTGTGAAACGCCGTACATCAAAAAAGAGGCATTTAATACACATGTTCCCAATGATAATGATGATGATGTCCAATCAAGACCTTTCCCTTATGATTAAATAAACAATCTAAATATATACCCTGCATACCCTCATTTCACAAAAATATAACAAGGGTTTGGGAGGTAGCTGTTCTGGGTCGTTTGTTATGTCCATGGAGAAAGGCTCAAGAGTGAACCTCGAGTTGAAAGACACGCAAGAACATTTAGACCTTCGCCTTAATCAGAAGCATACAATTACTCCCTCCAACACTTTAATTACCGTTTGATCCAATCTGACGGTTGTTCGCTCAACACGCTACATCACACGCGGGCAATTTCAACCACTCGTTATTTTGAGTATTCAAATTCATTCTCACTCACATGTTACTTCTAATTTCTCTCACTAACTTGGACATTGGTGCGATAACCTTGCAAGTCAACCCCCTCTCCACCATATCAAAAGTATAGTTTCATCGCAACAAGACCAACTTCGCTACCTCACCTCATTTCTAGTTCCTAACCAAACAATTGATATTGTTATATTTTTGTGAAAAGTAAAATATATTGTGCATGTTTATGTTTGTATTTAGGATCAAAGGGAGCAACAACTACTTGACTTTCATATAATTTTTTTCAAGTATTAATCTGATTTTAAGTATTCAACTTTAGAGAGTAATTAAAATATTTGCTAAGAAAAATTATGTTTGGACTGGATGACAAACAATTTAGAATTTCAAAGACATTCTTGACAGATTTTCAATTTCAAGTATCAACTTACCAAAGTCCAACAATATCATAAACCAACTTAAAATTCACTCGTTCTCTCTTATTCAACATCAACAACATGGAAACAACCAATGTTACGAAAATATGAATGCTAGATTGATTATTTAGATTGATTATTTCCAAGGTCTATTGACTCCCAAAAAAGTCGAACCTGAAACCCTGCAGACCATAAGGAAACCAGCCATTGGCCTCATTCTTGTTTTCTCATTCATCATTGAACCATATTGGTGACAACATTGAACAACAATTTTAGTCATCTAATGTTTGGAGAAACTCTATATTTAGAGCAGAGTAGTCAGGCATTTTCTTATCATGAATCAGATTAATTGTATACTAATACACCAGATACTATGCTGTGAACGTAAGTCTCCCCCTTATTCATAACACCAAGCCAAAGAATCGATTGTATTCATTGGATGGCAACACGTGGGGTTGACATTATTACAATGCTTTAACAACAAATGAAAAATACTTAGTCTTAGTACAAACTTGCCAAGTTAACATATTAGACTGAAGCAGCAGTTTTTCTTAATTTGCAAAGATGGTTAGTTTACATAGAGTGGTTCTGGCTCCACTTTCCTTCTGATCCTGAAATATAAATTGACAGAAAAAAGTGTTAGAAAATGCCACCCAAAGAGTTAGTGTACTGTGATCCAAACTCACCAGTTTTCAGAGGCCCATTTGCAGCCATCCGTATCTACCACGTGCAAGCTATATGCATGTCTTGATTTCGGGGACTGGTTTTCAAAGCTTTCATCCACACACAGAAAATAAGATAACGATGGGTTATCAGTATAGCTTCAAAGAAAAAACTTCCCTTCTATTTCATGAAAAGAAATACATTGCCGAGGGAGAATTGGTTTAACAAACCTTTGGTGGATAAGATTGCCATGGATGACAACCAAAGATCCAGCTTTTACTTCAATAGGAACAAAGTCTTTTTTATCATAAGATGGTGATGGTCGATCGAATTTAACACCGTCTTCATCTCTATAGAATTTTCTAACGAGACCGTCTGCAGCAACCATAGAATAAAATAGAAAGGAAAAACAATTAGATCTGATCAACCGAGGCAAAGGATAAATGATCCGGGTAACAAATAAACCAGAATGAGAAAGAAAAACACTACTTTTGTGAGATCCGGGAATTGCCCAAAGGCAACCGTTTGATAAGGTTGCATCTTCTAAAGCCAGCCACAGCCCTGTGCATGTTTGTGGTTCAGTATAAATAAACGAGTTATCTTGATGTGGCACTACTTCACCCCCGATGCCAGGTTGCTGCCGATAAAAAATTTGTAATCCGGTTATGATACTGATTAAAGCATCAAATGCATATATACTAAGACCCTTTAGTTATTGCAACCATATAATCAGCAAGACAGCAACTGAACACACAAAAGACCCAGAAAATGTACCTTAAATATATACATAGACTGCATGATTACCGGTCTCTTATAGCCTAAAGAGCGCATCAAACTTGAAGTCTTCTCAGAAGAAGAAAATTTCTTGAATGCAGGCTCAATCTCATGAAGTGCTGCAAAAAAAATTCACAACACAACCCGAGTCCACGAAAATGAAAAGCTAGATTCAATGCAAACTAAATCAATTTCCACCAAACAATTCTATCCCCACATCTTGCCCAAACAAACACTAAAACAAACTAAGAAAAGTAGAGTCCTCATTATCATGCACACATTTTCCTAAACAAGACTAATTTGACGTGACTCCAAAGGTGTAGCCAAGTATCAATTGAGATCAAAGTAGTCATTCCCGGATAGTCGTGTGGAGCGGCCGACCCCAAAAGTGGGATAGAGGGATAGCTTATAGCGGGATGACCGCTCTATTTGATCATTTCTTGGACTTACTACACATAATAATTATAAACATATATTCATTGTAAAATTAAACAAATAACTCAACTCATAAAATATTCATAAATCAAAGCACACATGACTCTTGAAGTGCATATGAAGGAAGGTTAAGGTTGAGTCTCAACTCAAATTTGATTGAAAACCCCAAAATTACCCTTAAAACATTGTAAATTTAAGCGGTAATTTCGGTTGTCTATAGGGGAACAGAATAGCGGGTCAGAAACCGCTCTGCTACACTATCCCACTATTTACCCTATAGCGGCCTTTATAGTGTTCTGCACCACTAAGGCTCTTACCATAGTGGTCGGTCTCCACTCTGCTCCGCTATAGCGGGGAATAGCACCGCTATTGACTACTCTGATTGAGACATCGAAGGAGTATTAAGAATGAGGTCTAGGACTCGATCCCTATCGCTAACAAACCATCTCCCCCATAACAAATTACAACTAACATTTTCCTATTATAAGCAAATAAACTAAATCAATTACATATATTGTTAAGAGTGAGTAGTACAATTTCTAGTTCAAATGAGGGCAGATAGGGATCAAAATATTGAAGGTTTAATCTTACCATGGCCAACTTTATTAAGAGAAACTTGCTTTGGCTGCTTTAAGTTACCATCATCCCCAAACGCTTTCTCTACATAAAACAGATTAATAAAACTTAAAAGAAACCCTAATTACAATAAAACCAAAAAAAAAAACTGATTTTTTTCTTCAATACCCTCAAAGAAGAACGAAACTCTTTCAGCACTCTCGAAAAAATAATCATCAGTCAACTTTTGCTGAAAAAGATCAATAAAAAAAAATGAGAACAGATAGAAAAAACTAAACTTTAAACATAAAAATGAAAAGTAACAAAGTAACCTGGTTTTTGGTGGAGAAAATAGAGGCGGTGGAGGAAGGGTCAAATTCATCAACCAACTGTTCCATCCTCTTTGTCATGGTTTGAATCTCATCATCAGTAGCAAAGGATTCAATCACAAGATAACCTGTGAAAATGATTGATTGATTGAGGATTAAGGAGTAGAATTGAATTGAATTAATTAAAGTTAGAGGATTGGTTACCTTGAGAGTTGAAGGATTTGAGTTGATCTGGATTAAGCATACTCATCTTCTCTTCTCTTGTGTTTTGCCTCACAATGTCAAATGTTCAATTTCAATCCAAATCTTCTTTTTTTTGTCTTCTTCTTTTGAAGTGATACATATCACTTTGCCTCATAAGGTCAAATTTCCATATATATTTCAAACTTATTTATTTAATCCAATACTTCAATTTCATGATCAACTTCGTTTAATAATTCATTATTTCAATAATTTATTTAAGGTTTAATACATGTTTTTGTCTTTTAACTTAATTGAATGTTTTGTTTTAATTTTTTAACTAAATACAAGTTAGTTTCTTAACTTTAGTTTTGTTATTTTATTTGGTCCCTTCTATCAATTTTTAAAAATAAACGTTAAATTATTGTGATGTGGCGTGACAACAAAATCATTAGTATAAATCTGAGTCAGAATATATAGTTAAACATTGATACACTGTTTAAATCGCAGGGTTCCTCCGAACACAAAACTTACACAATTTAAACAGTGTATCAATTTTTAACTAAATATGTTTACTCATATTTATATCAATGACCTTATTGTCGCACATCACCAAAACTTAACGGTTTTTTTGGTCAAAAATTGACGGAATGGACTAAATAGGATTACGGAAGTGAAGTTAAAGGATTAACTTGTAACGTTTTTTAATTAAGGGACTAAAGTTGAACATTAAATTAAGTTAAGAAACTTGGTGACTAATTATACATTTATTTAATCATCAAATTACAAGTTTTTAGTGATATTTTTTTTAATATTAAAAAAATTTAAATGATCATTAAATAATTCAGATAGATATATAATAATTTTTAGAAAAATAAGTAAAATCAATTGTTAAGTTATATATAAATTTCACATAAAGACATATTGAAGTTAAACAAATTTTTGGTATAAAAATCATTGGGTTAGAAAGGAGGAAAAAAAGTTATGTGACAAGAATGCTATATTGAAATTGTGTTGCATATGTTTCAGATGGAAAACTCTAAAACATATTGAGTTTTAAACAAACTCCTTGCATTGAAGATGAAAAAATGGATATGGAATGAATTTCTTATTCATCTGATGTGGATAGTTTAATGTATGTGATGGCGTGTACGGGGTCAGATATTGCACATGTTTTTGGTACAAATTAGTAGATTTTTGTCAAATCTAGGTAAAGAACATTATAATGCTACAAAATAGATTTTAAGGTATATTTGTGATTCTTCTTATACAATACTTTGTTTTGGAGGTGACAAATATATTTTGGTGGGGTACTCTGACTCAAATATGGTTGGAGACATTGATTTCACAGTCTGCTTCGAGCTACACGATTAAATTTGTAGGGAGATTTGTGGCTTGGCAATCTAGGTTGCAAAAGTATGTAGCATTATCTACTACAAAGGTAGGGTTTATTGTCATTATTGAAACATAAAAAAAGTTACTATGATTGAAGAAATTCTTACATGAGTTTGATTTATTTTTTTTGGAATCAGGAGGGCCTAAGCCCAAAAGACAAACAACTACTCAAAAACAATACTAGAATGAAAAACCCATCATCATCATTTGAAATGAGCACAATATAATCATTAGGGAAATCTTCATACACCCTCAATCCTATTTCATGATGAAGGCTCTTGTCAGCCATAGCATCTGCACTGTGGTTGGCTTCTCGGTGCACATGAGAGATTCTGACCTCCCAGCCCTCATTCAAACGGCTCTTAAGTTTATTAAACAATCCATTACCTTCCTTTACTCTTATGTACCTCTTATTAAGGGCATCAGCAATGGTTTTGTTATTGATTTGTAACTCCACCTTCAATTATCCTTTTCCAAACTAAAATTTTAGGCCTTTAAGCACACCTCACATCTATGCAGAATAAAAACACTACAAACTCAAATATTCTTGGAGAAATTCTTACATGAGCTTTAGTTTGTTAAAGATAAATGTGTGTTATTTGTTAATAGTCAAAGTACTATTTATCATGGTAAGAATCTTGTTTTCATAGTAGGTTCAAACATGTTGATGTAGGGCATCATTTGATACATGATGCTTTTGAATTTTAAGTTGTTAAAGTCATATGAATTTCATTTTGATGATAATGATTTTGTATATCGTTGGTTTGGAAATAACCTCCACATAATTGTGGTGAGGAGATATTTTGGGTAATGGTATTTGGAGAAAATTTCATATATGCTAGCGCATTTGTGTCTCACTTATATCAAGTAAAGATTGTAACCCCAAAATATTTATTTTATGGTTAATAGTCATTTTGCCCCCTATCATATAGACGTTTTTCGAAAAACCCTCATATAAAAAAACTTGCAAAAACTACCCTAACATTTGAAGATTCTCTCAATTTTGACTTTCATCACGCCCAGTCAGCAAAAGTGCTGACGTGTCAGGTTTTTTTTTAGTAATGTGGAAGGCCAAGTGGCTTTTTAATTTTATTTTTGAATTATTTTAATGTCATGTCACCTTGGCATTTCGTTTTTTATTTATTTTTGATTTATTTTAAAAAATATGTCACATGTTCAAAATTTGTTGGAGGTGGGAATTGAACACATCCCCTTTCTTTCATAGGTTCTCTTCCTTACCACTAAACCAATTCACTTCTTTTGTTATTACATGCTTTTAAAATGTATATATTATATGTTTAGTATTTTTTTTCTATTAATATAAACTAAATTATTTTAACATTAGAATTTAGTATTTAGTTTAATAGTTTCTAATAATACTAATAGTTTAATATTGCTATTCAATTTAGTTTTTATTTAGTTTTTATTTACTAATACGTTAAAATTTATTTATTCAATTTAGTTTAATACTAATAGTTTCTATTAATAATTTAATAGTTTTTAATAATACTAATAAACTAATTTAATTTTTACTACAGTAATTTAATTGAATATTTTTTAATTTTATTTGAATATTTTGGGTTTTACTTAAAACATTATTAAACTAATATTATTACTAGTATATTAATTTGGTATGTTAATTTAGTATATTAATTTAGTAATAAAATAAATAAAAAACGAAATGCCAAGGTGGCATTAAAATAATTCAAAAATAAAATTAAAAAACCACTTAGTCTTCCACTCACTAAAAAAAACCTGACACGTCACCATTTTTGCTGACCGGGCATGATGAAGGTCAAAATTGAGAGAATCTTCAAATGTTAGGGTATTTTTTGTAAATTTTTTTTATAGGGGGTTTTTTGAAAAGCACCAATATGGCAGAGGGTAAAATAACTATTAACCCTTTATTTTATTAAAACATGTAAAATAATACACTTAATTTATAAAGCAAGTGAAATAATTTACCCAAAAAGGGTGTCACATCTTTTCTTAACATAAAACATATTACTTAAATTTATAATAAAACTGCGGAACTCAAAAACATCAATTCAACTTAATTGTCCCAAAATTCAAAATGACTTCATTTCAAAAACATAAAGAAAATAATTCAGCAACTTTCAAAAATGCATAATAGAACATAACATATCTCAGTATTACACTATTAGAGCAACACGCGAAAACTATAATAAATTTAAAAAGCAATAAACAATGAAGATGGTTATTATGCCATCTTCCAACTCAAGAGCAAGTAATGCTCCTCTACTTGAGTATCTGTACCACATAGATAATAAATAACACAAAAATAACAGGATGTGAGAATATATTCATAAATGTCAATGGTGCATACAACACCAAATCCCAATTTAAATGTCTCTGTACGAACCCATTAAAACATGGGATCACGAAATTAAAACTCTTGTCCTTTTATAAAATGGTTGCAAACATCCACCTCCTTTACAACATCACGTTTTGCATCCGGAGACACAATAGGTTTGGAGAAAACATCGGGGTGCACCATATATAATGAAAACAATAACATAAAATGTTCAAAAACATATGCACTTGAAAACGGATTGGTGGAAAATTAAAACAAAGAGGGTTCGAAAATGTATTTCCAGAGAAATTCATACAGAATCCGAAAATACATTTACTCACGCAACGTAACTTTTTCACCTAGAAAACAATATTAATGTGTGCAATAAGGAATAAAATAAATGATCTTTACCTTGAATTCCAACTTCTTGTGCTCCTTTTAATGTGATGAAACATAAGAATGAAAGTTTGAAGTGAAAATCTTGATTGAGAATGAAATTTTGAAAGAGTTTAAATAAAAATGTATATGAGTCTGATCATGCATGTGACTGTTTTATTAAAAATCATGTTTGAAATTTTTGGAAATGCATTTCCAAATATGTGACATGCAAAGATGACAAATGAAGTTTAGGGTGCGTCCGGAGATACATCTTCAAAATCTGAGAGACAATTTCATATTTTTTATAAAGTGTTTTTCCGTCTCATATGGTGGAATTAGTAATTCCTAAATATTTTGACAGCAAATCGGGTGTCGTGAAAATTGAATGTTCATATGTATTTATCTGTTGCATGTGCCATAAGGGCCAAGGCTGAGGAATGTGTCTTTATTAGGCTATGTATTTGCTTAAGCCTCTGAAAAGGTTAATGTGTCTTTATTAGGCTATGTATTTGCTTAAGCCTCTGTGTCTTTATTAGGCTATGTATTTGCTTAAGCCTCTGAAAAGGTTAATGTGTCTTTATTAGGCTATGTATTTGCTTAAGCATCTGAAAAGCATTTAACCTGTCACTCCTCTATTAAACATGACACTCTCAAATACTTTCATAATTCCTAAGCTATACATGAACAAATTTAAATTAAAAGTGTGAACAAAATTTCTGGTAGTTTATTTTAAATTTTTGATAATAAATCAAATTTTCGATAGCTCATTTTTAATTTGCTAGTATAAACTTTTTTATCGGTTTCTTTGAAGAAGAAAAAATTAACATACCAAATTTTTTGATAAATCCAATATTTGCTTTATTTTTTCGGATTTTTAAAATTTCGATAGTTCATAATATTCAATAAGAAAAAAATAATTAACACTACCGGAAATCAATGATATTTTATCGGAAATTTCAGAAAATTCCGATATTTTTTTCAAAATTCCATTAAACGCAATAGTAAATTTTTTTAAAAAACAAATGATCAAGGGCGTAAAAGCAGCTTCTATGTGAGTCACCGGGTTTAATTTAATTCGGGGATGCCAGGTTTGAAGCACCCTTGTCAATCATGTTGGTGTGGTGACTTCTAGCTTTATTATGCTTCTCTTGTGAAGTTCCATAAGCCTAATATTTTAACTATCTCAGTGAGTGCGAATTCCCTCGTGAAAACTTTACTTTATCATTCAAACAGGGTCCAGCAAACTTTCCTAATTGCTTGTTATGAATGGTGAAATAGTTACAATTACAGCTATCATCGCTAAAACAATGAGTACCAATGTAAAAGAATAACAAATGAGCTAAGATACTAATAACTAGGCCCTCAATATGAGGGCAAACGAACTACAAATGTAGTAACATGAATAAAGGAAAAATAAAATTAATCTAAAACAGACCAAGAAAACCGTATGGCAGGTCCCTGAATTCGTAAATGTACAGAGTTATTGCTTGCTACAGCCTTAACACATGAATATCATACTTCGGGTAATGTACAGGCAGGTTGTGAAGGAATGTGAGCATTTCCGTTGACTCTTTAAACAGGTTGTTCGATACAGGCACAGCAGCTACTAATTCATGTGCGGAACATAGCTCACTCAACGCTCTGGGAGAGATTCCTGCAAAGGAACATTTTCCATTCTGTCCTGAATTGGCATCATGTGTAAAAAGCATACCACTCCCTTGAAATTTAATCCAAATATATACTCAGAGCAATGAGACCTCCAACAAAATCTTTTGAGCTCCAAAAATGGTGTGTATGCCTTATCCCAGAAGGGAATAGGGGGAAATGAAAATCACAGTACGAGAAATGCTGCAAGGCATGCTCACAAAATTATAAGTAACAGAAACACCCATCAGATTCTGTTAGTAGATCAAGCTGCTGATTTAGATTTTGAATCGGCGGTTTTGTTGGCACGGCACATACAATCTGGGCATGGAAAGCTGTATATAGAGTCATTTGGTCTTTTGAGCTCAACTCCCTTGGAATCACTGTGTGACCTCATGTTCAGCAGTTGGCGCTTCAAACTTTTCCATCTGGAAAACAATAAATTAGAGGAGGGAGGCTTCAGGTACTTTTTATTAGAAAAAATATCTAGAAATTTTTTAAAGAGAAATGCTACCAAATTTTCTATCACATCAACAACAGACGCTGAACCATTTTCCTCTTAAACTCAATTGGACTCACAAGTCTGCCATAATTGCGAAAGCAGTTATTGCATAGGTACTAGGTAGAATTGTTCTTTCTATAAAGGAAATATTTTTTGGTGGCAAAGCCATTGCTCAGTAGCCTAGTTTATCCAAGAGTTTACGCCCTCCACTTAATGTGTGCTATCATAAAGAATCTTTTCTTCAGATATAACCTTGTAATAAAACGAACTCCTATTGATATCGCATATCATGAAATTTTGTAACCATAATTACTTTCAACGTCAACAAGAGGTGTTAAGGGGAGGGGGATTTTCCCCCTTTTTTCGTGCGCAAGTCGAATGGGGGAATTTTCTAATTAATTTAAGCTATGTAAACTCAAACAAGAAGATATATGCTTGTATGAAATGATATATTACCCTATATTGGGATTATCAAACAGCAACACTAACTTCCGCTTATCAGGCTTAATTGTCTTAGCGTGTCCACCATACAAGTATCTTCTGTGGCCCAGCAGAAAATGGGGAAAGTTGCCCCCCTGAGTCGTGACAAACACCTCACTGTGAAGACAAACGGTATAATCTATAGCAGCCATCCTGGAAGAATAACCCTGAAACAAGTAGCTAAAGTCAAAAATCCTAAAACGAAACCGGTCCCAGAGGTGACAAATAAATAACATTACAAATAGTACCTTAAATAGAGAAAGTTCCTCTTCAGAAGCCAGAGTCTCCTTAGTATGCAAATTAGGAAACATTTGTAGTAGTGGGGCCATTGTTTTTTCAGCATTATATATTTTTCCAGATGCCAAAAAGATAGATGTGTTTTTAGTAAAACCCATTCCCCTCAGCATCAGGCCAACCTGAAGAGATCAATGGCATTTACTATAAATAAAAAGAGTGAAATTACAAAAAACACTCATCAACATTTGCTGAATAAGGAGAACTATCAGGAAAACTTTGAAACTTCTAGCTAGACTAAAAAGTAAACACTACAAAAAGAAATATGCATTGCTGGAATTTTTATTCCTTTTCTTTCATACTAAAATTACTAAAGTTTCAAGGAGATAATAACCTCTGTCGGGCTGAGGGGACACTTTCCATTGATCCTGATTGCTCCAGGACGTATGACTCGTCCAGCTTTTGTAAATTTCCCTCTCCAACCTCTTTCTCTTGCAGCACTCATGTTTAGTTCCTCCGGTTTCCCACCATCAAAAACACAACAGGAGAAAGCAACCATATCCTGCGAACGGGAAACCATGGGACATTGGTTATAGCAAAGATTAACATGTATTGTCAATATTCATAATATATACTGATAGAAATTCATATTTGATCAAAACTAACCTCTTCAAAACGAAGATGTACAGAAACATATTTACCACCATTAATGGCACTATGCTTTCTCATTCTTTCAACCAAAGATTCTCCTATGGTTAATATAGGTCTTGAAAACCGTAAAGCCTCATAATTTGCTAAGCACCTGAGGCGCTGGACAACTGGAGGAGCATCAAAGGACAATCTATTCGCATAAGGTGAAAACCTTATAACCCTGCATAAAATTAAATTCAATGCATAATTAAAACTTTCAGCCTCCTTAACATAAACAAATAGCCAATATTTGATTATAAAACTCCTATATTTTTTATGGGGGTATTAATAACTTTTTAATACAAAACAATATTCTATCTATCATGTCCCACATAGATTAACGCTCAATGTGGTACTTAAGTGGTACAGCTCTCCCTACCAATCGACCACTCTTTTGTGATGAGCTATTGTCATGACTCATGAGCCCGAGTCACAATGCTAATCAATAATCATACATTGCAATTTGCAAAGAATCCCAGCATGTTAACTAAGTCAAATACATCACACGACAGCCAAAATGCCACAAAACAACACAAATTTTGTGCACTCCTCCCTCTCTTCTCCTAACCTTGGACACATATCAATCACCTCAAACTGTTTAAGCAATAACTATTAAAGATCAAAATGAACGACAAAAATATTTCAACAACATCATAAACTCACTTTTCTTCAAGTAATTTTGGGAGTACCACATCTCTATAATACTGAATGGAGGACCATGCCTTGATCCTGAAATTGTGAACATTTGTCATGTTGCTGCCAAATCTTTCCATTAGAAACTCAGGAATCTTGTCAACCACCCGTACATCATTTTTAAGGGTATCAATAAAATATTCTTCATCATAAATATCCCTGAATTTGCTGAACATCAGAAACATTATGGATCAATTTGGGCTGTTTCAAACTAAACTAGCAACACCATCATGGGGATCTAAAGAAATGCACGACAACCAATATATATTAAAAGCACAAATATAATACAAAATATTCCATCTGAGAAAACAGTTCAGAAACACAAATTAAATTTAAGTAAAACAAACCAACCTATGATCTTTCCATATGCTATGATAATGGAAGTTGGGGATCACAAGGGTAGCATTTAGATAGCCAGCCACAGCAACGGCATTGCATATCTATGAAGCAATGACATCATTCACAAAATAAGTCAAGAAGAATAAATTAAATATGCTTTCAATATTTGAAAACACAGAATGTACAAAAAACACTAACCGATGTCCTCTGTTGATTTAAACCACCATTAGCATCTACATATATGTATCCAATAGATTCAGGTAGCTCTGTCAACAGCATTTTAAAAAAAATTAAAAATAATATGCGACACAAAGTGGTGGAAGAATATGCAGTTATGATTTCCAACATACTCTCCTACAAAATAATAATATACAGCAACAACCAACAGTGAAACACTTCATAAATTAAATGGAGGGTTTGAATGTGGAGAGGGAGAGAGGGAGAGAGAAAGAATTAGGAAGAAATATAATTGAGGTGAGAATATTAATTTTCATTAAAAATTGATGAGGATATCTCCAAGGTATTTATACAAAATTCAGTTGATTGGGATACAAGTAACAAAGCCTAAAAACAGAAAATAACTACATGTAACCGGTTACAGTTGAAACAAAAAGAATTCCATAACAGTGGTAACCGGTTACTGCGAATGCGTAACCGGTTGCACCCTCACGAATTTCTATTTTTAGCTTTCCTGTTACTTTTTCACACAGCTGTAACCGATTACGCCCCCGTAGTAACCAATTACAGCACTTGAATTATTGATTTTCGCATAACATAAATTAAATACAAATAATAATATACCTTCTGAAGATCTGTTTACACGTGGTTTCCATTCACCGCCTCTATATGGAGTCTTCCATATTGTAAATATCTGAAAGGGATTTCAGTAGCATGTCATTGAAAGTAGCCAATCTCATTCCCAAAAAGAAATGCAAGTGTAAAGTAATATAAAGTGGATGGCAACAATCAAGAATGATATGAAAGACTCTGAAGAAATTAACCTTACAGAAGCTGAAAAACATACTTATACATCTTGTAGTTTTAGGTACCAGCAATCAAGAAAAACATAAAATGAAATAAAAAAATGTAGTATAAGATGTCATAATAATGATATTAATATACAAACATGAAATATCCCCAAAAGAAGCATATGTTTTCAAGTTCTGAAAAGATATGTCTTAGATTCTTCATAAAGACACCATACATAAGCAGCTTACAGACTATTTCTTTATTTGATAATCTTGGTATCATCTCAAAGCAATCCATCCCTTGTCAGCAATGTTGTCAATTGCGGCAAGCAGAAAATAACTGATTGTTAAATCCTGCAACGCAATAGTGCTATGGTGCCACTATAGCTGCAATTGGACAACATTTCACCTTACAAAGCGTATCGCGGAACAATAGCGGTTTGTCCAAATTCCACTACGCTATAGCTTCTATTTAACAGCACTGCTGTCAGTCTTTTAAAAAAAAAAAAGAGCTACAAGTTATACACAAGATAAAGCAGCTACAATAAATTTGATGCTTTTTCCAATAGCTTTTTCTCCTATGGCCACCTGACTTCCATTCCAAGCACCTCTAGTCAGGTTTCATACCCTACAAGTCTCAATATCACACTTAACTTATCCTATCAAATCGAATCATAAGGGCTTACAACCCCCCTTGTAAGTAAACCAAGAAAAGTGAAGGGACATTGTTGCAATTACATGAATGTGGACAAATTGCTCTGTTCCCACTTCTCTAAATAACAAGCTCGAGAACACTGAAAAACAATTTTCCGCAAATGAATATCCACACATGCCAATGGTAAGTATCGCACAAACAAGTACTGTTGATTCCAATCAACCTTTTGCATAATCATTGCAACTTTTCCTTATACATATTGTTGAAATTTGGAGATTGTATGGGAAAGGAGAACAAGTGTGAAACTTCTATTTTATTATAACAATAACCTAAGTTCAAGTAAAAATGTATGAAGAAGTCCAATTCATACAGCACAATCCAATATCTCCTAATTAGTATTGTCAACTGTGGATAGCGGAAAATAGTGTATTGTTAAAATTCCATTATGCAATAGTGTTATAGTTTCGCTATGGTGGTTATTTGACATCATTTTGTATTAAATAGCCTATTTAACAAGATTGCTCCTAATATGAACAGGAGCGGATTATTAATTCAGCTAAAGTATTTACATACAACAAAGAGAGAAAAAAAAAGGGTGTCCGCTTCCAAAGATTTGATAAGCGGCTTTCTAGAAGCTTACGAAGCACGAACACCAGAAACAAAACACCGACACGGACACGGACACGTCGGCACTGGTAATAATTTGAAAAAATTGAATAAACTAAACATAAGTACAAGTATCGGTATTGGTTTCGCACACCGCACTGACACACTTTTTTTTGTCAGAGGCATCAATGTTATTTTTAGAAGCTAAAGTCAACACTCAACAGCACATACAAAACTAGAAGGAAATCAGAATCAACTTCATAAATTAGAAATCTGTGATCCCACATTGCATTATTGCCACTAAATATCTAGCCACAGAATTCAGACCTGGAAAACAATTTAACTAAAAATACAACACAGGCAAGTTATATTTGAAATTCTAAATCAAAACATAAATCTAAAACCTTCTTCAACAGCAATATTTGAAAAATCAACATCAGAATAAGCAAAGAGAATTCACATTTCATTTCAAACATTCCAAACATCAAAAAGAGAATGCAAGAGAAAGAATCAAACCGCATCGGTAGAAGAGTTATCCGAATCCATATCACGACGAAGATTAGCATAAAGCTGAGGACTACGATAAACCGAACCAGGAGCAGGACGGTGTTTAATGATCGGAACAACATCAAACGACGCCGTTCCCATATATAAAAGCATGCCGGAGATATAAATCAAAGGAGCGAACAGGAAAATTCCCTGTCGCCGGAGAAGAACCGAAAGTAACATCAAACTCCACCTCTGCGCTAAACTATCCCCTCCAGAAGAAAATTTCCCCGCCTTAGACCGCCCTTGACGGAGCCTCGGCGAACGTACCGGCGATTGCGGAGATGACGGCGTCGAATGTCCGCTACTCGGTAGCCGGTGCATTTCAGATCAACCTCTCTACATCATCGGAACACACTTTTTTTCTCTTTCTATAAAAACGGCACCGTTTTGTCAGAAAACGACGAAAGAAAACGTGCACGTGGGTTTGGCTTAGCTGGGAAATACAATGCAATGAAGAGATTGAAGAATGAATAAATTGAAGAGAAATATATTTTTGTATTTAAAATATAAATATAATAGTTATTGAATTATTATAAACTCAAATGAACGTGTTGCAACAAATTGAGTTTTTTTTTTCCGATAGTGGTAACAAAAGGTTCATCTGAAATTTGGAATTTTGTGTGTTTCGCTTTCAGAAAAAGACCGAAGAAGACCATGATTTTAGATATTGACCTTTCAACAAATAACATAGATTGGAGTTTGAGTATTCATGTCCAGCTGGCAATTTTTCTTTTCTTTTTTCTAAATTAGTTGTACTTTTCTTTTTTTTCTTCTATAGTAATACTGATTATTTTAATTAGTTGAGATACTAGTATTTAGTAATAATGTCTTAATTAAGTTGTCAAATAAATATTCTGATTCTCTTACTTGTATTGTTGAGTAATTGAGTTTGAGTACTCATGTCCAGTTGGCGATTTTGATTTTTTTTTTCTTATAAACTTATTCTTTTTTTGTAATAACATATTTTTTATAAAAAATGTTCACGTTGACTTTCTTTTATTTTTACACATTTTTAGAAGGTAAAAATATCTTACTAATCACGTATAAAAATATAATTAATTTGATTGAATACATAATTAACTTAATTTATTATAAAAATATAATAAATTCAATGATTTTGGTCATAAATTTAATTAATTATTTATTCAATTGAGTTAAATATTTTTACATATTATTAATTCACATCACTATCTTTCTCTCTCTCTCTCTCTTCATTCTCGAATAACCTAATTTTTTCAACAAATTGGTACCATCAAGCCCGATAGTGATTCAGTTAGTAATGGCAAACTATAGCACAACATCAACGTCATTTCCTACAAATCTACTGGTTTTCAAAAGTGAGAACTATGAGAGATGAGTTGCACAAATGAAGGGTAGTCTTTAGATTTCAAGATGTGGCTGAAATCGTGTGTGATGGATTACCTACATTGGAAGCAAACACAAGTGAGTTTAGAAGGCTGCGCACAAAGAACAACGGAAGAAATATGAAAAAACTTTTTTCTTGACTTATCAATGTGTAGATCCTAATGTGTTCGCGAAGATTATTGAAGAATATATGTCCAAGGAAACGTGGATAAGTTAAACAAAGTTTATGGTGAAGATGAAAAATGGAAGAGGGTGAAGTTGCAGACACTGAGAAAGCAGTTTGAGATAACACAAATGAAAGAAGATGAATCGGTTGCTGATTTTTTCTCAAGATCGGTGGTACTCACCAACTAGATGAAGGCGTGTGGTGAATTAAACAATGATTTGCAGAAGATTGAGAATGTGTTGAGATCTCGGACTACAAGCTTTAATTAAATTGCAGTATCTATCGAAGATTCCAAGAACCTAGCTAAGATGAAGTTGAAAGAACTTCGAGCTTTATTAAAGGCTCATGAGACGGGATTGAAGCAAAAAAAACTCGGAAAGGGAGAAAGTGGTGGAACAAGCACTGCAAGCAAGATTCATCAAGAAGTCTGAAAAAAAAAGACGAAGCAGAGAAAGAATCTTGCTAATGATGAGAATTCAATCAAGAATTCAAAGAATCAATCTGATTTGATCAAGAAAGTCATGATTGACAAGTATTCGAGGAAGAAAGTTGATATAAAGAAGGTGCAGTGTTATAACTGCCAAGGATTTGGTCATTATGCTCGAGATTGTCGGAGAAATAAGGAATCAACGACAAAAGATAATAAAGAAGTGCAATATGCACATGTTGGAGAAAGCTCCTCTAATGATATGATACTTATGGACAATACTCAGTCAAAGAATGAACAAATCAATATGTGGTATCTGGATTCAGGATGCAGCAACCACATTACTGGTAATAAAAATTAATTCACCAAAGTTAGATTCATTAATTAAGAAAGTGATCAAGTTTGTAGATGGTAGGCACGTCACATCAAGTGGAAAAGGAAACATATTTATGGTTAGAAGAGATGGTCAGATGGCCATTATTAATGAAATAATATATGTACCTTCGATGAAAATTAATTTGATAAGCATATATCAATTACTTGTAAAAGGGTATAACATGAAGTTGGAAGAAAATTAGATTAAGGTGTATAATGGTGAAAGAAAGATGATCCTAAAATCACCATTGGCAGATAAAAAAACCTTCAAGATTGAGATCGACATGGTTGATCATCAATGTCTTGCTTCAACTGTTGTAGAAGACAAAAATTGCCTACGGCATCATAGGAAACGACATTAGATATGCTCAACCTAAAGAAGATGGTGTGTGGCTTACCTCATGTGAAAGACTCAAGTCAGGTGTGTGAGGAGTGATGCAAAGCAAAGGAGGTTAGGAAAGCATTCAAGCATGATTTGTCTATGAAGTCGAAATAAAAGCTAGAGCTTATTCACTTTGATGTGTGTGGGCCTTTTGAAGTAAGATTGAATGGAGGTAATTTTTATTTCTTAACCTTTATAGATGAATTTATTAAATATATGTGGATTTATCTTATTGAAAAGAATAGTGTGGTATTCACACATTTCAAGAATTTTAAATTGCATGTAGAGAAACAAAGTGAATGCAAGTTAAAGAAACTGAGAACTGGTGGTGGAGGTGAATACACCTTTATGGAATTTGCAAGATTCGTCAATGGGGAAGGTATAGAGCATGAGGTTATTTCACCCTATACACCTCAGAATATTGGTATAGATGAAAGAAGAAATAAATCTATACTAAAAAAAACCAGGAATATGTTGAAAGTCAAGGAAATGGCAAAGAGATTTTGGGGTGAAGTAGCTTCAACAACAATATATATTCTAAACAAATGTCCAACCAAGAAGATGATCGACAAGACACCTTATGAAGCTTGTACATGACTGAAGCCAAATGTTAGTCATTTAAGAGCATTTGAATAAATGCGTTTTAGGCATGTACCTGAGCAATTAAGGAAGAAGCTAGATGATCGAAGTCACGCCATGGTGCTCATATGTTATCATTCGACTGGTGCATACAAGTTGTAATCACCAAATGATGATAAACTAGTGATTAGTATGGATGTTATGGTGGAAAAAAACAAAGGGTGGAATTGGACTTTTAGGTTTCAGTTTGACATGAGCAAGATAAAGTCACAATTGTGCTTAAAGAAGAGCAAATAACTGGAGCCAGAACCACTTGAAATGAATAACCACTTGAGCAGAATGTTAGAAGATCTACTAGAATGAAAACTGAGTCGACGAGGCCAACTGGATATGAGAGATTGACATATCAAGAAATTGAAGCAAATAGTGACTTCATATAAGAAGTGATGATGATGGATGAACCAGAACCAATTGATTTAGATTAAGCTATGAATGGTTTAAATTGGTTGGAAGCCATGCAAGAAGAACTCGAGGCGTTCGAAAAGAATAAGATCTGGGAGCTTGTCAAAAAGTTAATCAAGAATACAATTTATCTAAAGTGGATCTATAAGTTGAAACTAATGCCAAATGGTGAAATTGCCAAGTATAGGGCAAGATAGTGGCAAGAGGTTTTCTACAAAAACCTGGTATTGACTTCGACGATGTTTATGCACCTGCTGCAAGGATGAAAGTCGTCAAGATTGTTATGTCGATTGCAACATAAAAAGGATGAAAGATACATTAATTAGATGTAAAGCCAACAATTTTGAATGGATCATTGGATGAATAGGTCTATGTTAGTCAACCACCAGGATTCAAAATCAAAGGACGGGAGCCGAAGGTGTACAGATTGAGGAAGGCTCTATATGGCTTAAAGTAAGCCCCAAGGGCTTGGGATAAGATAATAGATGGCTTCTTGATCAAGGCAAGTTTCACAAAGTGTGTCTCAGAGCATGCAGTGTATGTCAAAAATGCAAGCAGGACCAGTCGAGTCATTATATGCTTGTATGTGGATGACTTGCTTATCATAGGTGTAAATGAGGCAGAAATAAAAGTAGTCAAGTATGAACTGATGCAAGAATTTGAAATGTCCGACCTAGGAAACTGCTCATATTTATTAGGGGGAGTTTAAAGACACAAGTGAAGGAGTATTCTTGCACCAGAAGAAGAATGCTCAAGACATCTTGAAAAAGTTCAAGTTGAGAAATTGTAATGCAGTTGTCACACCATTAGAAACTGGAAAAAAATTATGAAAGGATACAAATGATGAGTTTGTAAGTGTAACATCGTACAAAAAAATCATTGGATCCTTAAGGTATTTATGCAATACCAAACCCGACATTTGTCAAAGTGTTGGGTTGATGAGCAAATTTATGGAGAAGTCATAAGAATGTGATCTCACTGCAATAAAGAGGGTATTGAGATACATAAAAGTGTTAATGCTAAGGTAGAAGAATACAAGCACAAATACATAAATACATGGCTACATTTATTCAGATTTCAGTGGAGGCCAAGTTGAAAAAGCTATTTAGATAATTTAGTAATATATTAATATTCCAATAATTATGTGGCCAAATTTATTTATTTAATTATATTAGATATTTTATCAAATAAAGTGCCTTAAATAATTATGTCATCAAATAATGTTAAAAGATTATTTAGATTTTATTTGGGTGTTATTTAATTAATTAATTAAATAAATAAATGGGTATGAACTCAAATATGAGTGGATGTCAGGATGACCCATTTGGGAATAATAGGAACCCTAATTGATCATCACACTATATATAGGCTATGGTCCGCAATATACCGTATACAAGCAAATTATCTCTTCTCCCCATCTGAAGAGAATTTGAGGCATAAGGAGTGCCGGTTGAGGAAGAACCACACAATCCATCAACTCCTGGGTTTTAGGATTACCGTCAAAAGAACTTTTCTCAATAGATCCAGGTATTCCAAAATAATTTATCGATCCTTTAAATTTTATACATGCTTGATTTCCGCGCCTAAATTATATATTATAATTTCTTGAGCATGTATATATATTTTTTCATATTTACATATGTTTAAACACAATTAAATGTGTTTATTTTACTAAGTATTTTTCCCCCTTCGAGTACAACAAGTTTATTATACTGGTATGTACATAATATAAACACAATTATTAAGAAATCATGTAAACATACAATTTTGACATTACATTTGTTGGTAATGTTCATGTGAATTTTAAAGACCTTCCCATTTAATTTATTAAATTAAAATTGTCTAGTAACTTTGATTGGATTAGTTGAAATAAGAAGTTGCAAAAGTAATCTCTGTTATTTAAATTTGATTCAGTTAGAATTACAAAAGATGTTATGTGTAATTTTTCATGCGAACTACTATGGTCAGCCAAGAGGAAGACACAGTTTGGCCAGAAATTTGCATACCTGTGATGGTAAATATGTAGTAATTATCAAGGTTATCCATGTGGTTAATGATTGATGTCAAAGGCATCCACTATCTGACAGAACTTATTACTAATATTTGATCATTGCGTGTGAGTACCGCTTACAGTTAATTCCTTCAATCAAAGATTGAGAATTGATGGTGTTTTTGGTATCTTGTCTAGGTCTTATTTGAAGGTGTGAGAAAAACACAAGAAAAGGGGGGTTTGAATTGGGTTTTCAAAATGAAAGATTTTTGTGAAACTCAAACAAAGATCACAAATAGACTAACAATAGAGAAAGACACGCGATATATCCTGGTTCACTTGAAAACTATCAAGTTAATCCAGTCCACCCGCCAAGGTGATTTCGCCTTATACACAAGGACTTAATCCACTATAACCAAACTGATTACAACTGCACTAGCAACTGCTGGTGACTAACAATACACAGACTAACCGTCTCTTCTTAAAGCTTCTGACCTAACTGGTCCCTTAAGGAATTCAAACAACTATTTAATCAAATAAAATGTTTACAATGAAATGCTTTTTACATAAGCTGATATAAACACTATTTCTAGCTCAATCTAACTTAGAGCGAATTTACACAATAATAACAATTTTCTTCTTTGTATTGTGGTGCTTACTGTTCACTCATGTATTTCTCTATTTCTTGAGTTCTTACTTCGTATGAATCAGTGTTTTGAATATTTCTCTTTTTCACACTTCGTGTCACAAATAATTCGTTGGATGATCAAGTCTTTATATAGCTAGAAAAAGATCCGTTGAAGGGCAGATCAGTAATATCAAAAAAATACTGGCGACTTGAAATAATGTCATTATGCTGGGATGAAAATAGTACACTGAAATTGTCCTTTGTACCACCAAATCAGGGTAGTGGAATGGTAGTGGAAAGGAACGTGTTTGATCTGTACTATGTACTATTTTCCCACGCAAATGTTTCATCTTTTTTTGTTCATCAGTGGCTTCTGAGTTGATATGATTGAAGCATGATCAGAAGAATGAATCATTGGGTCTTCAGAGTCTTGAGTCTTCAGAGTCTTCAAAACTTGTTCAGCAGAACCTTGTCATCAGAGTCTTCAGCACTCCTTCTTTAGAACCCTTGGTTATCAGAAACATAAGTCTTTAGAGTCTTCAGAACTTGTTCAGCAGAACCTTGTCTTCTGAGTCTTCAGAACTTGGTCTTCAAAAACTTAAGTCTTCAGAGTCTTCAGAACATTGTTCCTCAGAACCTTGTCTTCAGAGTCATCAGCACTTAGTCTTCAGAAGATGAGTATCAGAGTTGAATTCAAAGCCAGAATCCAAGATAACATTGCAACAGCAACATAGTGTCTTCTTGGAGTCTTTCTGATGCACCATAGATCAGAAGCAACCTTGCTTCTTGATGCAGAAGCGACCATTGAGAACATCAGAGTGGCGTAGCACACAATCTCTATCAGAGTCAGAACTTTCTCTATCAGAGTCGGAACTTTCTCTATCAGAGTCAGAACCTGTTTGTCAATTTTTAAAGAGATACACGTTAGAGTACCAAAATTGTCTTCACACAAATATACTTTGTTATTATCAAAACAAAGAGATATCTTGCAGAACCAAATCTTGTTCTAACAATCCCCCCTTTTGATAATGACAAAATAATGTATTTTGATAGCACAATTTTGTACGAAGATAATCAGAATTGGCTCAGTTAAGTTCAAAGTAAACTTCCCTTTGTCAAGCTCCCCCTGAATCTAAGACTTAACAAAATCTTATAAGATTTGGGATATAAAGCCTGATTGCAGAGATCTTAGATAGATCCAAAATATCAGAGCTTGATTATAGTGGTGATGCATTCTGATAACAGAGCTTGATTAACTAAATCAGAGCCGGATTACCAAAGTCATTTTACCAATGTAATATCTTTTCCTGAAAAACATTCTACAAATATATGATTTTTAAAGTGTTAGAATGTTAGAGCTATGATTGGAGACAAGATATTTATCAAAAATAATTTTTCCATATATTACTCCTCCTTTTTGTCATAATCAAAAAGGGTAATCAAGATTTAACTAAATCATTTTGATTTGAATGAATTTAGATAAGTTAAATCTAGTCCTCTTTTTCATTTTTATGGTAATTATAATGAAATGCATTAAGAGAATATAAATGCAAATAAGGATAGTAAAACTTCATTGATAAAACAACAAAATGCTGAAGGCGCAGTACAAGAACAGAATCACATAACAGAAAAGAAAAACAACAAGAACAAGGACAACAGACAAGAAAAACAATGACAAACGGAAGAAAGATCAAGCATCCAGCAATCAAGAGACCAACAATTGATGAAATATACTCCAAGCAGCTATCAGAAATCCTCTGTAGTATTCAACACATTCACCTTCTTCTTTGAATTCAATAGCTTGAGAGATGATTGAGGGGTTAATCATGATGGGAAATCCATATATAGAAGACAGAATGTAACACGTATCGGACTCATATGCCAGAATGCAAGCATTTGCCCAAAGTTCTTTAACAATAGCTGGATAGATAGGTCCATTTAGAGTTTCAAGATATCTGTCCCAATTTTGGTAGATGATGTCTGAGAGAATGTTGGTATAACCATTTTCAACAAGATCATTGAGATCAATGGAGTATTTTTTCAAGAGATCCAAATAAGATATCTCTCCCCTAATGGTTTTAGAGGACATGATGAAAGCAAAAAGAATAGAAGTGAACAGTAGATAGAAACATATGAATAGTTAGAAGGAGAAGTGTGGTATATAAAGACAACAAAGAGTGATAGAAATAAATAGCAATAAAGACTAGATGAATTGAGACGAGAAATTCATCATTTCCAATACATGTGATACAGACAAGAATAAGGAATGATGAAGAAGTGTATCTGTCTCCAAAAGATCATAGATCAGTATGTGTTATTCATATTATGACTTCAGTCAATAAATACAAATAAATGTATACTTGAAAAAGATAGGGTAAAAACTGACAAAGAATAAAGGAAGGAAGACAAGTGATAAGTTCCAAGAAATCTTTGTCTTACATGCATCTTTATGAATGCCTAATAAGGAAGGAAGACGTAAATATTTAAACAGTTATCAAGTAAATTTTCAAATCCAATGAGACAAACATGATTAGAAAAAAAATTACTTAAAATCTAGTCTCACGAAATCACAACGCTCGAGGTGTCTCTTCAACAGTAGATATAATTTGATTTTGGACACGTGTCACAAATAATCATAGATGTTTGTTTTCAAGTGATCACGTTTTGATGTTTCCAACGTCTAGACTGAACTTGTAGAAGTATCATGAATCAGAAGATCAATAAATAAATAATGACACACTTTGTTTAGTCATCAGAATCTTATATCAGACGTTTTGATAACTTGACATATTAAAAATATTATCATCTCATTCTGGACAAGGTTTGATAAATAAGTTTTCCAGAATGAATACGAATCTATCTTCAGCAAGGGGTTTTGTGAAAATATTAACCCACTGGTGATCTGTATCCACAAATTTTAACTGAAAAGTACCCTTCTGAACATAGTCACACAAAAAGTGATGTTTTATTTCAATATGTTTTGCGTTAGAATGTAGAATAGGATTATTAGATAAACAAATGGCAGAAGTATTATCACATAAGATAGGAATGTTACACTCGTGTATCTGATAACCTTCAAGTTGATTCTTCATCCAGAGTATCTGAGTACTGCATAGAGACGCTGATATGTATTCTGCTTCTACAGTGGAGAGAGTAATTGTTGATTGTCTCTTGCTTGCCCATGACACGAGGTTACTTCCCAAAAACTGACAGTTTCCAGAAGTACTCTTTCTTTCTAACTTGTCTCCAGCATAATCTGCATCACAGTAACCAGAAAGTTTGTACTCTAATGTTTTCTTATACATCAAGCCATGGTTAGTCTTTCCTTTAAGATGCCTTAGGATTCTCTTAACAGCAGTTAAGTGAGTTTCCCTTGGATCTGATTGGAAACGAGCACAAAGACATACGCTGATCAGAATATCTGGACGAGAAGTTGTCAAGTACAGGAGAGATCCTATCATACCACGATATAGCTTTTGACAAACCTTTTTACTTACCTCTTTTTTTCCAGAATGCATGTCGGATGCATAGGAGTCTTAGCAGGTTTACTTTCTGACATGTTGAATTTCTTCAGAAGTTCTTTTGCATACTTGCTCAGATGAATGCATGTTCCTTCTGATCTTTGATCAATTTGAATTCCCAGAAAGAATCTGAGTTCTCCCATCAGACTCATTTCAAATTCAGCCTGCATTAACTTAGAAAATTCCTTGCACAAGGAAATATTAGCAGAACCAAATATAATATCATCAACATAGATTTGAACGATCAGAATGTCATTCTTAAAGGTTTTACAAAAGAGTGTCGTATCCACTTTTCCTCTGGTAAAGTCATTTTCCAAAAGAAAGTTACTTAGCCTTTCATTCCAAGCTCTGGGAGCCTGTTTCAGACCATATAGCAATTTTTTAAGTTTGAAAACAAAATATGGGTTTTCAGAACTCTCAAAACCAGGAGGTTGGTGTACATACACTTCTTCAGAAATATATCCATTTAAGAATGCACTCTTTACATCCATCTGATATAAAGTAATGTCATGATTTACTGCAAATGAGATTAAAATGTGAATAGATTCTAACCTGGCAACTGGTGTAAAGGTTTCTGTATAGTCTATCCCTTCTTATTGACTATAACCTTGTGCAACCAGTCGTGATTTGTTCTTACGACCTCACCTTTTTCATCTAACTAGATTCTGAACACCCATTTAGTTCCAATGATGTGGACACCTTTGGGTTTCTGAACAAGATCCCATACATCATTTCTGGTGAATTAATTCAGTTCTTCTTGCATGGCCAAAATCCACTCATTTTCTTTGAGAGCTTCATCTACTGTTGTTGGCTCTATCAGAGACACTAGACCCAGAAGAGTTTCTTCGGAATGTCTGAAGGATGAATGGGTTCTGACTGGATCAGCTTTATCTCCTAGAATCAATTCTTCAGAATGATAAGTCTTTAATCTATTCTTCTTCTGGTGAGGAGAGTTGTTTTCAGCTTCTGATAAGGTTGTATCTGGATCTGGAGAGTCTGCATCTTTGCCTGCTTCTCTCGAATCTTCTACTTCTTTATATTCTGATAATGTAGTCTTCATATCTACAAACTTTTCAACTAGCTTTGCCTTTTCAGGGTCAAGCTTATCATTGAATCTGACATGAATTGATTCCTCTACAATTCGTGTTTCTGTGTTATAGATTCTGTAGCCTTTAGAGCATTTAGAATTTCCTAACAATAAACATTTTTGAGCTTTGGAGTCAAACTTGCCAAGATTTTCTTTAGTGTTCAACATAAAACAAACACATCCAAAAGGATGAAAATATGAAATGTTTTCTATTCTTCCACAATTCATAAGGAGTCTTACCCAGAATAGGTCTTATTGAAGTCCTGTTCTGAATGTAACATGTTGTATTTACTGCCTCTGCCTAGAAGTGCTTAGCCATGCCAGTTTCTTGGATCATGATTCGAGCCATTTCTTGCAAAGTCCTATTCTTCCTTTCCACTACTCTATTTTTCTATGGAGTTATGGGACAGGAGAAATCATGGGAAATGCCATGAGAATCAAAAAGATTCTCAAAGTATCTATTCTCAAATTCTCCACCATGATCACTTCTGACTTTGACTATTTTGCAATCCTTTTCTGTTTGCACTTGAGAGCAAAAGGTAGAGAACACAGAATGAGACTCATCCTTGTGTTTCAAGAATTTTACCCATGTCCATCGACTATAATCATCAACGATTACTAATCTATACTTCTTTCCACTGATTAATGCAGTTTTCACTGGCCCAAACAAGTCAATGTGAAGAAGTTCTAACTGTCTAGAGGTGGACACAACATTATTTGCTTTAAAGGAAGTTTTGGAGAACTTTTCTTTCTGGCATGCTTCACAAAGAGCATTTGAAGAATACTTTAGATTTGGCAAGCCTCTGACAAGTTCAAGCTTATTTAGCTGAGAAATCCTCCTCATGCTAATATGGCCCAAACGTCTATGCCATACTCATTGCTCTTCATTAACATACATTAAGCATTTGACATTCTGTTCACGAAGATCAGAAAGTCTAATCATATAAATGTTGTTTTTCCTCTTTTCGACAAATAGGATTGAACCATATTTCTGACTTACAGCCTTACAGGACTTTTGATTAAAGATGATATCATAACCATTGTCACTAAGTTGACTAATTGACAACAAGTTATGCATCAAACCATCAACTAAAAGAACATCAGTAATAGAGGGAAGGTTACCATTACCAACGGTTCCAGAGCCAATGATTTTTCCTTTATGGTTTCCTCCGAAACCGACGAAGCCTCCAGGCTTAAGTTCCAGACTTTGGAACATATGCCTTCTTCCCGTCATGTGTCGCGAGCAACCACTGTTCAGGTACCATGACTGGTGTTTCAACTGAGCTGCTAAGGATATCTGCAACATAGATTATCTTGTCCTTAGGTACCCACTTTCTGGGTCCTTTCTTATTAGCTTTCCCAGAGTGTTTCACAACTTTGGGCTTTTGTGCAACAGGATAATCAAGTGGAATTTGTGCATGATATTTAACTTTAGAAACAGACTTCTGTGTTGGTGAGGGTTTTTAAGCAAGCTCGGAGCAAACAATCTCAGTGCCAGAAGGCACAAAATGGTCATAGAGAGGTTTTGGCTTAACACTTTGACTTTTGTCAATGTCAGATGATTTTGTACATCCTAAACCTTTCTTACCATTTCTACTTACTCCATAGATCATGGAAGAAATCTTGCTTCTATCCATGCTTTTAGCAAGAAAACACTGGAATTCTCTATCATACTTGTAGATACAGCTTGTGTCAGAGACATTGGAGATTAATTCTTCTTCTAATTTAGCAACTTTGCTTTTTAAGGCATAATTACTATTTTTTAAGCAAAAAATGTTTTCATTTAGAGAAGATTTATTCTGCTCAAGCTTATCTTTTTCCTCAGAAGCCATTACAAGAGATTTTTTTAAGATCTTTGCTTTTACTCTGAAGACTTTGATATTTTTCCAGCATTTCTGATAGACATGACTCTAATTCACAGCAAGAGAGTTTAGATAATACCTCTAAGTTAGAGTCAGAGTCTGATTCTGGTTCTGATGATATTCTGTCTTCTGGTTCTCCAGAAACTTCATCTTCAGTTGTTGCTACCAGCGCAACATTTGCTTGTTCGTCATCAGATTCTTCTTCTTCAGAATCAGAGTCGTCTCAAGTTGCCATTAGACCTTTCTTCGCTTTGGAAAAGTTCTTCTTAGGCTTCTTGTCTTTCTTGATCTTTGGACACCCATTCTTGTAATGACCTGGCTCATTACACTCATAGCAGATAACCTCCTTTCCAGAGTTCTGCTTCTTATGTCCAGATGATGACTCAGAGCGGCTTTTGTTTCTTCTAGATCCTCTGAAGTTTCCTTGCATATGCTTCCAGAGTTTATTGATTCTTCTGGAGATTAACGACAGCTCATCTTCTGATTCTTCACCACAAGCTTCTGATTCTTCCTCAGCTTGATAAGCCTTTTCCTTTTCAGGTTTAGACTTAAGAGCGATAGATTTGCTTTTCTTCTGAGGTTCATCTTCTTCAAGCTCTATCTCATGACTTCTCAAAGAACTAACAAGCTCTTCAAGACTTATGCTATTGAGATCTTTTGATAGCTTTAGAGCTGTTACCATAGGTCTCCATTTCTTAAGAAGACTTTTGATGATCTTTTTCACATTATCAGCAGTTAAGTAACCTTTGTCCAGAACTTTGAGTCCTGCGACTAGCATTTGAAACCTTGAAAACATGGTCTCAACTGTCTCATCATCCTCCATTCTAAATGCCTCATATTTTTGGATTAAGGCTAACGCCTTTGTCTCCTTGGCTTGAGCATTTCCTTCATGAGTCATTCTTAGAGAATCAAAGATAGATTTGGCAGTATCTTTGTTTGTTATCTTCCCATACTCAGTATAAGAGATAACACTTAGCAATATGGTTCTTGCCTTACGATGATTCTTATAATCTTTCTTCTGTTAGTTGGTCATATCACTTATGGATATTTTAGCATCTGTAGCATCAACTGGGTGATTGTAGCCATCGACTACCAAATCCCGCCCAAAGATCTACATCATAACCAAGAAATAAACTTTCTATTCTGTCTTTCCAGTAGTCAAACTTTTCACCATCAAAGACTGGTGGTTTGGCACTGTAATGATCTTTCTCTTTAGTGGTATTAGCAGGAGCTGTCATGATATCTCACACAAATACTGGATCGGTACTGAACACTATTAAGTGTTGATAAAACGTTAATCACAATCAGAACCGAAGCTCGGATGCCAATTGAAGGTGTGAGAAAAACACAAGAAAGGGGGGGGGTTGAATTGGGTTTTCAAAATGAAACCTTTTTCTGAAACTCAAACAAAGATCACAAATAAACTAACAATAGAGAAAGACACACGATATATCCTAGTTCACTTGAAAACTACCAAGTTAATCCAGTCCACCCACCAAGGTGATTTCGCCTTATACACAAGGACTTAATCCACTATAACTAAACTGATTACAACTGCACTAGCAACTACTGGTAACTAACAATACACAGACTAACCGACTCTTCTTAAGGCTTCTGAACTAACTGGTCCCTTAAGGAATTCAAACAACTGTTTGATTAAATAAAATGTTTACAATGAAATGCTTCTTACATAAGCTGAAATAAACATTATTTCTAACTCAATCTAACTTAGAGGGAATTTACACAGTAATAACAATTTTCTTCTTTGTATTGTGGTGCTTACTGTTCACTCATGTATTTCTCTATTTCTTGAGTTTTTACTTCGTATGAATCAGTGTTTTGAATATTTCTCTTTTTCACACTTCGTGTCACAAATAATTCGTTGAATGATCAAGTCTTTATATAGCCAGAAAAAGATCCGTTGAAGGGCAGATCAATAATATCAGAAAAATGTTGGCGACTTGAAATAATGTCGTTGTGCTGGGATAAAAATCATACACAAAAATTGTCCTTTATACCACCAAATCAGGGTAGTGGAATGGTAGTGGAAAGGAACGTGTTTGATCTGTACTATGTATTATTTTCCCACGCAAACGTTTCATCTTCTTCTGTTTATCAGTGGCTTCTGAGTTGATATGATTGAAGCATGATCAGAAGAATGAATCATTGGGTCTTTAGAGTCTTGAGTCTTCAGAGTCTTCAAAACTTGTTCAGCAGAACCTTGTCATCAGAGTCTTCAGCACTCCTTCTTCAGAACCCTTGGTTATCAGAAACATAAGTCTTCAGAGTCTTCAGAACTTGTTCAGTAGAACCTTGTCTTCAGAGTCTTCAGAACTTGGTCTTCAAAAACTTAAGTCTTCAGAGTCTTCAAAACGTTGTTCATCAGAACCTTGTCTTCAGAGTCATCAGCACTTAGTCTTCAGAAGATGAGTATCAGAGTTGAATTCAAAGCCAGAATCCAAGAGAACATTGCAACAGCAACATAGTGTCTTCTTGGAGTCTTTCTGATGCACAGTAGATCAGAAGCAACCTTGCTTCTTGACGCAGAAGCGACCATTAAGAACATCAGAGTGACGTAGCACATAATCTCTATTAGAGTCAGAACTTTCTCTATCAGAGTCAGAACTTTCTCTATCAGAGTCAGAACCTGTTTGTCAATTCTTAAAGAGATACACGTTAGAGTACCAAAATTGTCTTCACACAAATACACTTTATTATTATCAAAACAAAGAGATATCTTGCATAACCAAATCTTGTTATAACATTATTTAATTTGCATATGAATAATATTGTGCATGTCTATATAGTTATTTGACATGCCTACTAATGTCATTGTATGTTTGTTTTTATTTTCTTTGGATCCAGTTGTTGTAACACCCCCAATCTATACCCCCAAGCTATTAAAGCGATAATAAAATTCAAAATTTCATCAGAGTATATTTAAAACATTCACAGCATAGACCGAGGGGTCACATCAATTTGAAACAAAATACACATAAACCTGCCCATAAAGATATGCAACAATCAGGTAGCAATTAACAGAGGAACTTAGTACCTACTCCCCACAATTCAGGTACAGAATAAAAGCGGAAAATCTGTACTTGAAATCTCATGTGTGTATATATATATCATGAAAGGTTTGTCTGCCAAATACAATCATACATATACAATCTCAAAAGAAACCTATACATATACACACAATTCACCAACGGTCTCCCTAACTACCCGGTGCCACATATCAGAGCCGACCGACAAAAGAATGAAGACCTAAGCTTCACAAAAAGACCTCCAGCAATCTAATCTGCAATGCCTCATAGAGCATTATAAAACAGCAGAAGGGTGAGAAACACAATCATAATATAATTGCATATAATTATATAATAACACAACATTACACACATAAAATATTCTCACCACAACGTACAACAGAATCCAAATACCACACAACACAATACATGTCTCAACTCATCAATTCCAATCACAATCCCACACAAACTCAATCCATTCATGAATTATGCAAATGCACAGAGACCGACACAACGACTCTATGCAATGCATATGTGGTACCATCCATCCATCAATCTCATCACTAGTTTACTCAGGAACTCTGCTGGAATCATCGCTCGTTACATCACTGTAACTCCCCGTCGGGCATACAATGTTCCCCGTCGCTCACACCCCACAGGGGCACACGACGTTTATGGATCGCTCACACCCCACACGGGCACACGACCCGATCGCTCACACCCCACACGGGCACACGATCGTCTATAATCATCGCTCACACCCCACACGGGCGCACGAAGTTATAGCGGATTCCCTCTGGAACCAAATCGTTGCTCACACCCCACATGGGCACACGACATTACAAGAATTCATATCATGATGCTTGGCATACAATGACTCATGGCATTCTAATGCACACATATACGCAACCATAATCATGCATATATCATCAAATACAACACATTGCATTTACGTGCCCTTAGGCCACAATTCATCACAACATGTATTTCATGTATTTTCATCTCACCACAGCACACAAGTCATACAACATTCATAGAGATAGCACATTGCATGATACACATCAATTACACACAATTACAACGACAAAAGTCAGCAAAACGATGCTATTCCAATTTCCTGACATAATTGAATCGGCCAACGATTTAAAAACCATCATCATAAGAAAGTACATGCTACAAGCTTTCTAACGCATCAAACCACGCCTCAAACCGACTCTCGGATCAAAAGTTACAGAGAAAATAAATTAGGAAAAGCTGTTATGTTCGCAGTGCGAAGCTCCTAGCGAGTCCTTCGCTTCTTCATTCGCATTGCGAATGTACCAGCGAACAGTGGCAGAAGCAAAATAGCCTAGAAAATTCCCAATGTTCGCTGTGCGAACCATCTCGCTACCCCATTCGCAATGCGAATCCTCCAGCGAACAGTGGTAGAATGAAAAATAATACAACGTTCGCAGTGTAAACCTCACGCGAACGCTCGCCACTCATTCGCAGTGCGAACCTGCGATTTCAGCAAAACCCAGCAGCGCACCAAATTATCCAAAAAATGATATTTTCTCAAACAAAACATTTCCAAACCAACATATGACAATCAGAACCTAGTCTAATCATGGTAACAAGTATTCTACCGCATTTACATCGATTTCCAACCGCGAAAACATCGCTTTCTCTCTATCGACCTATAATCGAAAACTATGAAAACACAACAAACAATCCAATACACACATACATAATCATACACAAGCATAGCATAATCGAGTTTCGCACCCTTACCCGATTAAATAGCGTGTAGAAAATTCGGTTGATCGATTCTTAGATTTTCCAAGTTTTCTCTCTATCTCCTTTTTCTTTCTCCTTTCTTTCTTCCTCTTTTTCTTCTCTTCTTTTTCTTTCCTTTCTATTTTCTCTCTTTCTATTTCTATTTCTATGAGAAATATAATATCTACCCAAACAAAAGACCAAAATACCCCTACACTCAAATATCTCGCAAACGCTCCCAACACGCGATAAAATATAACCTCGATGAAAAATAACATATTTTCAACTAAAAGTCAGAAATAAAGTAATATAATAATAAAATAATCAAAACGACTCAATTAAATAAAAATACTAAAACTGGGGCGTTACAGTTGTTTCTATTGCCACTCCAAATTTTGTTACTCAAATTAACTTTATCCCTATGTTTAGTGGGATGAACTTTAAGTCTTTGAAAGAATCCATGGAGATCGTGCTTGGATGCATGGATTTAGACTTATTTTTAAGGGAATAGCGTCTCACCGCCACTGCTGAGAACGCAAATGAAACTGAAATAGAAAAATGGGACTGATCTAACCAAATGTGTCTTATGATGATCAAAAGATCCATACCTGAAATGATTAGGGGCTCAATTACTGAGAGTGAAAGTGCCAAGAAGTTCTTTAAAACTGTGGAGCAATTCTTTGATAAAAATGATAAGGTTGAGATAAGTAGTACCTTGTGCAAACTCATTTCAATGGTTTATAAAGGCAAAGGGAACATAAGGGAGTACATCGTGGAGATGTCTAATCTCGCATCAAAACTCAAGGCATTGAAGTTAGAACTTCCTGAGGATTTAATTGTGCACTTGGTTTTGATCTCTTTCCCGGTACACTTTGGGCAATTCAAAGTGAGTTACAATACTCAGAAGGAAAAATGGTCTCTTAATGAGCTCATATCTCACTGTGTGCAAGAGGAAAAAAGGCTAAAGAGAGAGAAGAATGAAAGTGCTGACTTGGCTACCAATTCTCAAAATAAAAGGAAGAAACCTGCAAGAAATTTTTCTCAAAAGAATAAGGCAAAGGAACAACCTAAGGAGACCACTTGCTTCTTTTGCAAAAAGGATGGACACATGAAGAAGGAGTGTTCCAAGTATGCCGCATGGCGTGAAAAGAAAGGTAATTTTCTCACTTTTATTTGTCTGAAATTAATTTAGTTTCTGTAACTAAGGATACTTGGTGGGTAGATTTCTGGTGCCACTACTCACATTAGTATGTCCATGCAAGGTTGCCCGTGGAGCCGTCCGCCAAGTGATGCTGAAAGATTCGTATATGTGGAGGATGGAAATAAAGTTGCAGTAGAGTCTATAGGGACTTTTAGATTATTATTAAAGACCATTTTTCATTTGGATTTGATTGAGACTTTTGTTGCACCGTCTATTAGACGAAATTAAATTTCTATTTCTATTTTGGACAAATCAGGTTATACATGTTCGTTTGGAAATAATAATTTTATCCTCTCATGTGATTCAGATGTTATTAGTTACGGTTATTTGAATGATAATCTTTATAAGTTTGATATTGAATGTCCTTATAACAAAATAATGCAAATAGAGTCACATGGTACAAAACAAAAATTAAATGAGAATTCTGCCACTTTATGGCATACGCGATTAGGACATATATCTAAACAAAGAATTAAGAGGCTTATGTCAGACAGTATTCTTAGATCCCTTAATTTGTCGGACTTTCAAGTCTGCATTCAGTGTATCAAGGGTAAGCAGATAAACAAGAGGAATTTCCATGCTGAAAGAGCTAAGGATGTCTTAGAACTAATTCATACCGATATATGTGGTCCTTTCCCTACAGGTTCTTGGAATGGACAACGATATTTTATTATATTCATAGATAATTACTCGAGGTATGGTTACCTGTATTTGATTCATGAGAAATATCAATCTTTGGACGTGTTTAAGTCATTCAAAGCTGAAGTCAAACTTCAACTTGGAAAGAAAATGAAAGGTGTCAAATCCGACCATGGTGGTAAATACTATGGTAGGTATGATGGATCAGGGGAAAAACGTCCAGGGCCCTTTGTGCTTTTCCTCGATGAGTGTGGAATTGTTCCGCAATACACAATGCCAGGAAAAAGCAGCATGAATGGAGTTGCAGAACGAGGAAACTAGACTCTTAAGGACATGGTAAGCAGTATGATTAGTCATTCTTCTCTTCCAGAGTCATTTTGGGGAAATGCATTAAAGACTGCATTTTATATCCTTAATAGAGTACCTAGTAAAGTAGTAGATAAGACCCCTTATGAGCTATGGACTGGGAAAAAGCCCAGCATTAGACACTTGCACATTTGGGGATGTCCAGCTGAAGCGAGGCCTTATAAGCCTCATGAAGGTTAGTTAGATGCAAAGACAGTTAGCTGTTATTTTATTGGATATGTTGAACACTCTTACAGGTACAAGTTTTACAATCCCATCACTAGAATAATTTTTGAAACGGGAAATGCAAGATTCCTTGAGGATGTAGAGTTTAGAGGGGGAGGAAGCATAAGGAGGGTTGCCTTTGATGAAAAAGTTGTTTCTTACAATGATCAAGTCTTTGTACCTATCTTTGTTCCAGAAATAGATCATGAAATAAACAATGATGTTATTCCTAACATCCTTCAAGAACAATACAATATTAAGTTTCTTCCTCAAGCATCACTTATAGTTCAAACTCAACAACCTAAAGAGCCACCATTAAGAAGATCCACTAGAGAGAGGAAGAGTGCAATTTAAGATGCTTATGTTGTATTTCTTCAAGAATGTGAGGATGACATTAGTTTGAATGAGGAAGATCCTATCAACTTTAGTCAGGCTATGCGGAGTCCAAACTCTCTTAAGTGGGTTGATGCCATGAAGGATGAGATAAAGTCGACGGCTGACAATGATGTTTGGGATCTCGTTAAATTACCTGAAGGAAAGAAACCTATTGGTTGTAAATGGATATTTAAAAACAAAATGGATTCAAAGGGTAACATTGAGAGATATAAAGCTCGTCTTTTCGCTAAAGGCTTTACTCAAAAGGAAGGAATTGATTATAAGAGACTTTCTCTCCAGTTTCTTTGAAGAACTCTCTTAGGATCATGATGGCATTGGTAGTTCATTTTGATTTAGAGTTATATCAAATGGATGTAAAGATTGTGTTTCTAAATGGAAACATTGAAGAGACAATATATATGGTGCAACCAGAAAACTTTGTGTCAGGAGACCCAAAGTATATGGTTTGAAAACTCAAGAAATCCATGTATGGCCTTAAACAGGCTTCCCGTCCATGGTATTACAAATTTCATCAAGTAATATCCTCATTTGGTTTTGAGGCTAATCCGGTTGATAACTGTGTATACCAAAAGTTCAGTGGGAGTAAATTCATTTTCTTGGTACTATATGTAAATGATATCCTTTTGGCAATCAATAATATAGGCTTATTGCACGAAACCAAGAGATTTATCACAAATAAATTTGAGATGAAATATCTTGGGGATGCCTCATTTGTCTTATGAATTCAAATACTTAGATATTGTTCTCGAGGTATTTTAGGATTGTCACAAAGGAGCTATATTGATATAGTTCTAGATAGATTCACCATGAAAGATAGTAAACCAGGAGACAAGTTCTGGATTGATACAACCCTATTGCTAAAGGAGACAAGTTTTGTCTTAAACATTGCCCCACTACAGATCTTGAAAAGCAAGAGATGCATAATGTAACACCCCAATTCCCATCGCGATTAAATAATACATAAATAAAATCAGAGTAACTAAAAATTTATTTTTCCGACAGAAACAAGGATGTCACATTTAAATAAACAGAACATCATCCCTGCTCATAAATTTGATACATAGCGCAAAATAGATTACCCTCAATTGGGAAACTTTTCCATATAAAGGTAATACCAAATATATTCAACAATTATATACATAAATAAAATAATCGTTTCCCGGACTCCCGTGCTACGTATCAGAGCAGACACCAAGACCGACAACAGAACGGAGGGCTAGTCTCCACAAAAGACCTCCAGCAACTCTAATCTGCAATGCCTCATAGAGCATTATAAAACAGCAGAAGGGTGAGAAATAACAACTAAATCAAGATTGTATAATAATATGAAAACACACATTCAAACACATGCATAAATCATCTCACCCATACCATCACATACTAACACATATAGCATACCACAAATACAACATACCACACATAATAAATCAAATCATGATTTTTCCACACATAACGCATCCATTCACACTTCTCACCACAATTCATCACAACTCACTCATATACATCGCAATGTATATATGTACAAAACCAAGCATATTCATCATGCACACTTCCACAATTCTTATCACTCCACATAAACATACATATTTATGTTTATTCATCAATGCACAAATATAGAGATGATAAATGCAAATCATAGAGACCGACTCACGACTCTATGCAAATGCAATGCGGTACCGACTCAATCATCTCAAGTTCACTCAGGAACTTCTGCTGGAACCATCGCTCGTTACCAAAGTAACTCCCCGTCGGGCCTACGATGTTCACCCACCGCTCACACCTCCACCAAGAGAGGCTCACAGTGTTTATGGATCGCTCACACCTCCACCGAGAGAGGCTCACGACCCGATTGCTCACACCTCTACCAAGAGAGGCTCACAACCCGATTGCTCACACCTCCACCAAGAGAGGCTCACAATCGTCTATAACCGTCGCTCACACCTCCACCGAGAGAGGCTCACGATCCGATTGCTCACACCTCCACCAAGAGAGGCTCACAACCCGATTGCTCACACCTCCACCAAGAGAGGCTCATAATCGTCTATAACCGTCGCTCACACCTCCACCGAGAGAGGCTCACGATGTTATAGCGGATTCTCATTAGAATCCCTCAGCACAAGAATGCACATCATTATGCTACACATGATAATGACACAAGGCATTCTTGAAATGCATACATGTATACAAACATTGTCATGCATTCATCTCTTACAATCACATACAATTCATCAATATGAGTTATTTCACCAACTTTATTCATGCATTAGAAATCATTCCAACAATGCATTTACTTGCCATACGGCCACCAATTAGCATACATTGAACTTCACGTAAGCAATTCATTTTCATACATACATGTAATCATAAACATGCATATAAAACCAATTACAACATATCACATTCCTTTGCCCTTCGGCCACACTTTATCATCACAACATGTCATCACATGCATTATTATTACTCAACATCATACAAGGCATACACATTAATATCAATGCCACATTGTATGTTACACAACCAATATACACATCATCATATTCATGCATTGAAAACAATTCAAACAATGCATTTCATCACCTACCACAACAATCATGCAAATCACAATGACTTCCACAAGGGATTCACACCACAAAGGCTACCCATGACACATCATAACAACATACATTGATATTCAATTAAACAAGGTATTTTTACCACACAACAACATCATTAATCACGCCTCGAAGTCTAATCCAAAACAATGCACATATTTGCCACAAGGCCATAAACTATCATCACAACATTTCATCATGTATATTCACATCATATAACGGTCTACAAGCTACACGTTACATGTCACAAGTATATATCATGCTAACACATCAATCGCACACATTATACGCGATAAAAACCCGACAACCCAACACTTTTCCAAAACCACGACCTAAATAATTCATCTACTGCCCTCCAAACCATTTTTAATAGAAAGAGCTTTTCATTAGCTTTCCAACGCTTCAAACGGCGACCAAAACGGACTTACGGTTTGAAAATTACGACAAAAACAAAATTGGAAAATATCATGTTCGCTCCAGTATTCGCTAGGCGAACCCTAGCGAACCAAGGCAGTGGAAAACAGTCATAAAGTTCGCTAGGCGAACCTTCTAGCGAACATTCGCCAGTTCCTTCGCTGGGGTTCGCTAGGCGAACCTGCGAAACCCAGAAATCGCAGCAGCGTCAACCTAGGTCATATGGGACCAAAATACATCATTTTTATCACCCAAACCCTTCTAATTCATACCAGAACAACCAAAACATGTTTAAACATAATCAACGAGTATTCTACGCGGTTTATATCAAATTTCATCCGTGAAAACATCGATTTCTATCAATTGCTCCTAATTCCAATCGATACGAAAAGTTGCGAAACAACCAAAACAATTACAACAAACAACACATATACATACACAAGCAAGATATAATTGAAACTTCTCACCCTTACCCGATTAATCGCGCTTGAAACGGAGAATCTTCGATTTTCTTCTCTTTCTCCTCTTTTCTTTCCTCTTCCTTTCTATCTTCTCTTTTCTTTCTCTCTATTTTCTTTTCTCTCTTTTTCTTTCCACTTTCTATTTATAACAAAATATCTAACTACCCAAAATGACCATTTTGCCCTTACGCTCAAATATCTCCCAAACGCTCTCAAAATGCGATAAAACATAAACATACCGATGAAATATATTTCGGAAATAAAAGTTGAAAAGAAATAATAATTTAATACAACTATTTTATCTATCTGAGAAATTAACCAATTAGCAGGTATAATACCATAAATTCACACATTTCACAAAATTCAAATAAATGAAATAAATAAATAGAGTTAAACGAATCGGGGCGTTACACATAAGGTTCCATATGCTTCAGCAGTGGGAAGTCTTATGTATGCTCAAGTTTGCACCTGTCCCAACTTAGCATTCATTATAGGAGTTCTTGGCAGATATCTAAGCAACCCTGGTATGCAGCACTGGATAGCAGTAAGCATGTAATGCGCTTCCTGAAGAGAAGAAGAGACTTCATGCTCACTTATTGGAAGTCAGATAACTTGGAGATCATTGGGTATTCTGACTCAGATTTTGCTGGATGCCCGGATAGCAGACGTTCCACATCTGGTTATATCTTTCTCTTGGCTGGAGGAGCCGTCTCCTGGAAGTCTTCCAAAAAAAACTTTGGTGGCTCCCTCCACTGCGGCAGCTGAGTTTATGGCTTGCTTTGACCCATCAAATCATCCAATTTAGCTGCGGAACTTTGTCACAAGCATACACATCGTTGGGAGCATTGAAAGGCCCTTGAAGGTTTATTGTAACAATAATGCAGTTGCGCTCTACTCCAACAACAATATGAATTCTACAAAATCCAAAATTATCAATATCAAGTATCATGTTGTGAAATAAAGAGTTCAGGAGAAACAAATTTTGATAGAACATATAGGGGCAAACTTAATGCTAGCTGATCCACTAACCAAAGGTTTAGCACCTAAGGCTTTTCATGGGCATGTTGCTCATATGGGTCTTGGTTTTGAGATTGCCTTAGATTAGTGGGAGTTTTTCCTTAATTTTATATGTTCTATGTTTTGGTTTTATTTTGGTACAAACTTTATATTATGTTTAATTTTCTGCAGAAATAAAAACTTATGAGGTATTATTATTATTATAACAATATCATTTTTTTTGTTATGTACAAATATTGTGATTTCGAATGGCACCTAAGAAACTTCAGTTTGATCTCACTAAAGACTCTAGTAGGACCATTTGGAAATATGCATGATTCAGATATCACATTGCATGAAATTTCCATGCCACTCATCCATATCGATCTATGTCATCAAGTACGTTGATGTGGTGGTCGTCGGGGTTCCGTCACGTTATACGTTAGTGACGACAACCGCGGTGATCCCATTATTGATGTATGAGGTAGACCAGATTGTAAAGTTGAAATCTAAAGATAAATAGCATTCAGATGCACGCCTAAAGAATTATGATATAATTATTAAGATATATTGGCCAAGTGGGAGATTGTTGGAATATTTTAATCATTTAATAATATATTAATATTCTAATAATTATGTGGCCAAATATGTTTATTTAATTATATTAGCTATTTTATCAAATAAAGTGCCTTAAATAATTATGTGATCAAATAATGTTAAAAGATTATTTAGATTTTATTTGGAAATTATTTAATTAATTAATTAAGTATTTGGGTATGGACTCAAATATGAGTGGATGTCAGGATGACCCATTTGGGAATAACGGGAACCCTAATTGGCAATCACACTATATATAGGATATGGTCCCCAATATATCGTACACAAGAAAATTATCTCTTCTCCCCATCTGAAGAGAATTCGAGGCATAAGGAGTACCGGTTGAGGAAGAACCACAAAAGTCATCAACTCCTGGGTTTTAGGGTTACCGTCAAAGGGATTTTTCTCAACGGATTCAGGTATTCCAAAATAATTTATCGACCATTTAATTTTATACATGCTTGATTTCGCGCCTAAATTATATATTATAATTTCTTGAGTATGTATGTTTTTTATATTAATCGTTATTAATCTAATTCCAACAGATTTATGGAGAAGTCATAAGAATGTGATCTCGCTAGAGTAAAGAGGGTGTTGAGATACATAAAGGTGTTAATGCTAAGGCTGAAGAATACAAGCACAAATGAATAGATACATGGCTACATTGATTCAAATTTCAGTGGAGGCCAAGTTGAAAAGAAAATTATTGTCGACTACATATTCATGAGTGGTGGAACATCAATCTTTTGTAGCTCAAGAAAGCAAACATTGTGAAATTATTCTCTTGTGAAGCTGAGTATGTAGTTGCACCTTATGCAGCATGTCAAATAGCATGGATGGAGATGTTACTCGAAGAGCTCAAGATAATAGAACCTAAAAAAGGAGTTGTTTATAAATAACAAGTCAGCTATCGACTTGGAAAATCATCATATGTGTCATATTATAAGTAAGCACATAAAGAGGATTATCATTTCTTTAGGGATCTAGTAAATAAATGAAAGCTTTAGCTTGAGCTTAAGCATTGCAAGTCATAATGTCAACTAGCTGATATACTCACCAAGCCATTAAAGAAAATCATATTCGATGAGTTGAAGAGAAGCATTGAGATAAGAAGTCTAGAAAACATGAATTAGGTGGTGTGTTAGAAGTAGTAATTCATTGTTCTAGTAAGTAAGTTTGTATTCGACAAAGTCGAAGTTAGTTGAGTAAAAGTTAGTTGTATTCGACATAGTCGAATACATTATGTAGTTGTTGTTGTGGAAATGTGTTAGCATGTATTCGACATGGTCGAATGCATCATGTAATAAGTCAAGTATGTTAGTTGCATATAAATAGGCATGTGAGGTTGTAAATTATACTAACTCCTTTCAAATTGAAAATCATCTTCACATTACTCTTTCTCTCTCTTTTTCGTAATGGAATAACCTAATTGTTCCAATAATACATCCTTTTAGGATGTGTTTGTTTTGGTGCTAGAAAAAAGTTTCCTGGGAACTTGAAGCAGGAAATAATTATTCCTTAGTTTGGTAGGTGGGAAAGTAAAAAAAATGCTTGGAATAAATAATACCCAGGAAACCCATTTAACCCACGTTCTACCCATTTTTATTCACATGGAACTAAACTGGGAACAATATATTCCTGGGAATACAAAGCCACGTTCACATACTAAAAAGTCACAAATATCCCTAATTTACCTGCACATTATTGACGGGTCATCATGAGGGGGAAGTATTCACATTGGGTCAAACACTTACCTAAAGGTCAAAGACTCACCCAAACAAGTGAGAGAGACACCACATATTCACCCAAAACCTTAAGGTGATAGGTGTATGGGTTCTCTCACTTATAAAGTGCTCAACCTTCACTTTTCTAAGCAATGTGGGACTTAGAAATCACACTTGTTTCACAACATAACTCACACTTGTTTCTCAACAATCTCCCCCTCAAGTGAGAGTCCATCCACTATGCTCCCCCTCAAGCGGAAACTCTTTCATCCACATGCTTGTACCGGTGTTGAGAGACACCCTTATCTCGTCATGGGCACTTCAACGGAACACGCCGCCTGACTATCATGTCAGGAAGAATTTCGACACAAGGAGTTGATCCCTTACTCGAACCAGGCTCTGATACCACTGATGAGACATCACTGATGGGTCATCATGAGGGGGAAGCATTCACATTGGTTCAAACACTCACCTAAAGGTCAAAGACTCACCCAAACAAGTGAGAGAGACACCACATATTCACCAAAAACCTTAAGGTGATAGATGTATGGGTCCTCTCACTTATAAAGTGCTCAACCTCCACTTTTCTAAGCAATGTGGGACTTAGAAATCACACTTGTTTCACAACACAACTCACACTTGTTTCTCAATAATCTCCCCCTCAAGTGAGAGTCCATCCATTATGCTCTCCCTCAAGCGGAAACTCTTTCATCCACATGCTTGTACCGCCGTGGAGAGACACCCTTATCTCGTCATGGGCACTTCAACAGAACACGCCGCCTGACTATCATGTCAGGAAGACTTTCAACACAAGGAGCTGACCCCTTACTCGAACCAGGCTCTGATACCACTGATGGGTCATCATGAGGGTGAAGCATTCACATTGGGTCAAACACTCACCTAAAAGTCAAAGACTCGCCCAAACAAGTGAGCGAGACACCACATATTCACCCAAAACCTTAAGGTGATAGGTGTATAGGTTCTCTCACTTATAAAGTGCTCAACCACCATTTTTCTAAGCAATGTAGGACTTAGAAATCACACTTGTTTCACAACACAACTCACACTTGTATCTCAACAATTATTCCCTCTAAATTTTACCCATCTTCTATAAAACGATAACCCACCAATTCCTTTTCATTTTCATTTGTTCATTTCTTCTTTCAATTTCTTCATACAATAATGGTAAGCTATGTTTTACTTTGAATTTTTATTCTTTTTTTAAATTAAGCCAATGTATTGATCTCTCTATTTTTATTCTTCAGATTTTGATTTTAATTTAAGGAATTACAATTTGATCTTCATCTCTGTGAGTTTTCTTGGAGTTTGTTTTCTTTTGACAGGTAATCTTTTTCCAGCTTCAGTCACTACTTTTTTTTCTTATGTGTTTCATTATCATGTGTGTTTTTTGAACATCATTGCCATGTATCAAACAGTACTGTTTGTCGAACACGATCATCAAGTTATGAACATCGTTGTGTGTAGAAGACTCTTGCGTATCCAACAAGATCTCCGTGTAGAATGCCGCTTTTGCGTATTAAACGTGATTATGTGTCAAACATCGGCATCGCGTTACAAACGTTATTGTGTGTAGAATAGTGTCGTGTGTCCAATAAAGTCTTAGTGTAGAACATAACTTTTGCGAATTGAAAATTGCGGAGGGTAGAACACCGCTGCCACATATCGAACATGATTAAGTGTCGAACATCGTCATCGTGTTACGAACGTTGTTGTGCATAGAAAACTGTCATGTTTCCAACATGGTGTTAGTGTAGAACAAAACTTTTTTCGCATTAAATATTGTGAAGTGTATAACATTGCTGCCACAAGGAATTGATAGATCATAATCACCATTTTCATATTTTTTCACATGCTTGGTGTATTTTATATACCTATGTATTTGATGATAATTCATGTTTAATAATTGTTGTTGAATTAACTTATGTTCATTTGAAAAATAATGTAGTACACTAACTTTCCGCAAATAAGTAATTTAAGTTTTGTTCATGGCTCATTCGATGGAAGTTAGTGAGAGGAAGAAAAGGATAACAACAATATTGATCATGCATTTGAAGATGTTGAATTTATTTACTTTGATGACAATGATGCTATGCTATTTTTCTCTAAGTAATCGTTTGAAAAAGCGAAAAAGGTCATGGGATTGTTATGAAATAAGTTTAGTCAAAGAAGTTCATTTTTAGAGAATTATTTACACAAGTAATGTGGCATGTATTGAGAATACGAGAATGGATAGGCCCACTTTTCATAAACTATGTGAGATGTTGAAAGGTATTGGTGGATTAGTTCCTATTCGACATATGTGCTTAGAGGAGTTAGTGGCCATGTTTTTACACATATTGGCTCATCATGTTAAGAATAAAATGATTAGAAGACAATTTGTTATATCTGGTGAATTTAGTAGGCATTTAATGAATGTTTTACTAGATCTTCTGAAGTGCCACAATGAATTGTTAAAACAACCTCAACCGATTTTGGATAATAATATTGATGAAAGATGGAAATACTTCAAGGTATAAGGTTAAATTCCAGTGCCTATAATTTTTAATAGTATGAGACTTAATATTCAACTTCTAAGTAGTAACATTTGTACTAATGCCAATTTATAGAATTATTTAGGAGCTCTTGATGGCACTTACATCAGGGTCAGTGTGCTTGAAGCTGATAAAACTAGATTCAGAACAAGGAATGGTGATATAGCAACAAACGTGTTAGGTGTATGTTCACCAGATTAAAATTTATATATGTCTTGTCTGAGTGGGAGGGTTCAACAGCAGATTCTAAAGTCCTTAGAGATGTTATTTCTTGACCAAATGGACTAAGGGTTCCTCAAGGTATATCATACTCCCTCTGTCCCACAATGAGTGACCCAGTTGATTTTTCACACAGATTAAGAAAAAAGAAGTAAATGAATGAGAGAGAATGATAGTTTTACTAAACTACCCTTATGATGCATTGGGAATGATGAAAGTAATATTAATTTGAGGGTAAAATAGGAAAAATTGCATTGGAAATTTAAATGGATCATACATTTTGGGACACCATTTTATTCTAAATGGGTCACTCATTGTGGGACGAAGGGAGTATTAAGTTCATATTAACATAAACATGTTTTTCATATATATAGGATAATAAGTTTAGTTTTACTGGTGATAGGGTACTATTATTTATGTGATGCTGGATACATGAACGAGGAAGGTTTTCTTACTCCATATAGATGTCAAAGGTATCACCTTAATGAATGGAGGAATGGCTTACAACCGGCTACACCTAAAGAGTTTTCCAATATGAAACATTCATCAGCTAGAAATGTAATAGAAAGGTGTTTTGGACTTTTGAAGGGACGTTGGGCTATATTAAGAGAGAAGTCATTTTACCCTCTGAAAACTTAAATAAGAATTATAACAGCGTGTTGTCTACTACATAATCATATTCGAATCGAAATGACACGAGATCCATTGGAAATGGATTTAGGAGATGTTGAGTCCTCTAACGAATTTATGTATGGTGAAATGATAACTACCGTGGAGCCAAGTAATGCATGGAGTTAATGGAGAGATAACTTAGCATTGGAAAACTTTAATAAATGGAGAAATGGAAATCATCGATAAATTTTGTGTTTCTTATTTGTCTTTTCTATTTTGTATGATTTTTTAATCATAGTTGTATTGTTAACTACAAACAAAAGGTTTCATTATATATATTTATATATATATTTCTATTCTCCCTGGTACTCTTGTTTTCTTAACAGTATTGTTTGTTTTTATATAACTGTTAACATGTTAGTTTTTGACTTATAACATATAAGTTTCATTATATATAATTGTTATCATGTTAGTTTTTGAGTTACTGTTAGCTACTACATATTAGTTTCATTATATATTAGCTTTTGAGTTTCATTATATATTAGTTATTGCATGTTAGTTGTTGAGTTACGGCATGTCTATTTTGAAAACTGAATAAAAATTTACATTATATAATTATTAACACGTTAGTTTTTGAGTTTAGATTGATGGACGAGTCATCTGAAAATCAAAATACAAAATTTGCACTATATTAGTCAAAGGTTTATTACAACTTGTGGATGACGGGTGGAAGGCGGATGCAGGAACATTTAAACCAAGATATACTAAAGTGTTAGAAAAGCATCTCCATGGAAAAAAAATCCAAACTGCACATTAAAAGTTAACCCTCACATTGAATCAAGAGTGAAACGCCTAAAATCACAATATTCAACAATCAAAGATATGATGGGTGCAAGCGGTTTCAGATGGGATGATACTAGGAAGATGATTGTTGTAGAGAAAGAAGTTTACAGGCAATGGTGCAAGGTGACATTTCATTTTTAATTCTCACAATGCATAGTACATTTTAAGTTATGCTTTTCAAAATTTATTTTATCGATCATGCGTATTTTATTTCAATGCAGTCCCATCCTACTACATCTGGTTTGTATGGAAAACTATTTTCTCACTTTGACAACTTGGATGCTGTATTTGGAAAAGATAAAGTATCTGGTAATGCATCAGAAAGTCCAGTAGAGCATGCTTATAACATTGTGAAAGAATTTTTCCAATTGACACAAGGGAATGAGTTTGAGTTCAGTTTGAATGAAGGTGAAGAGAAATATGAGTCACAAGTCCCGAAAACGCCCACCTATCGAGATACTCAAGCACTAAGTCAAGTAAATCAATCACAATGTGAGACTACATCAAATAGGCCTGGGAAACGTGCTGGTAAAAGGGTAAAGTATAATGATGATGTTTGTGATAGTTTATTAACTTCATTGAATAAGTTAGGTGAGTTTTATGCTGGAAGTGTGGGGAATATGCAACAACTCAAGTCTTGCTTTGTGCACGAAAGACAATCATCTCTATTTTAAAAGAAATTGAAGGATTATCAACTATAGATGTGGTAAGGGCTGACATGATTATCACCAAAGACAATAATCTGTGAGAACAAGATTTGGTTATGCAAGTTTATCTCTAAGTTTTGATGATATCAAATAGTATTTCTGTATGAACAATTTTGTACAACTAATGTTTGTTATTTGTGAGAACTTAACAAACAGGTTATGCTTCCGTAAATTGGCGCGAATAAAATGCTTAAAGGAAAATACTCCGCCTACACTCTTGAAAAGCAGAACTCATTTTAAGAAGCTCTCAAGACTCTGATATAAAAGGAAAAGAGAACGAGTTTTAAAGATCTGAAGACATAGGTTCTGATCAAAAGAAGTCCAGATGCTAAAGACTTAAGCTCTCTGATCAAGGTACTGAAGACCTAAATCAAGTCTCCACTCATGCTTCAACCAAATACTATCAGAAGCCTCTGAAGATTCTAAGACTTGATAATCTCAAGAACCAAGCGATGTTTTCCCTTCTTGCTCATGCTCGTAAAAAGCCTCTGAAGTTGAGAAACTAAGAAGACAAAGCTACATAGTACAATTGTACCTCAATACAAAGCGAAAATACCTTGGTAACAGTGCAACGGTACAATCAAAGATATTCTGACAAAAACAGGACACGCAGCATACAAAAGCTTTTATCTGTCCTCACGCTTCTAGCCGTCAGCCTAGTTAAGCTATCATGATTACATTTCAACGACTCTTTCTACACGACTATAAAAGGAAGCAAAAGAATTGAAGAAAGACACACACGAACGCCATTGCAATACTCTTTCTATCTGAAATCTTTCTTAAGTCATTCTAGTCAAAAACTTATTTACATTATCAGCTTGTATAGAAGCACTTGTTTGTAAACGGAATTTTATTTAAACTTAGGTTTGTGTTCCTTGAGAAAGATCGTGTGGTTGTATTTCTTGAGAAGTCTAGGACGTGTAGTCTTAGAGGTTGTTCCTTGAGTAAGACCTGTGAGGTTGTATTACTTGAGAAGTCTAAAACTTGAGAGTTTTAGAGATTGTGTTAGTCACCAGCATTTTGGCTAGTGCATTGTACTGTTTTGATTGAATAGTGGATTAAGACCTCGTTGAGAGAGGCGAAATCACCTTGGCGGGTGGACTAGACTAACTTGAGTGTTTCTCAAGTGAACTAGTATAAACATAACGTGTTATCGTGTTATAATTCAAAAAGGTTTTTATTGATAAACGAAAGAGTCTTATAAAAACAAGTTTTCCTAAAAGAAACATTTTTATTTTGAAAAACCAATTCAAACCCCCCATTTCTTGTGTTTTTCACACCTTCAATTGGCATCAGAGCTCCGGTTCTGAGGTGATAAAAAGGTTAAATTCTTATCAAGCACTTAACAATGTTCAGTACCGATCCAAGTGTGAAAAACAATGTCTATACCAAATGCTGAGACAAGTGTTATTGTAAATGAAAGAGATTCTTATAGTGCAAAACCTCCTATCTTTGATGGAGAAAAATTTGACTACTGGAAAGATATAATTGAAAGTTATTTTTTGTCGTTTGATTTAGATCTATGGGATCTGGTAGTTGATGGCTACAGTCACCCTGTAGATTCTGCAGGCAAAAAGATTGAAAGAAGTGCATTTACAGATGCACAGAAGAAAACTTACAAAAATCATCATAGAGCAAGAACGATTCTGTTAAACGCAATTTCTTATACAGAATATGAGAAAATTACAAACAAAGAAACTGTGAAGTCCATCTTTGACTCTCTTCATATGACTCATGAAGGCAATGCTCAAGTCAAGGAGACGAAGGCTCTTGCACTAATTCAAAAATATGAGGTCTTCAAGATGGAAGATGATGAATCTATGGAAACCATGTTCTCAAGATTTCAGATGCTTGTTACAGGACTCAGAGTTCTGGACAAAGGCTATTCTACTGCTGATCATGTCAAGAAAATTATCAGAAGTCTACATGTCAAATGGATACCAATGGTAACTGCCGTGAAACTAACAAAGGATCTGAATAATATAAGTCTTGAGGAACTAATAAGTTCTTTAAGAAGTCATGAAATAGAGCTCCAAAAAGATGAACCCCAAAAGAAAAGCAAATCCATTGCTCTAAAATCTAAATCTGAAAAGAAAAGGGTGTATCAAGCAGAGGAGGAAGTGGAAGAATCTGAAGAAGAATCAGACGAAGATGACATATCTCTCATATCAAGAAAAATTAGTCAACTATGGAAATGCAGAAGAAATGAGTTCAAAGGACCAAGAAGAAGATCTGAGCCTACATATGGTCAAAGGAGAACTTATGGAAGAGATGTCACGTGTTTTGAATGCAAGGAACCTGGACATATAAAAAATGACTGTCCAAAGGTTAAAAAAGATGAAAGACCTAAGAAAGCTAAAAAGGGTCTTATGGCAACTTGGGACGATTCAGAGTCCGAAGATGATTCTGATGAAGAACGTGCTAACGTAGCATTCATGGCCAAAACCAAAGACGTTCTATCTGAAGGAGAATCTTCAGACTCTGACGATGAAAGAGGGGTACTTTCTTCCCTATCTCGCTCTGAACTTGAAATAGGATTATATGAACTTATGGAAAGATATCAAACTCTTCGAAGAAAACACAAAACTATGAAAAAGACTCTTGTGGTTCCTTCAGAAGATCTTACTAAAAGCAAACAAACCATCCTTGAATTAAATGAAAAACTACTTTCTCTAGAAAATTCAAATACTACATTAAAAACTAAAGTCTCTAGGTTAGAAGAAGAAATCACCTCTAACATAACCAATACTAATGAAGTAGCCAAGTATGATAAAGCTTTCCAACACTTTCTCATTAAAAGCATAGACAAAAGCAAAATGGATTCATTAATCTAAGGAGTCAGCAAAAATGGTAATAGAGGTCTGGGATATTCAGGACCATCACATCCATATGATGAGACCAAGAGTATCAAGATAATACCTCTATCCAAACATTTTGTGCCCTCTGGAACTATCTTGAAATGTTGTGAACAAAAGGGTTCAAAATCTATCACTACATAACCACAGACACTAAAGAAAAAACACTATGCACAAATTCCACACTATTATTCCAATATAAGGAAGTCCAAAGGTGCCAGAACCTTTGGAAAGGCTAATGTGAAAGGACCCACAAAATGGGTACCTAAGAATAAGATAATTTATGTTGCAGACATCCTTAATGGCACCATTGAAACACCAGTCATGGTACCTGGACAGTGGATGCTCGCGACACATGACGGGAGAAAGGCATATGTTCCAAGATCTGAAACTTAAGCCTGGAGGTGTCGTTGGTTTCGGAGGAAATCAGAAAGGAAAAATGATTGGCTCTAGAACTATTGGAAATGGTAAGCCTCCTTCTATTAATAATGTTCTACTAGTTGAAGGTATAATGCATAATCTATTGTCAATTAGTCAACTTAGTGACAATGGTTATGATGTTATTTTTAATCAGACATCCTGTAAAGCTGTAAGTCAAAAGGATGGATCTGTCCTGTTCAACGGAAAGAGGAAGAACAATACTTATAAAATTAAATTATCAGATTTAAAACATCAAAATGTAAAATGTCTTCTTTCTGTAAATGAAGAGCAGTGGGTCTGGCATAGACGTCTTGGTCATGTTAGCTTGAGAAGAATTTCTCAGCTGAACAAGCTTGGACTTGTCAGAGGCTTGCCAAATCTGAAGTACTTTTCAGATGCTCTTTGTGAAGCATGTCATAAAGGAAAGTTTTCAAAAACCTCTTTTAAAGCAAAGAATATTGTTTCCACCTCCAGACCGTTATAACTTCTTCACATTGATCTTTTTAGACCAGTGAAAACTGCTTCTATCAATGGTAAGAAATACGGACTAGTCATCGTTGATGATTACAGTCGTTGGACATGGGTGAAATTCTTAAAACACAAGGATGAGTCACATTCTGTGTTTGCTTCCTTCTGCACTCAAGTACAAAATGAGAAAAATTGCAAAATCATCAAAGTCAGAAGTGATCATGGTGGAGAATTTGAAAACAAAGATTTTGAAAAACTTTTTGACTCACATGGGATATCCCATGATTTTTCTTGTCCTAGAACTCCACAACAAAATGGAGTTGTAGAAAGAAAGAACAGAACTTTACAAGATATGGCTCACACCAAGATCCAAGAAACTGACATGGCTAAGGACTTTTGGGCAGAAGCAATTAACACAGCATGTTATATTCAAAATAGAATCTCTATTAGACCTATCTTGAATAAAACTCCTTATGAATTATGGAAGAATAAAATTCCCAACAATTCCTACTTTCATCCATTTGGATGTACCTGTTTTATGTCAAACACTAAGGAGAATCTTGGCAAGTTTGATTCCAAACCACAGAAGTGTCCGCTGTCAGGATACTCTGAACGCTCAAAAGGCTATAGAGTTTATAACTCAGAATCACGGATTGTGGAAGAATCAATCCATGTTAGATTCAATGACAGGCCTGACTCTGAAAAGTCAGAGCTAGTTGAAAAGCTTGCAGGTTTGGAAATTAGCTTCTCAGAACCTAAAGAAAAAGCAGATGAAGTCAAAGACCAGCAAGATCCTACATCTGACACCACTGATATAACTCCGAATACTCCACATCAAAAGAAAAGAAAAATGTCTACATCTCATCCTGAGGAATTAATTCTTGGTAGCAAGAACGCTCCAGTCAGAACTAGATCAGCTTTCAGGCCATCAGAAGAAACACTCTTGGGACTGGTGTCGTTGATCGAACCAACTACAGTTGAAGAAGCACTTATGGACAAAGACTGGATTCTGGCTATGGAAGAAGAACTGAAACAATTCGCAAAGAATAACCTGAGAATATTCATGTTATTGGAACCAAGTGGGTATTCAGGAACAAGCTAAATGAGAAAGGAGAAGTTGTCAGAAATAAAGCACGACTTGTTGCTCAAGGATACAGTCAACAAGAAGGGACTGATTACAACGAAACCTTTGCTCCGGTCGCCAGACTTGAAGCAATACGGTTATTAATTTCATTCTCAGTAAACCATAACATCACCCTATATCAGATGGATGTTAAGAGTGCATTCTTAAATAGTTATATATCAGAAGAAGTCTATGTCAAACAACCTCCTGGTTTTGAAAATTCAGAAAAATCAAATTTTGTTTTTAAACTAAAAAAGTCTCTCTATGGCTTAAAACAAGCTCCTAGAGCTTGGTATGATAGATTGAGCAAATTTCTTTTAGAAAACCAGTTCACCAGAGGAAAGGTTGACACAACTCTCTTCTGTAAAACATATAAGAATGATATTCTTATAGTTCAAATCTATGTTGATGATATTATTTTTAGTTCTGCTAACTCCTCTTTATGTGAAGAATTTTCAAAGTTAATGCAAGCCGAATTCGAAATGAGTCTGATGGGTGAGTTAAGGTACTTCCTGGGAATTCAAATAGATCAGAAACCAGAAGCCACTTACATTCATCAAAGCAAGTACACAAAAGAACTTCTGAAGAAATTCAACATGATGGATTGTAATACAGCTAAAACACCAATGCATCCAACATGTGTCATGAGAAAAGAAGAAACAGAAGTTAAGGTTTGTCAGAAGCTTTATCGTGGTATGATAGGCTCTCTCTTATATCTAACTACTTCTAGACCTGATATATTATTCAGTGTACATTTATGTGCTAGATTCTAATCAGATCTAAGAGAATCTCATTTAACTGCTGTTAAACGAATTCTAAGGTATCTGAAAGGAACAACTAACCTGGGCTTGATGTATAAGAAAACATCAGAATATACTCTTTCTGGTTACTGCGATGCAGATTATGCTGGAGACAGATTGGAAAGAAAGAGCACGTCTGGAAACTGTCAGTTCCTAGGGAACAATCTAATCTCATGGTCAAGTAAGAGGCAATCTACAATTGCTCTCTCTACAGTAGAAGCTAAATACATCTCCGCTTCTCTATGCAGTACACAAATGCTTTGGATGAAAAATCAGCTGGAAGACTATCAGATATATGAGAGTAACATCCCTATCTTCTATGATAATACTGCTGCTATTTGTTTAAGTAAAAATCTAATTTTACATTCAAGGGCTAAACACATTGAAATAAAACACCATTTTATCAGAGACTATGTTCAGAAGGGAACCTTATGCTTAAAATTTATTGATACAGACCATCAATGGGCTGATATTTTTATAAAACCCTTAGCTGAAGATAGATTTCAAATTATTTTAAAACATGTGAAAATGGAGTACTATTCAGAATGAGATTATTTATGAACCAAATGTGTTCAAGCATTTTTAAATCATCAGAATCACTTTTGTGAGATGTGTCTCAGTTCTGATAAGTTTTTCTTTTAAAGACAGTTCTGACGTGTCAATTATTAGAAAATAATTTTTGCATGTGATTAGATTATATCTAATTCACTATATCTATTCAAATCAAACGAACAACAATTTTCTTGGGATTGACTCAAAACTTTATTACATTTATTCACTTATCCCCTGTACGGTGTTTATCTCTTTAAAATTTCAAAAACCATTCGTATTCCCACTCTCACTCAAACAGAAACCCTAAATCTCTAAATCTCTCTATCAAACTAACTCAATCCCTGTTCTCATCTAAACTATCATCAAGATGAACATCATTCAACAAGAAAATGCTCCCCTCTCCAAAGATCTTGAAGCATCACTAAATCCCTCTCAAGAGTTGCCATCTTTATCTATCACACCTTCTAACACCTCCACAACCACCGTTACGATCGCTTCAACTCCATTATCTCTTCCCACGATCGATGCAACCCACGTAACACATAGAAATTCCTTTGTTACTTGTGTTATGCATGTAAATGAACTAATTGTTCTGAAAAAGCTGTTTGTCGACTTCGACAATCTTCGCGATAATGGGTTTAACCTAATTGACCAACTTAATACTCAAGGATGGAAAAGTTACTTTGAAAGACTTAGAGGTCCAACCTTTGATGACCTAGTAAAGGAATTCTGGAGGCACGCTGAAACAGATGATCTTCATGTTGTATCTTTTGTTATGGATCAAAAGATCATTATCACTGAAAAATCTATTTCAGACCTACTAGGGATGCAACTCCTGGAAGGAAAAAGAGTTTATGGAAAAACTGAAATATCTGACTCCGTCATCAACAAAGCAATTCTCAAAAATTGTCAACCTGGGACTTGAGAGTACAAAAGCAAGAATCTGCGTGACAATCTGAGAATTTGGCATAAAATTATTCTTGGATGTATCAATCCAAGACCTCTAAAGAGTGTTGCAGATTTCTTCAACACAAATCAAAAGTACATGTTGTACTACTTGCACAAGAATGAGAAAATGTGTCTTCCATCCATTCTTTTCTACTACCTGAGAGATATGGTGCGTAAGACAAGAACAACAGCTTCACCAGATAGGAAGATTGTAAACTACATTCCGTTTGGAAGACTTCTCTCTGACATCTTTGTTGAAAGTGGCCTAGTGGAATATCTAGTCAAGGAAGCTAAGTATGCAGATTATCTGGTTGGTAAAGTAGGAGAAGCTTTCAATGCTGTGAACCTTAAACATATGAAATTTATTACAAGTGTTGATGTGAAACCCACATCCATCCCTCAAGACACTGTGATCGACAACCGACGTCCAGTAACGAACTACCCCTACTACCGCAAAGAAGATAATCCAACAGCAATTGCTTTGTTTGTGGCTATAATGAGAGAAGAAGGGCATGACATGCCAAAATCCAGAGTTGAAGAGGTTGCTCCCAAATCTAAATACATCACGAGGAGTAAGAGGAAGCAAGCTGAAGAGGGTGCTGAGCCTAAGAAGAAGAAAAAGGATGAAACTGAAACCTCCAAAACTTATAGACTGGAATCTCTTCTTCTTGAGAAAATCAGTAAATCGGCTATCAATTCTTCTGGGACCATGAATGTCACTAAGACCGTTACTGCATCATCATCATCTCCAACCACCTTTATTCCTACCTCCAATCCACAAGTCAGTTTTAAACCACCATCTTTTTCAATTCCTCCTTCAACTACCACTATCCAATCTTCACCCAACTCATCAATAAGTACCCATATCTCGTCTGAATCCATTCCTACCTACACCTCATCAATAACCTCGTCAATCATTCAGCCAAATGAACAAAGTTCCATGAACCTAATCTCTGAATCTCAAGTCCTCAGTATTGAGTCTATCTCTGAGGATACAGCCTCTGAATCCCTAGAGATCGTCACCCCTGAATCACTCATAGAATCAAACACTCTGGAAGTGACATCTCCTACAGATCAACAAATCAGTGAACATACTCCTATTGAGATCGGTTCATCTCAGCAAACACCACCTAAAACAAATTATGCCAAGCCTGACCTTGCTTTGGTCATCTATACTAAACCACCCCCAACATCTTTTGAAGAATGTACAAATCAATTTTATGACAAGGCATTAAGGAAGTTTGCGAACCTAAGAGCATAATTTAACACAAGTACCAAGCCTATGGAACTTGAAAGTTCCTGTCAAAACTTCAAGAAATGGTTGAGCAGTGAGCTTGCTAGAGTTGTAAGCTTCTCAGATGCAACCATCACATATGGAATTCAATGGGCAAAGGAGAGAGCAGAAGCTGAAGAACGGATCAGGATACTTAAGTTCTTGGCTGCAAAGCAGAAAGAAGTTAAAGAAAAGGCTGCTGAGGAAGCAAGACTTCTTGTAGAAAAAGCAGCTGAAGAAGCCAGAATAGCACAAGAAGTTGAAGCCATGGAAAAGGCCAAGCAAGATGCTGCAGTTGTTTCTACATCTGATCCTGTTGTCAAGCGTTTGGTAGACGCAATTGGAGAAATAAGAGAAGAACAACAAAAGTTCAGAAATAACTTTGAGGAACAAAAGAATGTCAATACTAATCTTCAGGGTATGCTTCAGAAGATATGGGATAAGATGTCCTCTGGAAGCACCTAATTCTTATGTCTTTGTTGTCCTTAAGACCTTAGATCTTTGTTTTTCACCCTTGCACCACTAATCTTTTTTATCAATGACAAAAAGGGGGAGAAGTAATATGAATGTGATATATTTTGATTCCATAGTCAATCTCTGAAAAACAACGTTGTTTACATGCTAACAGATAAACTGCTACTTCTATTAGATTGTTTTTCCTTTTTTGCAGGAATTCTGATCCAAATCAAGATTCATTAAGAAAATCAGAACTCTGTTGAAAAGAGAATTAAGACTAAGATCTCATGACTTATTAAAGTCAGGGGGAGCCCAAGCACAAAAATTCATCAAGTCTAAGATTCAGGGGGAGTACTTCATACGAAGGATAAGCTATCTTTAGAATCTGTTATTTTCCCTGCATTACATATATACCAAAATTATGTCATCAAAATACATAGTTTTGTCATCATCAAAAAGGGGGAGATTGTGAGAACAAGATTTGGTTCTGCAAGTTTATCTCTAAGTTTTGATGATATCAAATAGTATTTCTGTATGAACAATTTTGTACAACTAATGTTTGTTATTTGTGAGAACTTAACAAACAGGTTATGCTTCCGTAAATTGGCACGAACAAAATGCTTAAAGGAAAATACTCCGCCTACACTCTTGAAAAGCAGAACTCATTTTAAGAAGCTCTCAAGACTCTGATATAAAAGGAAAAGAGAACGAGTTCTGAAGATCTGAAGACATAGGTTCTGATCGAACGAAGTCCAGATGCTAAAGACTTAAGCTCTCTGATCAAGGTTCTGAAGACCTAAATCAAGTCTCCACTCATGCTTCAACCAAATACTATCAAAAGCCTCTGAAGATTCGAAGACTTAATAATCTCAAGAACCAAGCGATGTTTTCCCTTCTTGCTCATGCTCGTAAAAAGCCTCTGAAGTTGAGAAGCCAAGAAGACAAAGCTACATAGTACAGTTGTACCTCAATACAAAGCGAAAATACCTTGGTAACAGTGCAACGGTACAATCAAAGATATTATGACAAAAACAGGACGCGCAACACGCAAAAGCTTTTATCTGTCCTCACGCTTCTAGCCGCCAGCCTAGTTAAGCTATCATGATTACATTTCAACAGCTCTTTCTACACGGCAATAAAAGGAAGCAAAAGACTTGAAGAAAGACACACACGAACGCCATTGCAATACTCTTTCTATATGAAATCTTTCTTAAGTCATTCTGGTCGAAAACTTGTTTACATTATCAGCTTGTATAGAAACACTTGTTTGTAAATGGAATTTTATTCAAACTTAGGTTTGTGTTCCTTGAGAAAGACCGTGTGGTTGTATTTCTTGAGAAGTCTAGGACGTGTAGTCTTAGAGGTTGTTCCTTGAGTAAGACCTGTGAGGTTGTATTACTTGAGAAGTCTAAAACTTGTGAGTTTTAGAGGTTGTGTTTGTAACACCCCAATTCCCATCGCGAATAAATAATACATATATAAATCAGAGTAAATAAAAATTTATTTTTTCCGACAGAAAACAGGGATGTCACAATTAAAGAAAGAAAACACAATCCCTGCTCATAAATTTTAATACATAACACAATATAGAATACCCTCAAAGGGGAAACCTTTTCCAACAAAAGGAAAAACTCAATTATGGAATAAAGCATAAAGATCCATAACTGACTTATTTTACAAAATAATTATTTTCTAACATCAAATTATACATACAAAAGTAGTACAAAATATATTCAACAAATGTATACATATATAACTAAAGCGTTCCCTGACTCCCGTGCTACGTATCAAAGCAGACAGACTGACAAACGGATGGAAAACTAATCTTCACAAAAGCCTCCAAGACTACTAATTTGCAATTGCCTCATAGAGCAACAAACCACAGCAGAAGGGTGAGAAATAACAATTAAATCAAGATTGCATAATAATATGCAAACACATAAAAATTCACATGCATGGTTATTCTCACCACAAGCATCACATACAAATACATATAACATGCCACATATACATAACATATATCAATTATCCAACGTAATCACATATTTGCACATAAGGCATACCAAAGTCACAACATATGTAAACTCACCACCACATCACATAGCATACGTCTACACATAAGACATATTATCCACAACCAATGCACTTATCACATATGCACATCAATTCACCAATTCAAACATAATTCTCAACACATGCTCAATTAATTCATGATTTTCCATACATAATCAATCCATTCATGATTTATGCAAATGCAAAGAGACCGACACAATGACTCTATGCAAATGCATATGCGGTACCATCCATCCATCATTCTCAACACTAGTTCACTCAGGAACTATTGGAATCATCGCTTGTTACTTAGTGTAACTCCCTGTCGGGAAAACGATGTTTCCTGTCGCTTTGGGTCCTCTTTGTATAAGGCTCACAACGTTTATGGATTGCTTTAGGTCCTCTTTTTATAAGGCTCACAATCCGATCGCTTTAGGTCCTCTTTGTATAAGGCTCACGATCGTCTATAATCATCGCTTTAGGTCCTCTTTGTATTAGGCTCACGATGTTATAGCGGATTCCCTCTGGAACTGTTTCGTCGCTCACACCCACTAGGGCACACGACATCACAAGATGCATATCATGATGCTTGACACACAAGAACTCATGACAATCAAATGCATCTTCACAATTCAACCATATGAATTATCTCATCATCATTATTCATGCATTGAAAACACTTCAAACAATGCATTTCATCACAAACCACAAACCACAACAATCATGCAATCACAATTACTTCCACAAGGGATTCACCACAAAGGCTACCCACAACACATCATAACAACATCATTATCACATGCATCAACATCATATAGATAGCACAAAAGACCCACATTTATATGACGATAACATATCACATTGAACACCAACAAACACAACAAAACCTACAAACCACTAATCATCCCCTACCAAATATTCTTGGTTAAATCATGGTCTAACATCACCAACAATCATCATATATATTCACATCATATAACAGCACACAAGCTATACGTTACATATTAAAAGCATGTCACATGATAACACGTCAATCACATACAATTACGACGGTAAAAGCCGAAAGAACGACACCATTCCAATTCCTGACACAATTTAATCGGCCAACAATCTCAAAACTATTCTAATAAGAAAGAACATGTCAAAAGCTTTCCAACGCAACAAACCGCGCCTCAAACCGACTTACGGATCAAAAGTTATAAAGAAAACAAAACAGGAAATCTGTTGTGTTCGCAATGTGAAGCTCCTAGCGAGTCCTTCGCTCCCTCATTCGCAGTGCGAATACCCCAGCGAACCGTGGCAGAAAGGAAAATAGCCTACAGTTTCGCAGTGCGAACTCCCAGCGAACCTTCGCTGTCCCTTTCACAGTGCGAATCCCCCAGCGAACCGTGGCAGAAAGAAACACAACATAACGTTCGTAGTGCGAACCTCACGTGAACGTTCGCTTTCCCCTTCGCTGGCCATTCGCAGTGCGAACCTGCGAAACCAGAAAAACCCAGCAGCGCTAACATAGGTCATTTGGGTCCAAATTCATCATTCTCCCACCCCAAACACTTCCAATTCATATTATAACAACCAAAACGTGATCCAAACCTAACAACAAGTATTCTACGCAGTTTATATCGAATTTCATCCGTGAAAACATCGATTTCTATCAATTGCTCCTAATTTTAATCGATAAGAGAAGTCGTGAAACAACCAAAACAATTACAACAAACAACACATATACATACACAAGCAAGATATAATTGAAACTTCTCACCCTTACCCGATTAATCGCGCTCGAAACGGAGTTATGTCGATTTTCCTCTTCTCCTCTTTTCTCTCCTCTTCCTTTCCTTCCCTTCTATTTCTTTCTTTTTTCTTTCCTTTCTCTCTATTTCTCTCTAATCTCTATTTATATAAAATATCTAAACCCCTAAAAGACTATTTTACCCCTCAGCTCAAATATCTCGCGAACGCGATAAAACATAAACAACGATGAAAAATAATATATGGTCAAATAAAAGTCAGAAATAAAATAATATAATAATAAAATAATCAAAACGACTCGATTAAATAAAACTAACTAAAACTGGGGCGTTACAATTCTCCCCCACTTAGACATTTTCGTCCTCGAAAATATACTGAGACGAACAACTTCGGACACGACTCTCGCATCCGACCAACAAACTAACAGGCCAACCAAAGGCACACCACAAATAACACAAACTGACAACCCACCTCGCTAACAGCAACTACAACAACGACACGACAACGAAGACAACTACAACGACAAGATGCAAAGCCCCTACAATGCACTTGACGACCAACACACGACTCGAAGAATACCCAAGCTACGAACACACACAAGAGCACAAAGCTCCGCGACACAACATCGTTCAACAACCCCTACATAACCATAATACCAACATCCTTGTCACACAACAATATTGTAACAATGCTACGATTCACCAATCGAACATACAACTAAAACATCCATCTACATAGTAGCCCAGGAATAATATTTAAACCTTTCGCCTAACACTTTCATTCTGAAACGTCCAATGGTCTCATCATTCCTACCGTTTCCCACTGTGCAACCTTTGAACTCTATCAAGTCACACACGCATATGCGAACTGTGCCACATCACGCTTCTGCTGCACACTCTGATTACTCGTAACCATCAAAACTACCAATCTCACGTCCAACGTCTAACTCTTTCTCATATTTGCCAAAAATCATTGTTCACTTTTAATATACCCAACTTCACACTCTACTGTGTTATCTCATACACCAGACACAAGTCTCTGAACTGCTCAAATAATTCTAATTCTCGGACCATCAAAATAGCCATGCATAAAGACTTTCGACTTAACTCATCAGGCACGAGATAAACTTCACCAATAGGATAATTCGAGTCAAAGTCATAACTCGTCACAAATTCTAACCATCCTCGTTGTCTCATACTCTATTCCTTCAGGCCAAACAAGCACTCTAAACTCTTGCGATTACCAACCACTTCGAACCTAGAACCATAAAGATAATACCTCCAAATATTCCAACACATTACAACCGCAACCAATTCCAATCCAAAATAGTATAGATCCTTTTATAAATCCTCAATTGTCGTAAAGCATAAGCCATGACTTTACCCCATTGCATTAACACACTGACTAAACTCATCAAAGACACATCACAATACCTCGCAAACGGTTTATTAGGATCACTCAGAATCAAAACTGAAGCCGTAGACAACTTCTACTGTAGCTCTCTAAAACTTACTCACAACGAACATCCAAAATAAATGACTTACCCCTTGCAAGTCAACTGAGATACCAGAAGTACGAACTTAGCAAAGTCTTCCATAACCTGCAGTAACAACCAACTAATCCCAAAAGTTTCTAATCTCCTTAACCAACTTCGGAGCCTCTCAATGTAGAACTGCATATACTTCTGATGGATCTATAACAATTCTATCATCAAAAATCACATATCCAAGAAAAATAACCCTTTTCAACCCAAATTCTCACTTGAATAACTTAGCACAAAACTTCGTCTATTTTCAACACTAGTAATTCACATCTCAAAACACGCTACCTGTTCTTTTTCTGAGTTTATAACAGATCCGAACATCCTCAATCAAAGCTATTACAAACTTATCCAAATAAATATGGAAGATACGATTCATCCACTCCACAAACATTCCAGACACCTTACTAACACCGAACAACCTCACTGTGCATTGTAATGCCCAACCAAATTCCAAAAGATATAAATTCTTAAAGCTTTTGCAAAATCTTCCACTGGGTAACTGGTTGCTCACAAGCAAGTTTAACCGAGTAAATAACAGCTTATCCCGATGATAACAAACATAACCAGTCACATCAATTCGATCAAAGCCTCAACTCACACAATTCACCACTCTTATCGAACGATCCAAACACTTGCAACTCCACTCAAACTCAACCAAACCATTCCAGTCATCTATTCATGAAAGTGGACACTTGTTCTCAATCGTTACCTTATTCAACTGCCAGTAATCCATACCCAATTTCTTCTCTTAACAGTCCAAATTCCATAAATCCCAACGTGTAGCAACAACCAACCCAAAAGAACCCTCAAATATTACATCCACACCTAAGGTTTTCTCTAAATTTCCATTAATGCTCTAAAATTCCAAAGACTCCAAACCTCACCAGAACTCTAAGTTTTTCTTTCCATAGTCTCAATACCGCCATACACATCATGCTTGTTATTCCATTCAATCATCATTCCCTTTTATTACTATCAATATTGGAGCTCTCTAAGACGACACACTTGGTCTCACAAATCCCTTTTTCCAGTAAATCTTCCCACCGCTCTTTCCATCTGAGTTTCACTTCCTAAAAGTTCTTCTACGTACTTAGCAGATCCAAACCTCCAATCTTCACCTTTGCCAAATTTGAGTTCACACTCTACTCTCCGAGAATAACCATTAACGATACCCAATCATTCTCTCTCAATAACTTCCCAACTGGACCAACATACCAAAACCTCTAATCCATTTCATCTTCTGGTATTAGAATCTTCATCGACTCAACAAAACAATCCGTAAGCACTTTACTTAATTCCAAACAATTCATTGCACACACTATTAAAGCCGGAAAGACACATCTATTCCATCCAACACAATTCCCTTCCGCTATCAATAAGAGATTAAGGGTGATCAGTTCCTCAATTTGTCAATAGACAGCCGACAATCATGACAGGGCATAAACCGTCTTTACCAAACTATAATAGCATTACTTGCATCTTGTGCACAAAACTACCTAAGGCACAAATCCTTAGTTGACATAAACCTTACCTCCGCATTCCCTCCGGAATCGGGAACAACACTGTCCAAACAACACTTACAATCTTGCAACCAACGGCATACTGAGCCAATGCTCCACACCTGAAGCAACTTGGGGAAGTACCAGCTTCTCCCCCACTTATCTCATTCTAAATCCTGCAGACCAAGGATTAGAAAACCAGAAAGTACTGACAGTGTTTCACATACATATCACGTACTAAGGAACAAACAACATCGACAGTATTTAACTGTCACACCAACTGACTCAACAACTTGGCAGGACGGACCGACCTGCTCTGATACCACTAATGTAACACCCCAATTCCCATCGCGAATAAATAATACATATATAAATCAGAGTAAATAAAAATTTATTTTTTTCGACAAAAAGCAGGGATGTCACAATTAAAGAAAGAAAACACAATCCCTGCTCATAAATTTTGATACATAACACAGTATAGAATACCCTCAAAGGGGAAACCTTTTCCAACAAAAGGAAAAGCTCAATTATGGAATAAAGCGGAAAGATCCATAACTGACTTGTTTTACAAAATAATTGTTTTCTAACATCAAATTATACATACAAAAGTAGTACAAAATATATTCAACAAATGTATACATATATAACTAAAGCGTTCCCCGACTCCCGTGCTACGTATCAGAGCAGACAGACTGACAAACGGATGGAGAACTAATCTTCACAAAAGCCTCCAAGACTACTAATCTGCAATTGCCTCATAGAGCAACAAACCACAACAGAAGAGTGAGAAATAACAACTAAATCAATATTGCATAATAATATGCAAACACATAAAAATTCACATGCATAGTTATTCTCACCACAAGCATCACATACAAATACATATAGCATGCCACATATACATAACATATATCAATTATCCAACGTAATCACATATTTGCACATAAGGCATACCAAAGCCACAACATATGTAAACTCACCACCACATCACATAGCATATGTCTACACATAAGACATATTATCCACAACCAATGCACTTATCACATATGCACATCAATTCACCAATTCAAACATAATTCTCAACACATGCTCAATTAATTCATGATTTTCCACACATAATCAATCCATTCATGATTTATGCAAATGCAAAGAGACCGACACAACGACTCTATGCAAATGCATATGCGGTACCATCTATCCATCATTCTCAACACTAGTTCACTCAGGAACTATTGGAATCATCGCTTGTTACTTAGTGTAACTCCCCGTCGGGCAAACGATGTTCCCCATTGCTTTAGGTCCTCTTTGTATAAGGCTCACGATGTTTATAGATTGCTTTAGGTCCTCTTTGTATAAGGCTCACAATCCGATCGCTTTAGGTCCTCTTTGTATAAGGCTCACGATCGTCTATAATCATTGCTTTAGGTCCTCTTTGTATAAGGCTCATGATGTTATAGCAGATTCCCTCTGGAACCGTTTTGTCGCTCACACCCACTAGGGCACACGACATCACAAGATGCATATCATGATGCTTGACACACAAGAACTCATGACAATCAAATGCATCTTCATAATTCAACCATATGAATTATCTCATCATCATTATTCATGCATTGAAAACACTTCAAACAATGCATTTCATCACAAACCACAAACCACAACAATCATGCAATCACAATTACTTCCACAAGGGATTCACCACAAAGGCTACCCACAACACATCATAACAACATCATTATCACATGCATCAACATCATATAGATAGCACAAAAGACCCACATTTATATGACGATAACATATCACATTGAACACCAACAAACACAACAAAACCTACAAACCACTAATCATTCCCTAGCAAACATTCTTGGTTAAATCATGGTCTAACATCACCAACAATAATCATATATATTCACATCATATAACAACACACAAGCTATACGATACATATTAAAAGCATGTCACATGATAACACGTCAATCACATACAATTACGACGGTAAAAGCCGACAAAACGACACCATTCCAATTCCCGACACAATTTAATTGGCCAACAATCTCAAAACCATTTTAATAAGAAAGAACATGTCAAAAGCTTTCCAACGCACCAAACCGCGCCTCAAACCGACTTACGGATCAAAAGTTATAAAGAAAACAAAACGGGAAATCTGTTGTGTTCGCAATGCGAAGCTCCTAGCGAGTCCTTCGCTCCCTCATTCACAATACGAATACCCCAGCGAACTATGGCAGAAAGGAAAATAGCCTACAGTTTTGCAGTGCAAACTCCCAGCGAACCTTCGTTGTCCCCTTCGCAGTGCGAATCCCCCAGCGAACCGTGGCAGAAAGAAAAACAACACAACATTCGCAGTGCGAACCTCACGCGAACGTTCACTTTCCCCTTCGCTGGCCATTCGCAGTGCGAACCTGCGAAACCAGAAAAACCCAGCAGCGCTAACATAGGTCATTTGGGTCCAAATTCATCATTCTCCCACCCCAAACACTTCCAATTCATACTATAACAACCAAAACATGATCCAAACCTAACAACAAGTATTCTACGCAGTTTATATCGAATTTCATCAGTGAAAACATCGATTTCTATCAATTGCTCCTAATTTCAATCGATAAGAAAAGTCGCAAAACAACCAAAACAATTACAACAAATAACACATATACATACACAAGCAAGATATAATTGAAACTTCTCACCCTTACCCGATTAATCGCGCTCGAAATGGAGTTATGTCGATTTTCCCCTTCTCCTCTTTTCTCTCCTCTTCCTTTCCTTCCCTTATCTTTATTTCCTTTTTCTTTCCTTTCTCTCTATTTCTCTCTAATCTCTATTTATATAAAATATCTAAACCCCTAAAAGACTATTTTACCCCTCAGCTCAAATATCTCGCAAACGCTCTCAAAACGCGATAAAACATAAACAACGATGAAAAATAATATATGGTCAAATAAAAGTCAGAAATAAAATAATATAATAATAAAATAATCAAAACGACTCGATTAAATAAAACTAACTAAAACTGGGGCGTTACAGTGTTAGTCACCAGCATTTTGGCTAGTGCATTGTACTGTTTTGATTGAATAGTGGATTAAGACCTTGTTGAGAGAGGCGAAATCACCTTGGCGGGTGGACTAGACTAACTTGTGTGTTTCTCAAGTGAACTAGTATAAACATAACGTGTTATTGTGTTATAATTCAAAAAGGTTTTTATTGATAAACGAAAGAGTCTTATAAAAACAAGTTTTCCTAAAAGAAACATTTTTATTTTGAAAAACCAATTCAAACCCCTCTTTCTTGTGTTTTTTACACCTTCATAATCTATGTGATTGTTTTTTCACTATGGATACTCTTGAATTGAGGAAGAAATTTATGCAAATTGTTTTAAGTACCAATAGTTCTTAGTAGAATTTTGAATGTTTAATGCTTCTATTATTTAGTAACACAATATCATGTAAACATTGTCTTTATTGATTTTATTACGTACTTGTATTTGCCTTTACACTAGTGTTGTGTCTATTTTACTCATCTGCATCGTGTTGTTTATGTTCCTGTATGATTCTGCTATTGAATATTGTTAAGTTTTAAGACAAGAACTTTGTTTAATAATGCAATATTGACATTTCTCATAATAACTAAATTAACTAGAACATGTATGAAAAGATACTACCTGCAGTGGAGTATAAGCATTGTCATAAGCATTGTCAGTACTGTCAAAACCTCAAATGCATTGTGTTATTCATGTTCCTATTTGATTTAGACACTGCTTTTTTTATTATGCATAATGTCATTTAATTTCTGATTCAGTATTTTCTCCTTCGCAGTCACAGTAGAATTATTTTGTCACCAACAATAATAAGAAAAGTCTTCTAAAACAATTCAATATAATATTGATATTTTCCGTAAGAAAGTGTATTATCGTTGTTCTGTTTCTATTGTTATTGCTACCCGAATAATAGAATTTCAGACTATAAAGATTATAGTTGTATTCCAACTTGCTCAATTGTAGCATTTGTCATTAATAGTTAATAATGCATATGCTTTGTTAGAGATTTATTATTTTGCATAATCCTACTAATATAAAATCCTTGTCATTGCAATATAAAACAAAAGATAATTACATTATGCAATGGTTACATAAATAGTATGGTTGAATTATATTTTTGAGTTCATTCTTAGCCATGGCTAATACTGATAGTATTAGTAATCTTGATATAAATAGTATCTATGATGATGACTCTGTTAAGAATTTTCCTGCTAACTGGCTAATGTATGGAAGGAATGTTAAAGGTTAATTTGCTAACAATTGTCACCCTCTATAATGAAAAAATGTGTGTATATGATGAAATTCCTGCTGAAAAAGTGCAAGACATAATGACAATGAGTACGTAACACCTTATTCCTCTCCATCATAAAAAACAATCAACAAGGACAACAACTTCAACACATACTTGGTTCCTTCCACTTTATGGCAAATAGTGTTGGTGTCATCAAGTGGTATTAGTATGTCATGTTTTCTACACCATATTATAAGCATATTATTATTGAAACTTAATGTGTAATTGTTAATGTCTAGCAAATATTCATTACTTTACTATGCTTATAAATCATAACACATACCTCTTAAATTGTTGTTAAGGTGTTTGTATAATTGATAATTAATTTTGTATTTCTCAAAAAAAAAAAAAAATATATATATATATATATATATATATATATATATATATATATATATATATATATATATATATATATATATATATATATATATATATATATATATAATGTATTTTGATAACTTTACATTTTTTTTAAAATTATACCAAACACAATTTTAATTATTTCAAGGAATTTTGAAAAAACAATCCCAGAAATTTCAATTGGTAATCAAACACAGTTTTAAAAAAAATTTAAGAAATATAATTCCCATTATTTTATTCTAGAAAAACTTATTCTAAGGAATAATATTGTTAAATATGTAATTCATTGTTTTAGAAAGATTTGATTTGATTTAGATAGATCAGATTTGGTTTAGAAAGATTAGATTAAATATTTTTGGGTTTTTATAGTTTGAGCTTTAGCTTGAGATGCAAGTTAACCTAAATCTATAAATATGGAGAAACCCTTATTCTGTAACAACTCAAAATTAAGAACTTGTATTCACATTTTGCAGTTGTAAGTGAAATAACATAATTTCCACAGTTTGTGGGCAGAGAGTTCTCTGTAGAAATTGTTCATCTTCTTCTCCAACGTTTTTTTCTTTCTTTTTCTTTCTAAATCTTTTCTTTTCATTGTCATTGCGTGATTGTTAACAATCTTGTGATCAAAATTGAATAGGAATTCTCAAAAGGTTTTGGGTTAATTTCAACATCTGGTATCTAAAGCTCTAGTTGCGATTCAAGGAAGAAAACTGTGATGGCGATGAATCATCCAAACGGGAACTTTTCGGCGAGCCTTCCGATTCTCAAGAAAGACAATTATGAGAATTGGTGCAAGCAGATCAAGGTGGTTTTCTGTTATCAAGATCTTTGGGATCTTGTGAAGGAAGGAGTAGCACCGCTTGCAGAAGACGCGACGGATCAAGAAAAGGCTGCACACAAAGAATTGAAGAAGAAGGATTATATAGCTCTCTTTATAATCCATTAGTGTATCAATCCAGATAACTTTTAAAAGGTTAGTGATGTAGAGTCAGCGAAGGAAGCATGAGAGATTCTTGAAAAATTGTTTGGAGGCGCAGAGAAGGTGAAAGAGGTGAGGTTACAAACTCACAAGACAATCTATGAGTTGCTTCAGATGGAAGACAATGAAAGTATAACAGATTTCTTCACTAGAGTTACAAAGCTGGTGAATCAAATCAAGGTATGTGGAGAGGTGTTGACATCAAGATCAGTTGTTGCAAAGATCTTGAGGTCATTGGCTCCAAAGTTCGACCACGTGGTAGTAGCCATAGAAGAGTCGAAAGACTTGCCAGTATTGACGAAGGAAGAGCTTCAAGGGACGCTTGAGTCTCATGAACAAAGGATGGCTGAAAGAGCTGCATGAAAGTCGAAGAGTGATATGGCTTTGCAGGCGCAGTCAGAAAAGGAAAGGAAAGAAAAAGGAAGCTGGAATGGCAACAAAGGTAGATGAGGCTACAATAATTTGACTTGTCGAAATCAGAATGAAGGAAACTGGTCGAATAAAAGAAAACCCTGGAACCAAGGCAACCAAAGAGGTGGTGCTGCAGGTAGAGGAAAATGTGGTGGTCGAAAGCCTGACAAAAGTCACATTCAGTGTTTCAATTGTCAGAAGTGTGGTCACTATTTTAGTGTTTGTCCAGAAAAGAAGAAGAATCAAGAAACTGATGCAAAGCAGGCAAACCATAAAGAATAAGAGATGTTGATGATGGTTACAACAAGAGACGAAGAGAGATTCTAGGACCAATGGTACTTGGACTCAGGATGCTCATCACACATGATTGGAAGGAAAGATTGGTTTGTCAACATGAAGCCCTCGTCGAAGAACACAGTGAAGTTTGCAAAAGACAACACTCTAGCAGCTGAAGGTGTTGGCGATGTTCTGATTATGAGGAAAGATGGCAAGAGGTCAACAATTTCCAATGTGTTGTACATACAAGGCATGAAGAGAAATTTGCTCAGTATAGGGCAGTTGGTCAAAAAGAACTATAAGGTGTCGATCAAAGACAAGATGATGAGAGTTCTCGATGCAGGTGGTAGGTTAATTTTAAAGGCTCCAATGTCTCAGAATAGGATCTTCAAGATTGAACTCAATGTGATGGAGCACAAGTGCCTAACAACTGCAGCCAGCAGAGATGAGTGGTTATGGCATTTTCGACTAGGCCATCTCAACTTCAATGACATCAGAGAGCTAAAGAGAAGAAATATGGTTTCAGGATTACCAGAAATCAACATTCCAAGTGAAGTCTGTGAAGAGTGTGTTCAGTCAAAACAACACAAAAATAGCTTTAACAAGGATACAAGAAGGAAGTCGAAGGCAATTCTGGAACTTATATACTCTGATGTATGTGGTCCTATCCAGGTGGATTCTGTTGGTGGTAACAGATACTTTGTCATGTTCATAGATGATTACAGTTGAAAACTGTGGACTTACCTCATCAAGAAGAAAAGTGATGTGATCGAGGTATTTGTCAGATTCAAATCTATGGTCGAAAGACAGAGTGGTCGAAAGCTGAACATTCTGAGGACTGATGGTGGTGGAGAGTATGTGTCGAAAGAGTTTGATGCATTATGTGAAAAGGAAGGAATTGTGCATGAGGTGGTGCCACCATACACTCCACAACAAAATGGAATTGCAGAAAGAAAGAACAGAACCATCATGAACATGGTAATAAGTATGTTGAATGGAAAGCATCTACCTAAAGAATTATGGGGAGAAGCGGTTTCGACAACAACATACATATTAAACAGATGTCCGGCGAAGAAGCTTGAAGGAATCACACTAAAAGAATGTTGATCTGGTGTCAAGCCTAACCTCAGTCACTTGAAGGTGTTTGGATCTATAGCACATAGTCATGTGCCAAATCAGTTGAGAAAGAAGCTTGATGACAAGTCAAATCAGATGATCTTGATAGGATATCATTCGACTGGAGGTTACAAGTTGCTCGACCCAGTGAATAAGCAGGTAGTGATCAGCAGGGATATGATCATAGATGAGCTTAAAGAATGGGATTAGACTGAGAATGTCAAGAAGGATTCAGTGAGAATCTCTTGTGAAGAACCAACCACTGTAGTCGAAAAAGAAGTTCGACAAGAACAAGTCAGAGATGAAGCAGGCCCAAGCAGACCTCGACGAACAAGACACATGCCTGCAAGGTTGCAAGAATGTGTAATTACTTAAGAAGACGTGGTTGATGAAGAGGGTGAGTTGGAACACTGTGCTTTCTACGCAGATGTCGAACCAGTCAATGCAGCTGAGGCATTGAAAGATTCGAAGTTGGTAAAAGCAATGAATGAAGAGATTACAGGGAAGAGTCATGGAGCAAATACCATGAAGATCGATAACATATCAGCTATCAACTTGGCGAAGAATCCAATAACACATGGTTGAAGTAAGCACATCGAAATGAGGTTCCATTATCTTCGAGAACAGGTAACAGAAGGAAAGATGAACTTGGAACACTGCAGAACTGAGAGACAAATTGTAGATATCATGACGAAGGGAGTGCAAGTCGAAGTTTTCAAGAAGCCAAGGTCTATGATGAATGTAGACAGTTTAGACACAAAGAATTAGGTGGTGTGTTAAATATGTAATTAATTATTTTAGAAAGATTAGATTTGATTTAGAAAGATTAGATTAGATATTTATGAGCTTTTATAGTTTGTGCTTTAGCTTGAGATGCAAGTTAACCTAAATCTATAAATAGGGAGAAACCCTTCTTTTGTAACAACTCAGAATTGAGAACTTGTATTCACAGTTTGCAGTTGCAAGTGAAATAACAGAATTTCCACAGTTTGTGGGTAAAGAGTTCTCTGCAGAAAATTGTTCCTCTTCTTCTCCAACATTTCTTTCTAAACCTTTTCTTTTCATTGCCATTGTGTGATTGTTAACAATATTGAGATTAAAATTGAATAAGAATTCTCAAAAGGTTTTGGGTTAATTCTAACAAATATTTACATTCATAAAACAAACACACCCTTAGAGATATAGCTCGATAAGTAGACAAACACTTAACAATTATTTAGATAATAAAAAAAATTTATATTTTTCAATTGAAATTTAGTAAGAGTATTTTTATGTTTTTTTTTACAAATGTGAAAGCTTACAAATTGTCTTATATAAATAACGAATATAGAAAGTAAAGGAAAAGAGAATTATTGCACTGTTATTTTATTTCTTTGAGAAGATATTTGTTTAATGTTTTATAGCACTTTAGTATATTTAAAAAGAAAATGAATTGTTTATAAGTACAATTATTAGATATTGGACATTATAGCTACTTATGAAACTAAAATTCAAGAAAAAAGAAAAAGAAAGAAGATAAGTAGAAAAACCAAAGGTTAGAGAAAGAAAAAGAGAAGAGAGACAACGATGGGAACACCAGAGACTTCAAGAGAACCCTGCCCTGATCGAATTCTCGACGACATAGGCGGTGCCTTCGGTATGGGGGCCGTTGGTGGCTCCGCCTTCCACTTCCTCAAAGGACTCTACAATTCTCCCAAAGGTTCCCGCTTCGTCGGCGCTTCCCAAGCCGTTCGTCTCAACGCCCCCCGTGTTGGCGGTAGTTTCGCCGTTTGGGGTGGTCTCTTCTCCTCTTTCGACTGCACCATGGTCTACCTCCGCCAAAAAGAAGACCCTTGGAACTCTATCTTCGCCGGCGCTGCTACCGGTGGTTTTCTCTCCATGCGTCAAGGTTTAGTCGCTTCCGGCCGATCCGCTGCGTTCGGCGGTGTTCTCTTGGCGCTTATCGAGGGAGCGGGAATTATGCTTAACAAGGTTCTTAGTGCGCAGCAGCCGGTTCCTGCTGTCATGGATGAGCCAATCCCCGGGCAGCCCAACCGCGGTTTCCCGGGGAAACAGGTTCCGCCGGCGGGTGATTCTGAAGCTAAACCGTGGTTCGGTGGTGGGTTGTTTGGTGAAGATAAGAAAAAGGATGAAGCTGTGTCTGATGGAGGAAGTGAGACCAAGATTTTGGAGAGTTTTGATGCTCCTCCTGTGCCAAATTTTGAGTACAAATGAAGTTTGGTTTTGGTTATTATAAATCATGAACCAAAGATCAAATATTTTAACAAGGGTTATGGTTTTTCTCAACCTTTTCCACTGTATTTTATTTATATATGCAAGAGATAATGTAAGAGAAAATCTACTAATTGATCTGAAGATCTTATTTGTGTGCAGGGTTTTCAATGTTTCTCTAAATATAATTTGGATAGAATTATTTTATGGCATACACTGTTTTATTTAGAACAGGTCTTTTAGGTTTTGTGAAAATAGAGACATCTTTTAGGTAGTATGAACGATTTTGTATTTAGCTCAAAGCTTCAGTTATAGGCTGGAAATTTTGTGAGTTGATTTTGATGATGTAATTTTAAGTTAATTTTTCATGAACATAAACAACCAAACTCATTGAGGTGCATATAAGGAGGGTTTTTGAAGAGATGTTTATAAGGAATGTGCGATTTTAGTAGGGGGTTGGGAGTATATTAATAATATGGATAGCATGTCTAAAACGGAAATTCTATATGGAAAAGGAGTGTTAGAATGAAAGTTGAGAGATCTAGTTATATTTAGGATGTGTTAGTGTGTTCTTTCCACCACACCATTTTATTGACGCGTTTCAAAGTATGATTTTTGGTGCAAAATGTCTTTGGACATAAGGAAAGGAGATAAGATAAGGATCTCAGTTCCACTATTAGACCTTAAGCAGTTTAGGATTGTGTGGAATTGGTTTTCAATGTCAGCAATGAAGTTGATAAGGCCATGCTTGATTTGGTCCTTTGTTTTTAAAAAGATTATCCAAGTATATATTGTGTAACCATCTATTAGAGTGAGAGAGTATTTTTGTCCTAAAATAGAAATGGTTGAATAGAGGTCCACAAATCAGCATGTAACAATTCAAGAGTAACAATACTAATATTTCTAAAAGGAAAAGACAACTATCCCTATTTAGCATTATGGTAAAAATCACAAGGTGCCAACTTTAGTTTACAAGAAATAAAGGGATATTTTTTTTTGGAAATGGCTTGTAAGCTTACATCAGATACATGTTCTAACTTGGAATTCCAGAGTTCATTAGATTTATTGTCAACTGAATTACAAAGAGTGTAAGGACTATGAGACTCTAGGATGTATAAATCTTTGCAAGTTATCTATACCAAGCATTTTCTTGGAGTTGTTCTGCAGGTATTAGCAAGAAAATGAAGATGACATTGATGATTAATAATATATTTGATGAAATAAATGAGATTAACATGAAAGCTATGTATATAAAAGACATTATGGATCGTAAGAGATTGAGAGAGCTCAATACTACCACATATGGAAGCAAGGACTTATGAGCCATTAGGTAAAGTGAGTGAGGTGGGGTTAATGTGTCTATGCTTAACAAGGGATGCAAGACTATAAGAAATATGGTTAGTTTCTCCTATATCAAGGATCCAAAGTGTGGAATTATTATCATTTCATGTGGAGGAGCGGGAGCTCAAAGCAAAGGGAGACCTTGTGACAGAGTTGGACATGGTGTTGGATCTAGATCTTGACTGTTGAAGTAGCTTCATGATATTGTTATATTGCTATGGTGTAAAACCAAAAGAGAAGCTTGCTGGATTGGTAGAAGGATGATTTTGAGATAGAATTGGCAGATGAACCGAGGGGAAATTTATGGCATTGTTCTTGTACTCAGGGGATGATTATGCTTTACAAAGAATGTTTCAATAGTGTGGCTGGTATGACCACAATGTGCGCAAAACACAATTAGGTCCTCTAATCGGAGGTTTCTTTTTGAAATTAGGCTTCCAATTCTTGCTCCCATGGTAGGCTGGATAAGAATTGACATGCAATGCAAAGATATGAACAACAACATCAGAGGGAGACATGGTTATTGATAAAGAATGAGCTCTCTCTCTCTCTCTCTCTCTCTCTCTCTCTATCTATCTATCTATCTATCTATCTATGTATCTCTCTCTCTCTATCTATCTATCTATCTATCTCTCTATCTATCTCTATCTCTTTCTCTCTATCTATCTATTTATCTCTCTCTCTCTCTCTCTCTCTATCTATATATCCATCCATCCATCCATCCATCTAGAGCCGTCAAAATGGGCTAGCCCACATGGGCCGGCTCACCAGACCCGCAGAATCATAGGGCTTGAGCCTTAAAATTAGAGCCCATATTTTTCAGGGCCTTTTTAGCCTAGCCCTAAAAAGCCCGTTACCCATTAGGGTTAGCCCATATGGGCCGTGGGTAGCCTATTAGACCCATATCACTATAAATTTTAAAAAATTATACTAATACTTATATTATCTTACTCCAAAATAACACATTGATTTTTCTCAACTCACTAAATTTTATATATATTTTATTCAATATTTCTCTTTTAAATATTATACATTAATATAATTAATACTTTTTTCTCGTATTCTATTAGTTTCCTTTATGTTAAATATTCGAATATTATTTTATACAATTTAGACATGTATTGTATTTAAAAACACATTATAGTATTGATAAAAAACAATATAGTACTTAAAAATGTATTATAAAAATGTATTATGTTTAAAATAATATAATTTTTAAATTTATTTATAATAAATATTATGGCATTTTTTTAATATTTTTTATTTATTAAAAAGGCCCATTTAGGGTCGGGTAGCCCGAAGGCCATCTAGGGTCGGGCTCGGGTAGTAATTTTCGAGCCCATATTATAAACGGGCTTTTTTGGCCCAACCCTAAAAAGCCCAAACCCATCAGGGTCGGCCCGCTTAGGGCCGGGTAGCCCATTTTGACAGCTCTACATCCATCCATCCGTCCGTCCTTCCGTCCGTCCGTCCGTCCGTCCGTCCATCCATCCATCCATACATCCATCTTGAAGGTGTGAAAAACACAAGAAATGGGGGGGTTTGAATTGGGTTTTTAAAATAAAAACTATTTTCTAAAAATAATCCCCTTTACACACAAACTCCACTTCTTGATAATAAAGTAAGAAAAACTGAAAAGAAAGAACACAATATGTTTATACTAGTTCACTTGAGAAATCCTCAAGCTAGTCTAGTTCACCCACCAAGGTGATTTTGCCTCTCTCAAGCGAGGACTTAATCCACTATAACCAAACTGATTGCAACTGCACTAGCAAACTGTTGGTGACTAACAACAACCTCTAAGACACACTAGTCCTAGACTTCTTAAGAATTCTGACCTAACAGGTCCCTTAAGGAATACAATGCACAAGCTAAACTGCAAGTGACTAACAACACTAAAACACATTGTCTTAGTCTTCCTAAAGCTTCTGACCTACCCGGTCCTTTAGGGAACACAAACAACTGTTTGTTACAAAGGTTTGTTTATAATAATGATGCTTCTACACAAGCTGGTGGGTAAACATATTTTAAGAACAATATTGACTTAAGAATGATATTAACAATAGAGCGTATGAACAGTGAAAATTGCGGTAACCATTCTTGAAGTCTTAACGCCTTTATATAGCCATGTATAATATGACCGTTGAAGGATATTTCTGACATTTCAGAATAATGGCGGCTTGAGGGATAGTGGGGGACAAATAGTATATTTGTGTTCGCCCTATCTGGAGTGGAGCAGTGTGTCCTTGTACTGTTGTACTGTTGTACCGTTGCTTAGTCTTCTCAACTTCCAGACTTCAGAGGCTTCTGAGAGCATGAGTTAGAAAAAGGGAAAATGTAGCTTGGGTCTTAAGAGCTTTAAGTCTTCAGAGTCTGCAGAGCTACATCTTTAGAGTCTTCAGCACTTGGTCTTCAGAACCTGTTGTCTTCACAATCATAAGTCTTCAGCATCTGGACTTGTTCATCAGAACTTCTGTCTTCAGATCTTCAGAACTTGTTTTCTTAAGTCTTCAGCATCTGGACTTGTCCATCAGAACTTTCGTCTTCAGATCTTCAGAACTTGTTTTCTTAAGTCATCGTATCAGAGTCATGCAACTTCAGAGTCTTCTGAAGTAAATGCTTCCGTTCAGCAGAACAATATGTAGCGTAGAGGCGGAACAATTCTCTTCAAATAACTTAGCCACGCTATTTATCAGAAGCAGAACCTATTTGTTAAATTCTCAGAAATAACAAACATTAGAATACCAAAATTGTTCATACAAACATACTTGTTTGTTATCATCAAAACTCAGAGGTATTATTGCAAAAACAAACCTTTTTCTAACAATCTCCCCCTTTTTGACGATGACAAAACTATGTATTTTGATGACACAATTTTGTACATAACATAAAAAGTAACCGAAATTAGAAGGTTAAGGAATACTTATCCTTCAGATGAGAATCTCTCCCTGAATCTCAGACTGGATGAAGATCAAATATCCTGACTCATGAACCTTCTGGGTAAGCTCCCCCTGGTTGCAATAGGTCAAATATTGAGATCTTTAGAGTCTTGATTCAGTTTCCAGAAGTCAATTGCACCAATTGAGATCTTGAAATATCATAGTCAAACACATTGGATGCCAAAAATATTCAGATTCCATATCTCCTGAAAGAGAAAACAAGAAAATAAATCTAACAGAAACAAAAGTTTATTGGTTAGAATGTAAGCAGCTTGTTTTTCAGAATTTGATTATGTGAATCAAAATATTACGTTCATATTATATTTCTCCCCTTTTTTGTCATAATCAAAAAAATAAAAATAGAAATTTCATTAATATTAAAAAGATCAAAACAAGATTAAAACAAGACAGGATCCTAATGTTCAGAGCACATATGAAGGAGAAAAGCCTAAGTGCCTAAGTTCCTAGGTTCAGAAGATGAAGGATTTGTGGTCAGCTTGCTCAGAATCTGTTGAAGCATGTGCTGAAGAGAGTTGCTGACAACTTTCTGTTCAGCAAAGCTTTCCTTGAAGATCTTATGTTCCTCTTTCATAGTCTGATGATCCTCTTTGATCTTGTCAATTGCACGTTCCAGACGCACAAAGACAAGTTCAGAAGTGTTGAAAGTTTTAGCTTTTTCTGCCAGCTCCTTTTCTGCAGCTAGCTTAGCTTCAGATTCCTTCTTCTCTTGCAACCTCTTTTCAGCTTTTTGAACGAAATAACTCTTTGTTTGAACAGAGAGCTCTTGAAGCTTCTGAAATTCCTCAGTCGTCCACTGATTAAACATGTCCCATGAAGCACCCAAATTATAGGGGTCTTCACTAGAATTTGATTCATCAAAAAGTGTTTTGAACCTTGTAACCACACTGTCCTTAAAAATAAATATTGCTTCATCTAGGTTGAGAGGAAGGTCAGAGGTTTGATTTTTAGTTAAGGGTTGAGCATCTTCAACAGAGTCATCAAGAATGATGATATCGTTGTTTTGAGAAGATTCAGGATTATCAATTATGGGTTTTGGAAAAGGTTGTGGAACAGTAAATGAAATTGGTAAAGGTGTGATGGTGGTTTGTGGATGTTCAATGAGAATTTCTTCAGTGATTTGAATAGTTGGAGATGGTGGAACAGATGTAACAAGTGTTGGTTGGATAAAAATGGTGGAAATTAGTTGAGATAAGGTAATTTCAAGCCTTGGTGGAGTCAACTGTAATAATGGAGGTGAAGTAGTGATTATTTCAGAAGCGGGTATTGGAGAGGTGGTGACAACAGTAGAGAATATTTGTGGATGAGTGAATAAACATGGTTGGGTTGATGAGATGGGAAGAGATGAAGATAAATTTCTGTCAATAGAAGCAGATGCAGTGTCAAAGGACGAGTCAAAGGACTTACTTTGTTCTAGAGCGGAGGAAGTAGATGTAGATGCCATCTTCATCTTCTTTGCTGATGGTCTGTCATCATCGTCACTTTTTTGTTCTTGCCTTTCCCCTTTTTCTGAACAATTTCAGGGAGAGTATCCGGTAGATTTTCCAGATCAATCCATGCATCTAATGATTCCTCCTTTTCATGTTCAGCAAAATATTTTGCTAGTTCTTCTGGATTATAGCCATTTGAAAAAGGTGGAAATCCAGAGATTTGAAATTGAACAAACTTAAGGTCAAGCTGGTTTGGAATAGCAGGTCGACGGGTAATCTTCGTAAGAAGCTTCATATTCTTTAAGTTATTTGCCCAAAAAGGCTGTCCAGAAGATTTGTCTAGTTCCTTAGTGAACCCAGCAACCAATAAATCTTCAACTAAGCCTGACTCAATGAAAATATCAGACAATAGTCTGCCATAAGGGATATGATTTCCCTTCTTGGTGGAACCAGTTCTTGAGTTAACTATAGACTCTCTAAAAAAGTTGAACAAAATGCAAGGGAGGTGTATTTTCTTTCCTTTCAACAGGAAGTATAAAACATACTTCTGTGACAAATTAATGTAATCCGATGAATAAGAGGAAGGATGATGATACATAGTTCCCAACATGATTTTAAACTAAACTCTTAAAGTATCTTTCAAGAGTGATGATGGTGGATCCTTTTTAGATTCTAGATCAGTTCCTTCTTTGAAAATAACACTTGTGACCTTAGCTTCCCTTTGCTTATTTGGTTGAATATTGACGATTCTTAGTCCCTTTCCATCATGAGAGATTAAGTCACTGATAGTATTTTCTGTAATGATGATTCGTCTTCCAAGCACAGTCGAAATAATGACATGTCTACTAGTGATTGCATGAATCCAAAAATCTTTGATCAAGTTTGGAAGTGAGGATCCTTGCAATCTGTTAAAGTAACCATTCCATCCTTGAGAATTAAGAGTATGAGTAAGATCACATCCATTATCCCTGAGGTTTTTGAAGTAAACCATGGATTCACTAAGAACTCGAAGTTCATCTACAGGCGTGTCGAGAGAGATAGGACATTATTCAGGAATAGTACACTGATATTCAAGTAACTTAGCTTTGGAGATAGTTTGAGATGATTCTGCCATTGATGAAGATAATGGTGTTGTAGAGAACTGAAAGGGTTTTAGGGTTTCTAAGAAAGAAGTGTGGGATGAAGTGGTATGAGCGAGTATATAATGTGTGAGTGGAGTGAAGTTGAGTAGTCGTAAAGAATTAAACATAATAATGGAGATTAATAAATGAACATAATCATGATTTAACCAATTCCAAGAAAAGTACTGCTCACGCGTTAATCACCCTTTAATTAAATGACACGTTTTGATATCCTCAGAGTCTGGAAAACCAAAGCGTTTCCATCTGATCAGAGACGCTTCTGACGAAGCATCTTCTGATGACTGAGGTTTAAAACAAATGCTTCTTAGTTTAAATGAAAATCTGATATCTTCAGACTCTGATTAAACACATATGATTCTGATGAAATCTTACTCTGGACAGTAGTCCATTTTTAGATGCTTCAGAATAAATAGAAATCTATCTTCAGCCAAGGGTTTTGTAAAAATATCAGCCCATTGATGGTCTGTATCTATAAATTTTAAACATAAAATTCCCTTCTGAACATAGTCTCTAATAAAATAATGTTTAATTTCTATGTGCTTAGCCCTAGAATGTAAGATTGGATTCTTACTTAAACAGATAACAGCAATATTATCACAAAAGATAGGGATGTTACTCTCATGTATCTGATAATCTTCTAGCTGATTCTTCATCCACTGCATCTGCGTACTACATAGAGACGCGGATATGTACTCTTCTTCTGCAGTTGAGAGAGCAATTGTTAATTGCCTCTTGCCTGACCATGAGATCAGATTCTTCCCGAGAAACTGACAGTTTCCAGAGGTACTTTTTCTTTCCAATCTGTCTCCTGCGTAATCTGCATCACAATAACCAGAAAGAGAGTACTTTGATGTTTTCTCATACATCAAGCCAAGGTTAATAGTTCCTTTTAGATACCTTAGAATTCTTTTAACAACAATTAAATGATATTCTCTAGGATCTAATTGAAATCTAGCACACAAATGAACACTAAAAAGAATATCAGGTCTAGAAGCAGTTAAGTACAGAAGAGAGCCTATCATACAACGATAGAGTTATGACAAACCTTTCCACTTACCTCTTCCCTTTCCAGAATACATGTTGGATGCATTAGAGTCTTAGCTGGAGTATAATCCATCATGTTGAATTTCTTCAAAAGTTATTTGGTATACTTACTTTGATGAATGTAAGTAGCCTCTGATCTTTGGTCAATTTGAATTCCCAGAAAGAACTTCAATTCACCCATCAGACTCATCTCAAACTCTACCTGCATTAGCTTAGAAAACTCTTCACAGAGAGAGGGATTAGCAGAACCAAAAATAATATCATCAACGTAAATCTAAACTATAAGCATATCATTTTTGAACATTTTACAGAAGAGGGTGGTGTCAACCTTGCCTCTGGTGAAGTTATTTTCTAACAGAAAACTACTCAATCTGTCATACCAAGCTCTGGGAGCTTGTTTCAGACCATATAGAGATTTTTTAAGTTTAAAAACAAAATCTAATTTTTCAGAATTTTCAAATCCAGGAGGTTGTTTGACATAAACTTCTTCTGTAATATGACCATTAAAAAATGCACTCTTAACATCCATCTGATATAATATGATGTTATGATTTACAGAAAAGGAAATTAATAGACGTATGGCTTCTAACCTGGTGACTGGAGCAAAGGTTTATGTATAGTCTATTCCTTCTTGTTGACTATAACCCTGTGCAACCAGTCGTGCCTTGTTTCTGACAACCCTTCTCATTGAGCTTTTTTCTGAATACCCATTTAGTTCTAATAATGTGGACACCTCTAGGCTTCTGAACAAGATCCCAAACATCATTCTTTGAAAACTGGTTAAGTTCTTCTTCCATCGCCAGAATCCAATCTTTGTCCAGTAGAGCTTCATCAACAGATGTTGGCTCGATCAAAGACACCAAACCCAAAAGTGTTTCTTCAGAAGGTTTGAAGGCTGATCTGGTTCTGATAAGAACGTCCTTATTTCCCATAATCAATTCTCCAGGGTGTGAAGTTGCAACTCTGCTTTTCTTTTGTTGTGAAGGATCAGTGGGAGCAGTAACAATATCAGAAGTAGGAGCTTCTGAATCTTTGGGTTATTCTGCCTTTTCCTTAGGTTCTGAAAAACTGATCTCCAAATCTGCAAACTTTTCAACTAGCTTTGACTTTTTAGAGTCAAGCTTATCATCGAATCTGACATGAATTGATTCTTCCACAATTCGTGATTCTGTGTTATAGACTCTGTAGCCTTTTGAGCGTTCAGAATATCCTAACAACAGACACTTATGGGCTTTCTATTCTTCCACAATTCATAAGGAGTCTTACCCAAAATATGTCTTATTGAGATTCTATTTTTAATATAACATGCTGTGTTAATTGCTTCTGCCCAAAAGTGCTTAGCCATGTCAGTTTCTTGGATCATGGTGCGAGCCATTTCTTGCAATGTCCTATTCTTTCTTTCTACAACCCCATTCTGTTATGGAGTTCTAGGACAAGAGAAATCATGGGATATGCCATAAGAATAAATAAAAATTCAAAATCTTTGTTTTCAAGTTCTCCACCATGATCACTTCTGACTCTGACAATTTTGGAATTCTTTTCATTTTGCACTTGGGTGCAGAAGGAAGCAAACATAGAATGTGACTCATCCTTGTGTCTTAAGAATTTTACCCATGTCCAACGATTGTAATCATCAATGATGACTAGTCCATATTTCTTTCCATTGACTGAAGCAGTTTTCTCTGGTCCAAATAAGTCAATGTGAAGAAGTTCTAATGGTTTAGAGGTAGAAACAATCGTTTTTGCTTTAAAGGAAGTTTTTGAAAACTTGCCTTTCTGACATGCTTCACAAAGAGCATCTGAAGAATACTTGAGATTGGGCAAGCCCCTGACAAGTCCTAGCTTGTTCAACTGAGAGATTCTTCTCAAGCTAACATGACCCAGACATCTGTGCCAGACCCATTGCTCTTCATTAACGGACAGAAGACATTTTACATTCTGATTTTTTAAATCTGATAGTCGAATTTTGTAAGTATTGTTTTTCCTCTTACCATTGAACAGAACTGACCCATTATTCTGACTAACAGCCTTACAGGACGTTTGATTAAATATAACGTCATAGCCATTGTCACTAAGTTGACTAATTGACAATAAGTTATGCATTAGACCCTCAACTAAAAGAACGTTGTTGATGGAAGGAAGTTTACCATTACCAACAGTTCCAGAGCCAATGATCTTTCCCTTCTGGTTTCCTCCGAAACCAACGACGCCTCCAGACTTAAGTTCCAAATCTTGGAACATACGCCTTTCTCCTGCCATGTGTCGCGAGCATCCACTGTCCAGGTACCATGACTGGTGTTTCAGTGGCGCCATCAAGGATGTCTGCAACATAGATTATCTCGCATTTACGTACCCACTTTCTGGGTCCTTTATTGTTAGTCTTTCCAGAGGTTCTTACACCTTCGGATTTTCGTGCAACAGGATAATCAAGTGAAATTTGCGCATGATATTTATGCTTAGAAGTTTTCTTCTGTGTATGTGATTGTGGTGCAACAAAATCAGAACCTTTTATTTTTGAACATTTCAGTTCGGTACCAGCAGGCACAAAATTTTCAGACAGAGGTTTTAGTTCGATACTCAGAGTCTCATCAATTTGTTTTGATGGTCCTGAATATCCTAAACCTCTACTTCCGTTTCTGCTAACTCCATAGATCATCGAAGCCATCTTGCTTCTATCTATGCTTTTAGCAAGGAAGTGCTGAAAAGCTCTATCATATCTGATTACTTTATCAGTAACAGATATGTTAGAAGTAATCTCTTCTTCTAGCTTAGAGACTTTATTTTTTAGAGCAGCATTAGACTTTTCTAAAGATTTTTTTTTCATTTAAATCAGAAGTATTTGGCTCGCTCTTATTAGAGTTCTCAGAAGCAACCACAAAAGTCTTTTTCAGAGTTTTGTGTTTACTTAGAAGAAGTTGATACCTTTTCATAAGTTCTGATAAACCTAATTCAAGTTCAGAACGAGATAAGGAAGAAAGTACCTCTTTGTCGTTATCAGAGTCTGACTCTTCATTAAGTGTCAGTTGATCCTTTGATAAGGCTTCACTTATGCTGGTCTTTTCCATAAGTGCCACGTTGGCATGTTCTTCTTCAGAATCTTCTTCTTCTAACTCTGAGCATAAGACCCTTTTTGGCTTTGAAAACCTTCTTAGGTTTTCTATCTTTCTTGAGCTTTGGACACTCGTTCCTATAATGTCCAGGCTCCTTGCATTCGTAACAAGTAGCTTCTTTTTCAGAAGCTTTCCTTTGACCAGATGTAGATTCAGATCTACCTTTTCTTCTGAACTTGCTCTTTCTGTGTTTCCACAGCTGGTTTATCTTTCTTGATATGAGAGACAGTTCATCTTCGTCTGAATCTTCTTCTGATTCTTCTGAGTTCTCCTCTGGTTGGTAAGCCTTTGTCTTTTCAGACTTAGACTTCAGAGCAACAGACTTACCTCTTTTCCGAGGTTCATCTTCTTGAAGTTCTATCTCATGACTTCTTAAAGAACTAATCAGTTCCTCAAGACTTGTGTTGTTCAGATATTTTGCCATTTTCAAAGCAGTTACCATTGGTCTCCATTTTACAGGCAGACTCCTGATAATTTTCTTGACATAATCAGCAGTAGAATAACCTTTGTCAAGAACTCTGAGTCCTGCAACAAGTATCTGGAATCTTGAAAACATAGTTTCCACAGATTCG